>JAOPHQ010001527.1:20000-57500 GCA_030340625.1 Merluccius polli | reverse complement strand
GGTTATGGTGTGTGTGTGTGTGTGTGTGTGCATCTTTGACCCAGAAGCTACCAAACTGATCCCACCATACAGCGTACGCATCATATCAACGCATAGCTGAGCTCTTCTGCTACAGACTGGGTTACCTGTAAGGAACCAGGGAATGGTCCTTCAAAGTAAAAGCGTGCAAGGATTTGTAGAGTTTGGTGCCCTGAAGGATTTCAAATTAAATGCGCTGCACCAAATGGACAGCCATTGTCTTGAATAACTTGTTTCTGTATATTAGCTCGTCCGGGGTGTGTGTGTGTGTGTGTGTATTTGTGTGTATGAATAAATATGCATGTGTGTGTGTATATTTATGTGTATGTGTATGTGTGAATGTGGGTATGTATTTATGCATGTGTGTGTGTGGGGGGGTTGGTATATGTGGGTGTATGAATAAATATGCATGTGTGTGTGTGTGTATATTTATGTGTATGTATATATATGGCAGTGTGTGCGTATGTGTATGTATATGCATGCATGCATGTGTGTGTGTGTGTGTGTGTGGCGGCAGGGAGGTTGTAAAGGATCATTCTCTTTCTTCCCTCCTCATTTACCCACGTCACACATGGCAGCGTTTAGCCAGCGCTTCACAGCTGAAGTGTCAGCGGCTCCAATGAATGGCAAACGCATAATCGCCAACTTCTTGCTGGCAACGACCCCCACCCCCCCCCCCCCCCCCCCCCCCACCCTCCCTCCTCCTCCTCCTCTGCCGCCGCGGCTGAACGAGCACGTAGCGCTGCCCGCGTGGGAAAGCAGCGGGTTTTTATAAAATTGTGTCGATTCGGTGACACAATTTCCCCCTCTCCCATCTGAAGGATGTCTTTCGTGCGAAGCGGCCATCAAACTCTGGTGGCTCTGGTGACTTTGCATCAAAATGAAATTATGCAATCATATTTAATGAAGATTGAGCAGCATATTTTTGTATTTATTGACAGATATGTTTTGCCTTTTGTGGCCAAGCGAGAGAGAGGGCATGATAGCTAAGAAGCATAGGTGAGAATCGAACCCGGGTCGCTGCAAGGTTATGGGGGAGGGACTAAATGGCCGTCACACTAGCTGGCTAAGCCACCAAGCCAATCCTTCACACACGTCTCGTTTGAACTGATTGTCATGCAGGTTAACCGTTGAAGAAAGACTACTAAGACACTTGTCATTTTAGGAACAGGTAAGGGTTAGACATCTTGCTCAAGGAAGGCTACAGTTTAGATTGCGGAAATTGGGGATCGAACCCAGAACCTTATGACTTGGAGTGGGAAAGTCCTATCCACTTCTACACTATCCTACCTGGTGGTGAAAATAGGCTTTCAAAAAGTATTCACATTCAAAAGACAAAAAAAAAAGTTATTACAGGGCCAACATGAGGATGTGTAATAAAGACTTTAATAATGGGCTGTGTTTTGTGTTTTTTGTTTTCCAGGAACAGGAAGAAGAAGAGGAGGAGTCCGAGGAGTCGCCAGACGATGAGGCGTAAGCTAGCGCACCGCCAACCCTCTACCTCATTCAGCTGTCAAAAGACTGCCCTCACCACTTATCCTTCGACCTTTGACCTTTCCACTTGTTTTTTGTTTTGTTTTAAGTCTCACTCGGTTTTAATTTTGACCCTTCGATTTGAGTTTTTAATTTTCATTCCCCCAACATGTCCTTTTTTAAATTTACATTTTGGTTTGGTATGTAGTCGCATTCATTTTGGGATTTTGGGGGACCTCAAACATTTAACCCCCCCCCCCCTATCCTCCCTCTCCATTACTTTTTCCTGAGCGTCAATCTCTGGTTGACAGTCTTGGCAGGGTCCCCTCCCCTCCATTTTATTTTTGTTTTGTTTGTTCAGACAATGACGACTGCTGTAAGCACCAAGGTGCGGATAAAAAGACGCACATCAGTGCCAATGCGGTAAACTCCTCCATCACACACACACACACACACACACATCGACAAACACACATGTGCTCACACACATGCAGACAGACCTTCTCAACCCATACAGACCACCTCAACAGCAACCCTCAATCCAGTGGGACATCCAGTGCTCACACACTCACCTCTCGCTCCCGTCAACCACCAAAACCTCCATCTTAACTTACAGTGACCAGGCGTCAACCACCAAAACCTCCATCTTAACGTACGGTGACCAGGCGTCAACCACCAAAACCTCCATCTTAACGTACGGTGACCAGGCGTCAACCACCAAAACCTCCATCTTAACGTACGGTGACCAGGCGTCAACCACCAAAACCTCCATCTTAACGTACGGCGACCAGGCGTCAACCACCAAAACCTCAAATATCTGTAAAACACTAAAATGTCCCTTTTTTCAACGTTCACTCTCAAATTGTCCCGTTTTTCACCACAATTAAAATAATAATTATAATATTATACTTCAGCGCCGCCCTACACAGACGTTTATCGTGTTCTGTCCCACTCATTTATTACTTAACCGAATCAAAAAAAAATGAACAATGCGCTATGCGTCAATCAGTGTGTCGTTGTCAAGGCGTTGCTAGCCTACGGCGCTGCTAGCCTATGGCGCTCGCGGCTCTGTCAGTACGCTACCGGTTAGCCGTCATGCCGAAGAGAAAGTCGGTATTTTCTTAAGACCCGCAGGAGGCTTACTCTTTTCTTTCGCGAAGTAGCCGGCAAACGGAAATGCTGCGTTCTGCACACACTGGAAGAGCGACATTTTCGGTCGCGCGCGGTGGAAATAGCGATCAGTATCGCGGTCACCCTATTTAAACTGTAACGTCAGCGAAGACAGTGAGATACGGACACGCTATCCCCCCAGGTGACCCTGTCATATTGACCAAAATATGACTTTAGCAGAAAACCTTTTTCGGATACATTTTTACGAATTTAAACCCCCTGATATAGGCTAGCTTAAATTGCCAATGTTTTCCAGTAATTGCGATCCAGTTTCCTTTCCCTTTCGTGAGCCTTGTTGTCATAAATGGCACTTGGTTTAAAAACAAACAAAAAGAAATGGCGCCCCTCAACAAGGACTGCTTGTGGAGTCATTGACTGGTCATTTCGGTGTAGTATTTAAACGTTAGCGCCATGGTAGCCCAGCGAGTAGCCTGGAAGCTAGTGAGTCCCCCCCCCCCCCCCCCCCCCAATTGAGGACCCCTAAATTGTCCAAAAAGGTGTGAATGGTGTGTAAATGTATGTGGTAGTTGATTTAAAAACAAAATGGACAGGTAAAGCTTTAATACCAACATGCTATAAAAGGCCAGCGTTTTTTGTGAATGATGGGTTTCGTGTCCGGGAATAAGGCCGGGGTCTGGATCGAAGGTTCAGCGTCGCTCTCCCTGTGTCCGGTGGGGGAGAGAGGGAGTCGAGGGGGGTGGATAAAAACAAAACTACTTTTGTCGTCAACTTTGGCAGTGAAAATAACCCCCAGACTCTCATTCTCTCTCTTTTTTTTTTTTTTTTTTTCTCTCTCGCAACATAGCTTTAAAATGTTGAACGTTACGCATCGTTTCATTGTTTTCATCGCACCGCCGCCGATATATCGCGTCGATTACGTACAACCACCTCATCGCGATGCAAACCAGCAACAACAACAACTGAATAAAACACACCAGCAGACCACACAAACGACGGACCTCACGAACACATCCGACGGCGAGACAGGGAGACTGCACTGTACTTCCAGGGAAGACCGCCGGGTCGCAGGGGTCTCTGTCTTGAGGGAAACCCCTGCGGCGATTTGGCGGCTCTTTTGTTTTTGTTTGTTTTTTGGTTGCTCTTTATTTTAATTTTTTTTTGTTTTTTTTGTTTGTTGTTTATCTTTGATGATATGCATTATTATTGTCGTCGTCTTCTCATCATATCTGCAAACTACCTCTGACTCGGCACAACCAGACACCAGCTCAAGGTGTCGTGCACGTCCACTCACACACACGGAGCAGCGGTGTGCACGTGCACGCGCACACACACACACACACACACACACACACACACACACACACACACACACACACAGAAAGACAGACATACACACACACACACACAGACACACACACTCATTAAGTTGACGATGTCTCACTGCATTTCGACTTCACAGATTGTACAGGAATAGAACCCACATGTCCGTTGTTTTGTCATGGTGTCAACGGCAAATATCTCCCTGAAACTTTTTTATTGGGCATATACACACCTCAAAGCAGCTAAGGGATTATGTTATGTTTGTTTCTCCTTGTTCATTCTAATATATGGGTCTGTTTTCTAACACTTGTGACCGAACAAAAGTTTTTTGTCACGGTCTTCAAACCGGGGTTCTTCTGTCAGACAAACTGTTAACTTGAATATATGTTTTGTACCATTTTTCTCAACGGTTTAACCAGGTTTTTCTTATTAAAAAAAAAAAAAGGCACCACCTGATAATCTTGCAAAATGTTTCATTTTTTACTTCTCAAAAAAGAAAACAACGTAAATATGTAGTTGTTTTTCCGAACTGTGTACCTCAAAACAGATTGATCAAAAAAATGGACTAATAATCAATTGACAAATACCTACCTCCAGTTGAAAAGGAAACATTGTTTTGTTTTTTTCTCCGGTTTTCACAAAACACATGATTATGATTTGTTTTCTCTGTATTAGGACTGCAAAAGGATCTGTATTGTCACTCAAACTCAGTACATTTGTGAAGAACCCACCCGCAACATGTGTTTTTAAAACTTTCAGGTTTATGAACTAGATATGTATTTTTTTTTTGTATATTGTATTCATGAATATGTATGGGTTTTTTGTTTGTTTTTAATTAGTAGATATTTGATATACTTGATTAGCTGTTTTTTTTGTGTACTTGACACAAATGTGATTTTATTTTTATTTTTTTCGTGTTATATGGTTAAACCAGATGTACATTGAAATGCTTTTTACATAGTGATGGATTATACCAATTTACTTTACCTGTCTATTACCATGGAAACCGTTGTACGTTTACATGGTGTTTCTAAACCAGGCCAGAGGTAGTGCCTTATAGAGAGAGCTAGATTTAAACTGCCAACCTTTGCCTTGCAAGTCACACTAGTATGAAAGGTGGGATTACAGGCCTATGTTTCGGTTATTAAACGAAATATCTATTTTTACATACCGGGGCCTCTGTTTAATCATCAAGACTTGATAGCTTGTTTTGAAGAAGAAGAAGAAAAAAAGATGGATCTATTTATGCCTTGATGGCCGCCTTAATAACAAAGAACATCGCAGGCTGGAATAAAGTTATAGTTGTCTCAATGACTGCAAACCTGCATAAGCTGGCAAAAGCATTATTTTTTTTTTTACAATAGTTTTTCAAAGTAAAAGCTCGGAAACCAATGGAACACCAGCAGCGGCGCTGGTTGACGCTCGCCGTCTCGCAGCAGTGCTGGACGGCGGCTCCGTTGACTCACAGGCAGGAAAAGGCGAGGCAAGGCCTCAGCATAACACAGAGTCCGCTTACGTTTCCTCGAGCGCAAAGCTGAACCACGGGCTACTTTTTTATTGTACCTCACTGACGGTCAGACTGTGTGTGGAAGCCACTGTTCATGGGCTTTGACTTCTGGGAGTCTCGACGAAAGCTCATCTTCTTTTATCTCTTCACAATATCAAGTTCTAGTACAATCGTATACACGTTACTACCTCTGAAAGGGCCTACCGTTACCTCATATTCAACGTTAAAAAAAAAAGATATACTGCTTAACGATTCACGTGACCGAGGGGCACAGGGAGAACATGTTCAAACGCATATTTTTGTGTGGGATACATTTTTATAAGACTCTCTGTCTGTGCTTCCCGGTCGCTGTTCGACAAGACTGGACATTGTACTTCTTCTGACCTCATGCGATGTTACGTAGTTCGGTTTAGCTGTGGGCGAGGCGCAAGCTAGTCTCTCGTCTCTCTCCTCGCTCCTTGCAAAATCATTTCAAAATGTCTTCTCCAGTATCTAACTCTTTATCGCTTTCTCTATCCACATTGTAGCACTGTCTTAAAAATTACACTACAAATTGCTTGCTTTGTTGTTGTTGTTTTTTTTCTCTTTGTAATTCTCTTTATAGATATTCACTGCCTTATTCAGCACAATAAAAAGAAAAAAAGTATGGCATTCGTGACCATGTGTTCTGTGAGTTTTTGAGTTTTTGTCCTCCTCCTCCTCCTCCTCCTCCTCCTCCTCCTCCTCCTCTTTCTCTTTCTCTTTCTCTTTCTCTTTTTTTCCTCCTCATGTTTTTATACGCCGATGGTTGTGTCTCATCGACTGGAAGTCCTTCCTACCTGAGGTCATTATTCAGAGAAAACTGATGACAAATTAAAAACATGACATAATGACAAATATTATTAGTATTAGAATGATACTGTATGTTATTATATAGTATATTAGAGTATATAATGATGATAATGACGTGATGCACAGGTCGTATGATCGATAATTGGCATCAGTACATGTTTGTGTGTGTGTAGGTTGGCAGTGAATACGTTTCTACCTTTAGTATTAATATTAATATTATATATATATATATATATATATATATATATATATATATATATATATATATATATATATATATATATATATATAATATATTAATATTATAATGGGGAGTTCACTTAAGTACATCTCGTGTGTAGAGCTAAAACACGATCCTGCTCCTGATCCTGCGCTTAAACAGTTCCAATTACAAAAACAACGAAACAACAAGAAAACAACATGGCTTCGGTCCGCATGCCCTCCCCTCCGTCCCTCCATCCCCTGCTCTTCCCTCCTTCCCTTTTACTTTCTCACCCGTGTAACTCTGTTCTTGCTCTCCCCCCTCTCTCCCATTTCTGTCTCTTTCTTGTGTGTGTGTGTGTGTGTGTGTGTGTGTGTGTTTTTTCCCGCCTACTGCAGTGCTCCCTCGGGAGGACGTGACCACCTTGGAGCCTCACGACCTTTGACCCCAGCTGGGGGGAACATGTAGGGGAGAGGGGGGGGGCGGGGGGCAGGAGAGTGTACCGGCTCTCACATCAAAGGCTCTCCCCCCTCCCTCCCCCCCCAGCAGCCCCGCTCTCCTCCCCCCCCCCCCCCCCCCCCGCTCTCTGACAAGTCCTTTCAATCAACCGACAGGGAACCCCCCACCCTCTCATTCTCTCTCTCTGTATGCTATGCTCTCTCTCTCTCTGTGTACTATGCTCTCTCTCTCTCTGTGTACTATGCTCTCTCTCTCTCTGTGTACTATGCTCTCTCTCTCTCTCTCTCTCTCTCTCTACTATGCTCACTCTCTACTGTGCTCTCTCGCCCTGGCCCCCATGCTTTGTGCCACATCTTGAAGCACTGTGCTAATTCCTCCCGATTGACCCATGATGAGGAAATAGAGCTGTGGAGAGAGGGAGAGAGAGAGAGAGAGAGAGAGAGAGAGAGAGAGAGAGAGAGAGAGAGAGAGAGAGAGAGAGAGAGAGAGAGAAAGGGAGAGACAGAGACAGAGAGGGAGGGGGGGGACAAGGATGGATGGGACGACTGCACAGAGGCCCCTGGGCCCCCCCCCCCCTAGACCACCAGGATTTCCCATAGGCCCCATAGGTTCACTGCATGTTCATTATATTCGGTTAAATGCTAATTTGTTTAAAATCTACAACATTTAAGCACACCACATTGAGTGTGAGGACATGGGGCCCAAGGCTCCTACTTTAAAAAAAAAATCTAACTGTTTATTCACCCATGACAATAATCATCAATGTAAGATACATATTGCCTTTTCCCCACTCAATCACATTCCTTCCCCTGGCGGCCATCTTGGCTCTATATACTAGCTGGGGAAATTAATGAGTAATTCCACACTCCCCCCCCCACCACCCCCCCCCACCCGTGTTTTGTTTAGATCCAAGATGGCCGCTAGGTGAGTACGGTCCATTAATATAATCTGGTGTCTGGGGCCCCTAGTCAAATACATTAATACATACATTGGCGATGATATTATATAGCAGTATCTGGCGGATGTTGGGAACATGAATGTACAGGTGACCGATGGTCAGGGGCACATAGTACATATCCCCCCCCGAAGATATAGCTTCTAAGAGTATGTGTATCTTGCATGTATACAAACTTTTGCTTCTCTCTCTCTCTCTCTCTCTCTCTCTCTCTCTCTCTCTCTCTCTCTCTCTCTCTCTCTCTCTCTCACACCCATATTCAATGCCAGCTCAGTTTCTGTCCACCAGCGTGGAAGGGGGATAGCGGGCGGGTCCTGAAAAGGGAAGCACGGTGGATCTGATATGCTTTCAGTTGGGAGGTGCAACACTATCCCAACCTATAACCCGAGTGCTTATGTGTGTGTGTGTGTGTGTGTGTGTCTCGCACTGTGTTGTCGGTGTCTTTTTTTTTTTTATTGCTGCGGCGGCGGCAGAACCGATCGCCCACCCGGGGGGCAAATAAAGGTCTCGAATCTCGATCACTATTGAATTGTTCAGCCTAACCACCAGCATATCCTGCCCCCCTCCCCCCCCTCCAACCCAACCCCACCCAACTCGACCCAACCCAACCCGAAATCTGATGCAGTGAGGGGGATTATTCTTCACACTTTAGGTCATCCACTGTTTGACAATTTGAGATTTCCGGCGGTAGAGACGGCGGTAGAGACGGCGGCGGCGGCGGTGGCGAGAGGGAGGGGGAGGGCGGACGGTGAAAGCCTGTTTCTCACCACGGTTACCGAGCTGCAACATAGTCATACTCTGTCATAATGAATGAAAGCTTGTCTAAAGCAAATGCGTCCCCCCCCTCCCTCTTCCACACAAACACAGACCCACCACCGCCGACCCCATTCTAAACACACAGGGGCTGCCCTGTACCGCCTCACCCCCCCCCACCCTCGCCCTCACCCCCCACACACCCTCCCCTGACACCCACTTCCCCAAAAGCCCCTTTTTAAAGTAAACACTGAACCTAAATATCCTGCCTCCCGCCATCAGGATGCACTGCATCCACACTCCCCCGGCCCCCCCCCCCAATGACCTCACCCGCCCTCCCTCCCTCCCTCCCCACACACACACACACACACACACACACACACACACACACACACACACACACACACACACACACACATACACACACACACACACACCATCCTCTCTGACCTCACCTCAACCGGTGACCCTGAAGGTTCCTGAAGGGCTCCAGAGTTTGTTTCAGTTCGCTCCTACTTCTTCTCTTCCTCTTTATTTTTGATCTTTCTCCATTACTGATCGGCTTCACATTTGTGTGTGTGTGTGTGTGTGCGCGCGTGTGTGCGTGCGTTTGTTCAAATTGCAGTGACGGGATACTACAATATGCCGATAAGATGTGGGGGGTATAAAATACTACACATAAGATACAGTATGTATCACAGTGGTGCAATGAGGGGAGCTGTATAGCTGAAGGTTTTGTGCTATTATGAAAGAAAGGGCGCACCGGCAGCAAGGTAGTGGCTAAGGCCTGGAAGAGACACTGTTTCGCTTTCGCATCGGACAAAGGCAGCTTGTTTTATGGCCTTACGGCAACACGTCTGAGGTCAACGCTCTGAATGTTTAGTGTCAAACGCGCTAATCCCGTACCGACGATCCTATCGTCAGATGGTAATCGCGAGGTCCTTCCGGCTAAATAAACACGTGTCCTTTAGGGAGACGGACGGGTCGATACTCGTGTGCCGCGGATCCTCTTAACGTCTGCTTCATAAGTGCACAGGGAGGCGCTATAGCGTGTGCTCGCAGGACGTGGTGGTTGGGTGTGTGAGTGGGTTGGCGGACGTCGTTGCCGATTGGCTGAGCGGCGTACGGCGAGGTTCTGTTCTCTTCCCCTCTGTCCAACACATCTATATCTCTGTGTGTGTGTGTGTGTGTGTGTGTGTGTGTGTGTTTTCAGAGGTGTTTTTTAGAGGTATGGAGTCATTGCAAATGCACACGCTCATGGAGGCATTGTAAATGCTGCTTGTTGACACAAACACACAAGGCTGTGCGAGTGTGTGTAGGTGGAAAGCAGCGAGACAAACACACACACACACACAGATCAAACTCACACACACACACACACAGATCAAACAGAAGAGCGTCACCTGTCCAGACGGATGTCTCATCGTCGGTTTCAAAGTGAAGGCGAACGGCGAACACATGTTTTCTTTGCCCCTGCTGCGCTTCATCACTCATTACTCCCGTCGCTATGAGAGGATATAACCGCTTCCTCCTCCGTTTCCCTTCTCCCCTTAACACTCCCACTCCCAAAACCTCCCCTCCCCGCACACACACACACACACACACACGCATGCACACATACGCACACGCGTGTAATGGAGGCCGTTAAGCCTCAATTTTACTTCCCGCGCGTCCTTGGAAAGGTTTGGCGCTTTGCAAAACGATATTATCCAAAACTGTAGGGAGCAAGCTGGCTTCGCCACACCTCCGCATTGGCGTAGTTAGAGCGTTTTGGACGCGCGGGGTCAGATGAAAAGTAGCCGCGTGGGAGCCCTGCGCCGGCTCATTGGAAAGCACGCGCCTCAACGTGCGTCAAACCAAGACCCATCGCTGGCGTGACTACATCCCGGTACAAAACACACATTAACACGCAATCGTGTTAATATATCGGCTCTCCATATGGCAAACTTGTGTTCTGATTGGCTATAAGAAACCTGACTTATGACTTATGGTGGATACATTTGTGGATTCAAAAGGATCCGTGTCTCCACAGCAGTTTGTATCTCCAAGATGAGATCGACAAATGCGTGTTTATTAAACTGTATTTACGTGTACGTTACACATGTTACATGTGTGTGTACATTATTATCATTATCATACACCGTTCCTTGGGGGTCACACGGTAATCCCATAGCAAGCCTTTCAACATGTTTTTTTTACCTACTTTCCGGGGACACAGCGGGCTTTTGAAGACGTGGCATCGGTCATACCTGTCAACCCTCCCGAGGTTTTTTCCCGAGGTTATCCCGTATTTTACCCTTCTCTCCCGCTGTCTTCCTGTTTGAATATTTTCCTGTACGTCTCCCATACTTTGAACAGTTCTTGAAGAAGAAGAAGAAGAAGAAGAAGAAGAAGAAGAAGAAGAAGAAGAAGAAGAAGAAGAAGAACCGCAGCGCTGGGATTCAAGGATAGATGAACGTGAGAGGGATGAGAGTAACTGCCAACAAGGCTGAAAGTTTGTGCAAATAGCTCACCAAATGGGAGGAGGCTTACCTGTACTTAGCGAGGAGCAACGTCGGTCAAAGTCATTTCTTTTGTAAAATGGTGTACCCTTGTCTAAATAAGCGCGGGGTATGTGGACAGTGGACCGCCCGTGCCAGAATACGTACCGCAACGACAGCTTTTGTCTGGTCTGAGGTTATAACTGACATGACAATTCATGTGATATTGTTAGCTTTCTAAAAAGCCATCATAGTGATCCCATTGCAAGCGGCCTTGGCGAGACATGAACCTGGGCCTCCGGAGCTGAAAACCGACCGTCCTCCGTCTCAAATCTCCAATCCGGTTGGAGGTTATAACCGACATCACAATTCACATGGCATTGTGAGGGTGATGACATAATGACAGGTTTCCACGGAGAGCCGCCTCAGCAGAACTTGAACCCTCGTCTCCGGAGCTGACAATCAACAGCACTCTCTCCGCCGCACCGCCGAGACAAGGAACCCGGTTTTTGGTCGGAGTTCATAACTGACGTGACGATTCCTGTGACACGGACGCGTGCGTCCGCGACGATCCGGCCCGGTCGCAAACCACAACGAGAAACACGTCCATCTTTGGAAAACCCAGTCATCGATGCATGGCACGCCACACGCTCTGAGAGTGCGTGTAACGTGCGTGTGGATTTCTGTATATGTGACACAGGCGCTGCAGACGGCGTGTCGTCCGTGGTCATGTTGACGCACGTTTTGCGACCCATATGTACACATGCACTCACACACACACAAGAGGTAGGCACGGGGACAACAGTAACTAATTCACTTTGATTTGCTTTGACCTTGACTTGACTGATTCAATCATGCTACTACTACGACCAGCAAAGACCACAGTTGGCCGTGACCCCTGACCCGAGATGACGCATGTCCAGTGAGATACACATTCCACTACCTAGGGGTGTAGGCCTGACTGGGACGCTGCGGTATTCACCCTCAAAGCCACAATGTGTGTGCATGCATCGATGTACTATGACTAACTAGAAAAGAACTCAATGAATGAAAAAGCGGTGTTTAAAGAAAGTACCAGAAAAACCCTGAATGCAAATAAAAGCCATCCTGTCGCTATTCGGTGTAGCACACGATACGTGAGTCACTCATTCATGTGTGCTTTCGGAGACACAAGGAAAACATCAAGGGGTGGCTGCTATGCGTGGCATGTGACTTGACTCCTTTCAGTTATGGACTGACTCACTGGGTTCGGAGCTCCTGTCTCCGGTTCCTGTCTGACTCACTGTCTTCACAAGTAAACACTTGTCTCACACACACCCACACACACACCCACACACACACACACACACACACACACACACACACACACACACACACACACACACACACACACACACACACACACACACACACACACACACACACACACACACATATTCAGTAACATAGTCATCTAGGAATGGCTTAATTGAATCCCTCTATATACCTCCCCCTTCCAGGGGCTTGGCTTCCTGGCTTCGGGCGTAGATAGTGTTCCTAAAGCCGAGACAGATAGTAGATAGTGAGTAAAGTACGACATTACTGTCAAATGTCTCGTGCCACGTGCCAAGGATTTAAAAAGACATAATCAAAGACACAAATTGGCTTATAATGAGGCTTATAATAGCGCAATGCCCTTCTGGTTGAAGGCCCATGCACTGTATGTGGGGTGGGCATGGGTTCAACAATGTAAAGTACCCCCCCAAAACCCAAAGTACAGTAAATGTCAATAAATGAATTCAAGATAAATAATATGAACCTCCAATTCACGTGAAATTGGAAATCAAATAACTTCAATTCAAACACTAACTAAAAAAAAAAGATCCACAAATGTCATGAATTCTTGAATATCTTAGGATGTCAACCGGACTGTGACTCATTCTGGCTTCTGGCGAGCATAGAGCCCATTCCTAAAGATGTGTCTCCTCCCTGGCAGTGTGTGTGACCTCTGGTTCATGAAGCATAGACTCAGGGGTTGAAGTAAAGCGGCATCGGCCCGTGACCGGGGAACCGCCCTTTTTCCAGTTGCTGCTGCTTCAAAACCACCCAAAAGGGAAGAGGATGTATTTCTAGGGCAATCAAAGCCATGCCTGCAAATCCAGAGATGGTTCTCTCTCTCTCTCTCTCTCTCTCTCTCTCTCTCTCTCCTCAATGTGTTGGCAGCCGAACAATACGATGAGTCAACATGACTCACCTGTAAGTGGGAAAGCGATAGGGCACTTGACACATGTAATAAAACAAGAATAAAAACGGGATACAGGATGAAGAATAAGCCTTTTATGCTCCCACAGAATACATCTGGATATGTGGGCACACTGCTGCAGCTCAGCCAATGTATATGCAAGGCATTAACACATGACTCAGTGTGCGTAGGACCTTTAATGATTACATTCATGTTAGAATTAGTTTTATAAAAAACATTGATATATATTGATATATATTGATATATATATTGATATATATTGTGTTGTGTGTGGTGTAGACTAGACACAAAATAGCCTCTTGGCGTCCCAACTGTAGTACTGTGGCGACATCTAGTGGCCAGATCAGCACCCTGCGTTCAGCCATCCGAGTTCATTCATTTCCCAGGCGCTCATGCGAGCCAATGGATGAAACTATCTCGTACAACTCTAACAATATATTATACAACTATAAACGCCCACCGGACAATAAATAATATAACACTCATTCAGATAAACGCCTTTTTCCCCCCTCCCAGAAGGCTGCATTTATGTATGTACAGTGTGAGCCTATCTGCTCCGACATTATGGGCTTTCCAAATGACATATCTCACTTCAACAGACTGACTCCATACTAAGAAAACTGTGGAGACAGAGGCGGAATGCTTTTGAACCACAGAGAGAGAGGGGGAGAGAGAGAGAGAGAGAGAGAGAGAGAGAGAGAGAGAGAGAGAGAGAGAGAGAGAGAGAGAGAGAGAGAGAGAGAGAGAGAGACGACTGTATAACATCACAGAGTCTCCTTAACATATGGAACCATAATATTGTGGAGGGTTGCCATGGCAACGGGGGAGGGTTTGGCTGGGAACCCTCCCCCCACTCCCTCCCTCCCCCCTCCACACGGCATACATAGTCTGGTATGTGACAATTACACAAGCACATACAAAAAATAAAAAAAATACCCCACTGATAAAATCCTGCAAAGCAGACTAGTAGCACACACACAGACACACACACACACACCCCGCCCCCCCCCCCCCCCACACACACACACACATGCACACACACACACACACGCACACACACACATCAAATGTCTGACTATAAATACAGTATTTGCATGTGGCCTAATATGCACATGTGGTATGTTCCTATATGCTCCAAACTTCCTGCACCCTGTCTTATAGTTCAAGTGGACAAAAGCTGGGTTGCAAGTTTGGATGACATTGTGATACTCCTGACAGGAGACATGGCAGAAAAGTCAGAAATGGTGAAATAAAAAGATAAAGGGGGACCCTTACTGATTTTTTTTTGTTGTTGCCCCAAAATACTTTTTCCTCCAATATTCTCCAAACTCCCACCCCTGTCTTAGTTCAAGTGTGCAAAAGCTGGGCTGCAAGTTTGGGAGACATTGATTAAACCTGACAAGGATATATGGGAGAAACATGACAGAAATCAATGCCGCTGGAAAAAAATGTTTTTTGCTGCAAAAAAATGTTGAATGTTGCAGCTGGTAAAGGTGGAGCTCATTTTAATGTATTTATATATATATATATCTTATACATTACTTCACATACTGCTGGGTAGCTTGTTATTGGTCCCCAGCGTTCCTCCTGGGGACCAATAAAGCCTTATGGATATAATAATATCATTCATTTATTGATTTTATTTTGTATTGTTAATTTGAATCTGCAAAGTAGTAAACATCTAGGAGTAAGGCTGTCATGTAATTGTAGTGGGGTAAAAAGTAAAATATGTAGTAGTATGTAGTAAGCATAAGGCAGCAGAAAATAGAAATACTCAAGTAAAGTACAATTAGGCCAACCTCAAATGTGTCCTTAAGTACTTGAGTAAATGAACTATTGATGTACCAACCAACCCATTGACAATTGAATTTATTTTGTTGAATTTGTATATTTCCAGTCAAAATCAAATATCCAGATGGGGGTCAGAAAGTTAAGAGCTTCAACTCTTCTCAACCATTCCAGGTTTATATATTTCATCAAATCATTTGTTGACAATGGCAAAAATGTGAAGGTTAATAAATATGGTGAAATCGTTGCAGCTTGTTAACCCCAAAGGGCCAACAAGCATTTACATCTACATATCAAATCTGTTAATTTGTAATGTATAGCACAAGACTCTCAATGTGAATTCAAACATGAATTTACAGTTTCAAACTGCTGCGTTGAGATAAAGATTAGACTGTCATGGATACCGAGCCTGCAGTTAACCTCCTGAATGTCACATCACTTGGATACCGTCTGTGCGGTCACTAGGAGCTTCCAGCCAATGGCCAGTGGGCTGACCCTCTTCAGTAGGACCCTGCTGGACCACAAAATATGCTCATCCACCACACCGCCTGTGAAGCGGCTCACATGGGAGGAAGTCGAGGCTCCTGATTCAACATGAATCATAGTGTGATTCTGGATAACGATCTTGTTTTGTTCCTGTACCGTGACAACTTTCGGCAAAAATGTACACACACACACACAATGGATTATTCAAATAGACATTAGAGATAATGGGTTCTCATGCCTGCCTTTAGAAAGGAATGCTCCAGAAGAAGAAGGAGGTTTGGCCTTCAACTTCTTCCAGACACACCTCTGCTTTGCCCACAACACCGTCACCAACAGTTTGTCTTGTATGCCAGGATGGTTGTGGTAGTAGCAGAAAAATAATGAGTGTGGATCTACAAATGGTATCCCAAAATGGCTGTGGATGATAATGAAGTGTCCAGGGAGGTATGCAGCCTTCTGGGAGGGGTTCCTCCAACAGTGTGAGGGCGAAGAGGAGCGGGTCCCAGGCTAAGGCCTAACTCCTCTTGAGTCTGAATGGAAAGCAATTGGGGGGATTAAACGATCAAGGTATAATTCCAGTGGAAAGGTTTTTATTTTAGCACGCAGACGTTACATCACTGCAGTGGATAGGGACGTATTGATGTCGTCCTTCTACCAACTATATACCCGGTGAGATTGCCACCCGGCCCGTAAAATACGGAATCGTCCTTTATTTGGCAATTAAATGTTGCATCCCCGATTTGTTCCGTATTTCCATAAATTTCCAATACACAATGTCTGTCACACACACACACATCAACACTAAATCTAACAATAATGATCAAAATAAAACACAGGGAATACTAAGGCCAGCAACATTGTCGCGGCGGGATCTACGCCCCGGCTCCGGTCCTCTGTGTGTCTTGAAAAAAAGTCGTTTGGACCCCCCCCACATTTGCCATCAAAAATATTAGTGCATGACTGGTCTACTAGTCCATCGTTCTTTCCATTGCTTCACAATCAAATCCGTTCCACTTTATCAGTAGGGGGATTACCCTTATAAATAGAAATCCACTCCGCGTTTTCCTGTTTTTTTTAACACACAAAGCAGCAGCATCACGCACCGAAGCAAGCCTATGTTGAGGGGATGGATCAACGACAGCGATAGACTTCAGAAACACAGACTGAACGCTGAACAGTCACTTCAGCAACACAGACATACTGTAGGTTGATTCTAATTTAGGCTCCGAATAGCCTAGGTACACATTTTGTTTCCTCATAACTTTTATTTCAAGAGATGTTTTGTGGCATGACATTAATGTAGGGCTGTTGCCTCAAAGTTACCTCATTCTTTTCTAATTCACTCTCAGATTTTTTAAATCCTCATATTTGGCTCTCATTAAGAGAATAAAGTGTCAAAAAAAGTTGTCAGTGTCAGTCCTCTGTGTATTACACCAGACGTAATAGTAGTCAGTAATTGCAGACCATGCCAGCTCCAAGGAAAATCAATGAAAGAGGAAGATCATGTTAAATCTAAAAAAATGGTAAAATGCACCAGAATGCGGGAAATTACATCTACTTCTTTCAAATTTTTCTGGGGGAGGATCCGCGGACCCCCCTTCAAAATATGTCCCCCCAACTCTGAAAAAGCTGATGACGCCCTTGGTTGAGGGAAGGAGTAATGTTGAGGGAAGGAGTAATGTTTTGCTCTTTTTTTAGATAAGTTTATAAGTGTTTTTGTTGTTTTTTCGTACTGTTTTTTTTCTTTAAGTAAAAATGTTCAAAGAGAGTCCCTATAGTTATGCACTTAAAAAGTTACATGAAGTTCTCAGTTTATTTAGTTTATATTTTAAAAGTTCATTGTTGCACAGAGAGAGATTTCATTCAAGATTTATTTGACTGCACTTTATAAGAGAATGTGTTCATTGGTAATGAAGCATTTCAAGCTTTAAGTATGACTAATTGCTTTCTTGATCACCCCTTTACTTAAAACACCAGCACAAAATAAAACATACCACTGCTGCGGGCGCCCCGCCCCACAGAAGTCGGCCGTGGTGGGCGTCCCTTATTTTCATTTCTGAAAGGTGGCAACCCTAGGTGAGAGGTCATCCAATAGAATAACTTTGTTTAAGCTAAAAAGAAACCCTAACCCTAAAACCAAACCCTAGAGCCATAAACCAAACCCTAATAGGAAACCCTAACCCTAAAACCAAACCCTAGAGCCATAAACCAAACCCTAATAGGAAACCCTAACCCTAAAACCAAACCCTAGAGCCATAAACCAAACCCTAATAGGAAACCCTAACCCTAAAACCAAACCCTAGAGCCATAAACCAAACCCTAATAGGAAACCCTACACTGTTAACCCGGATAAGTTGAGTTTACTTAAAAAATTTTAGGAAACCGGTTGCCCTAAAAAAATTAAGTAATGTTTGATGAAAACTTGAGTGGATTTAACTTAAAAAAATGAGTGGATGGTATTATTATTTTTAGTTCAATACACTTAATACCAAGTTTGTTTAACTTAAAATCATTAGTAATATCAATTGCTTTGCCCCTTTATTCCACTGAAAACTTAAAGTTAAGTGCACTAACCTCCAAGATGATTAAACTTAAAAACATTAGTAAAATCAATTGCTTTTCATATTTATTCCACTTATAACTTTAAGCTGAATACACTAACCTCCAAGTTGATTTACCTTAAAAATGCCTTTGCCCAATTACTCCACTATCTGAAGTGTAAAATAAAATCAGTTTAATAAAAAAAAAAACTATACAGATTAAATTAATTAAGAAAATAAAAAGCAAAACCACAAAAGTACATTCTTGTCTACATGTTTTATTAAACTTGTCTTTATCATGTTATCAAACAAAATAGGTGTGCAATCAAAAAATCAAATAGGACTCTTGTGAATCAGGATGGCATTAAACTACAAAATCAATGCCAATGCTATACAACATACAGTAGGTAGCAATAGGAATTAAACCAGATCAGCGCTAATAACACAAATCATACAGCAATCAGCATGGAATCAAATTGCAAAATCAGTGGCAATGCATAAAAAACTTGCATATCAATCAGTGCCAACAGTAAATATGGTATTTTTAAAGTGCAACATTACAAATAACCAAGCACACAGATCCAGAGCAGTGGTATAAGTATTCAGAACCCTGTTTTAAACAGATAGCTGATTCTTCAAAGACTGAATTTTGGGTTTCAGCTCACCTCTGCTCAAGTTGAGCCTGACCTGCTGAATAAAGTGGAAGGTGCTTTTCATGCACTTGGGGTAATCCAAGTGCAAGGCGTAAATCAGTCCAAAAAGGACACAGAAAGCCTGTGGCAGGTTGGCCAGCTCCTCCATTACCACACTCCCTTCCAAGATGATGCTCACTCTGGATGGGTTGAGTTGAGGATGTTCATCAATGCAGAGGATTCCCACTGAAGTTTCACTGTACAAGTCCTTGTCAGTTGCATCCTAACAGAAAAAGAAACAGACAAAGAGAGGACATTGTAATGTCAATAACGCTGTGTTGACCACAAAAATTAAGAAAGGACAACCCCAATTTTAAATCGCCATAATTTGAACTGTGCATTACAAGAGCTGTTTGAAAACCTGTGTGCTGAAATAGTTTTGTAGCTCAGCAGAGATGGAGAGCTTTTTCAGTCCCAGTCAAGCTGAAAAGTTGTGTAAAAACTATTTCCAGTACAGATGCAATTGTTGCAGTTGATACAAATGACCAGTATTGTCCTTTAATCTCAAAAAGTAAGAACTTATGTAAGGGTTTTTCATAGTCCTCAGCAAAATAAAAAGAGGGGTCCCTCCCTGATGGCAATTTCACAGAAATAAAGACAGGTGAAAGTTCAAAATTTTGTACAATGTTAATTTGTTTGTAATTTAGAGTAAGTAGTAGTAATCAATTTTTTTAATTTTTTTATAGTAAATTCATATCAGATGGTCGTGTTGTGAATCAATAATGCAGATTTTCAAAACAAATTCAGTTACTTACTGAGCAGGTTTTGAAGAACGCAGAGGGGTCATCCCCCAAGACGACTGGCAGTCCCCGAAGACAAAGGCACCTGATGTCTGTTGGCTCAGTGGTCTGGAAGATAGTGGACATAACTAAGTACACTCATACTGTATATGGTTAAATAGATTCCAGAAAGTCGCCACAATTTAATTACTTCATTACAAACTTCCTGGACAGAAAGTAGAGAGGAGTGGATAGAAGGACAGAAGAGGAGAGATAAAAACAAGAAAAGTATAAGTATATAGAGTAGGAGAAAAGAGGAGGAAATGGAAACGGGAGAGCAATGAAAAGTAATGAGATGAGAAGAAAGGGGGGAAGAATAGAGAGGCAGTCAGCTTAGGTAGACAAGTCAGCCTACCTTTGTCTGACGTAAAAGGTCAGTTAAAAGCTGTCCACTGAGGCCCGTCTTCTTCCTGAAGAGGTCCATCAAGTTTGGCGAGAAACGGTCAAGTGCCTCAAAGACGTTTTCTTTGAGATTTTTCCCCACCACTCGGGTGAACTCGTAACACACCTGAAAATATAAAACATAGCCCAACATGTATAGGCCCATGGTCAAATGAAAGACATTTATGACCCTCAATACAACATGATTTGGGTCACACAGTGTTAACCACTTTTTGTAAATACTCAAAACAGGCATACAAACCTGGCTTGTACACAGACATTCCTGGTGTAAACATGGAAACGGTTCTGTTCTTGCATAGCTCCCATGTTTTAGTCTATAGTGCTTAAATAGCTGTGCTCTCTTTTCACAGATGAAAGGACAGTACTTACACTTCCACAACATGTCTTCTGGAGACCTGCAACACAATAAAAAAAAACATAAGAGACGGGGAAGTAATGTTAGATTATCCTCTACAATCTATCTGTATTTTGAGACTCTTAATTCTGGATAGTGATAAAACTGTATAATGCCATTTGTTTGACGTTTACTTCTTAAAAAGTAATGTTACTTTGTGGAAGTAACTTAAAGAGGGTCACATACACATTGAAATAGCACAGCCTGGTCACATGAATACAGTTAGCATTTGATAGGTGATTTACTAACAATTAATGGCAGTTATCTTGAGTGAAAAAATACACAAAAATATCCAATTAGCGTGGCAAGAGCAAACATTTCCAATGCTGAAAAACAGGACCTTCAAATAGCTATCTGTTTAAGCAACCTTTTCAACCGGCCGGTTTTGAGCGGGAGTGGGGGGTGGGGGGGTCTTCACTGCTCAGTCTAACAAGTGAAAATATCAGTGTAAATACTTAAAACGTCGTTTTCACTGCTCACAAACAGCTACTAAAGCTATGTGTGTCTTAGAAGAGAAACATGTCAGTTAAAATGCTTTACACTGCTAGCCAAATGTGTCTTAACATTAGCACGCCAGTTTAGCTAATGAAAACGTTTTCTTTTTTCACTGCTCTAACAGTCATTGGAGCTAGTGCTAACTTTAAATCAAAAGCCACCACAGAGTAAAACGCGGTCGCTCACTCACCAGATTCAGTCGTCCTGTCGCCCTCTTTTTCCGTCTCCACTCGAGGCACACGTGCTCTGGCAGGGCAGCCGCCGGCGCCGACGGCTTGTTTAGCGATAAAATGAGCTACAGTAGTTCCGCGGTAGTGGAACTACTGTTTCCACTGCTTACAAAATACTCCTCGCTGTAAAAAACTAATTGTAAAATGTCGGACACAACAGCAGCGAACTGTTGAAAATACACGCAGGAGAAATCAAGCGACGTGTTGCAACATGCCTTCCTACACTACTTGAATGGAGCGGGAATTTAAGAGGCGTGGTCATGACTAAAACTTAAAAATTCCATCCCACTTAACTTAAAGTTACTCATTCATGACATTACTTTCAAATGTAAGTATATTCTACTTCGAATTAGTAGACTGCGCTTAAATTTGATAGTTATACAATCAAACTTAAATTATCTATGTACGTTGAAATTGATTGTTTGAGTAGAAATGACATCCGGGCTAACAGTGTAACCCTAAAACCAAACCCTAGAGCCATAAACTAAACCCTAATAGGAAACCCTAACCCTAAAACCAAACCCTAGAGCCATAAACCAAACCCTAACCCTAAAACCATAAACCAAACCCTAATAGGAAACCCTAACCCTAAAACCAAACCCTAGAACTATAACCCAAAATAGATTTAGTAAATTTGCTTTAGCAATATAATATTTGAGTACAAGAAGACCTTTATAATAATACAAATATAATAATATAATGTTTTACTTGAAATAATGTATACACATATTTGTGATTGGTTGATAGAGAGGGGCAGTGCAAGGACGACGATAGTTCTCTTCAAAATAACAGTGCGCGACTAAGAAACAAAATCAAATTTAAAAAAAATCAATCAATGTAACATAGTACAACACGAATACAATAAATACATATATATAAATATAACATTTTTCAAAACGTTCGTCGTCCGTGACTTCTTGCCCGTGTCATCGCAGCCTTTTACGTTGAAAAGTTTCGCAGGAAGTGACGTGCGTTGTGCCCCCCTGAACACGGCGTGACGTCAGCGGCGGCGGTTGATGTACAGTAGACCCGTGTGTTGTAATGTCACCTCATATGACTAAATACTGCTGCTAAACACATCAACACTTCATCGACTGAACCGTTGACGTCTGCAAACATGTCTGCCAGAAACCCCGGAATGAACATGGGTAAGCTTTGGTCCCCTTTCTTCGACATTATAGTTCAGTAAACAGCGTCATAACTAATGGTGATGGCGGTTGGAAACTCAACTGCAATGGTGGAGGATGCTGTATAAAAATGTACCTTTGAACCAGAGTCCACATGTATCACCATATATAGGTCTATGTAGATTTATACAACTGACAGTAGTTTGAAATGCAAACTACTATAAATAAAAGTAGTCATTTGTACAGTAAGCAAGTTTCTATGTAGGTGAACATTCACTGTACTGTTGGCCAGTAATTGACCTGAACACCGACGTCCCCCATGACTGGTTTTAATTATGCATGCATGACAGTGATCACATGACCTCATGTGATCACCAGTCAAGTGCATGTGTATGTGCATGTGCATGTATAGGCCAGAGCAGAGTTCAAGGTCTCCTAGTCTGCCGTTTTTCTGTTTAAAGTACACATCTTGCCAAAGTCACATATTGTCCATACATCTGGTCAGTGGTTGAACTTGATGTGAAGTAGAAGAGGTATTAGGTATTATTTAACCCGGCGCCTCTCTGTTAGACCTGGAGTGGGTGTCCAAGGTGAGGGTCAACACCCAGGCCGTCCTGAAGAGAGCCCAGCAGATCCAGTCGGTCAAGCTGGCTAAGAAACAGTGGCAGGTATGGAGATGTCACTTGTTGTCTACTATGTTCATATGCAAAGGTGGTGTTAGACAGTTTGCATTGATTTGCCCCCCCCCCCCCCCCCCCCCCCCCCCAAAAAAAGGACCTTCTCAAATGGGGGTACGTGTACCCCTAGGGGTACTTTGAAGGATTGCAGGTGACACTAGGAAAATTAAATCAAATCTGAATCTGAATACCACTTTAATAGTGTTATGCAAATCTAAATACTTACAACCAAGTTTGGGTAAATCATTCTAATGAATGACAACAATCATAAGTGAAGCACAACTCCACTTGCCCAAGTATTCACACCAACAGTTTAATGTTCATGTTCATAAATAAAACATGTTTTGTGCTGGTCAAAGGGGAAAAAAATGATCTCAGAGGGGGAACATTAGTAAAAAAACAAAACAGTTTGAGATTGAGAACCACTGTGCTTAACGACGAAATAGTAAAATGCCGATGTTTTGATTGGCTCTCCCGTCCGTTAGGCTGCCTGGCTGCTCAAGGCTGTGACGTGCATCGACCTGACCACCCTGGCGGGGGACGACACGCCCTCCAACGTGCACCGCCTGTGCATGAAGGCCGTGCAGCCGGTGCCCTACGACCTGCTGCAGAGCATGGGCATGCACGACAAAGGTATAGACATTGTGGTGTGTTAGAGAGAGGCTGTTACAAAGGTATAGACATTGTGGTGTGTTAGAGAGAGGCTGTTACAAAGGTATAGACGTTGTGGTGTGTTAGAGAGAGGCTGTTACAAAGGTATAGACGTTGTGGTGTGTTAGAGAGAGGCTGTTACAAAGGTATAGACATTGTGGTGTGTTAGAGAGAGGCTGTTACAAAGGTATAGACGTTGTGGTGTGTTAGAGAGAGGCTGTTACAAAGGTATGGACGTTGTGGTGTGTTAGAGAGAGGCTGTTACAAAGGTGTAGACGTTGTGGTGTGTTAGAGAGAGGCTGTTACAAAGGTATGGACGTTGTGGTGTGTTAGAGAGAGGCTGTTACAAAGGTATAGACGTTGTGGTGTGTTAGAGAGAGGCTGTTACAAAGGTATGGACGTTGTGGTGTGTTAGAGAGAGGCTGTTACAAAGGTATAGACGTTGTGGTGTGTTAGAGAGAGGCTGTTACAAAGGTGTAGACGTTGTGGTGTGTTAGAGAGAGGCTGTTACAAAGGTATGGACGTTGTGGTGTGTTAGAGAGAGGCTGTTACAAAGGTATAGACGTTGTGGTGTGTTAGAGAGAGGCTGTTACAAAGGTATAGACGTTGTGGTGTGTTAGAGAGAGGCTGTTACAAAGGTATAGACGTTGTGGTGTGTTAGAGAGAGGCTGTTACAAAGGTATAGACGTTGTGGTGTGTTAGAGAGAGGCTGTTACAAAGGTATAGCCGTTGTGGTGTGTTAGAGAGAGGCTGTTACAAAGGTGTAGACGTTGTGGTGCGTTAGAGAGAGGCTGTTACAAAGGTGTAGACGTTGTGGTGCGTTAGAGAGAGGCTGTTACAAAGGTGTAGACGTTGTGGTGTGTTAGAGAGAGGCTGTTACAAAGGTGTAGACGTTGTGGTGCGTTAGAGAGAGGCTGTTACAAAGGTGTAGACGTTGTGGTGCGTTAGAGAGAGGCTGTTACAAAGGTGTAGACGTTGTGGTGTGTTAGAGAGAGGCTGTTACAAAGGTGTAGACGTTGTGGTGCGTTAGAGAGAGGCTGTTACAAAGGTGTAGACGTTGTGGTGCGTTAGAGAGAGGCTGTTACAAAGGTGTAGACGTTGTGGTGTGTTAGAGAGAGGCTGTTACAAAGGTGTAGACATTGAGAGAGAGAGTGTTGTGTGGCTGATGAGTGGTGGTGATGTCTGATTAGGTTTTTATCATCATGATGGTTATTATGATTGTTGTGATTATTATCGATCATTTTTGTAATTTTATTGTCTTTGTTTTCTATTAAGCTATTAAAATGACTTGGTTATCATACTTACATTTTTTTAAATGGTATCGACCACAAAAATGATAATTATGGGAATAAAATAGAAAAAAGGATTCTATTCATGTTATTTTGTGTAATATAAGTTACTAGTAACAATCCATAGTGTGGGCTTGGTCTTATCAGGCCACAGCCAGGTGGCTGCATTACTTCATGTAAACACTAGGTGGCAGTGTTTACTCAAGTTTCAGTTTTATCGGAAAGCTTGTAAAAGACAGCACTAAAAATTATACACAGCGGAAGAAAAAAATTACAAAATAGATTATATTATATGTATATATAAATTATAAATGGTTAGGTTTTAATTATAACATCTGAGACTCTATTCGTATTCTGACCCCAGGTGTGACCACCGGGGCCGTGTGTGTGTACCCCTCTCGCGTGGCGGACGCGGTCAAGTCTCTTAAAGCTGCTAATTCAAGCCTCCCCGTGGCGTCAGGTAAGAGTCTGTTGGAAAGTTCATAAAAACACTTGAATAAAACAAGAAAGGGCTGTATCAAAGGCATGATTAAACATTCTGGATGAGAGATTTAGGATCTATTTTTGCTCTTTAAAACAAGAATTAGACAGCGAGTGCATTAGCAGCGAGTGTTTCTACACAGTACACGGTATATCAAAGGAATATTTTAAATTCCAGATAACTAATAATACATTGGATTTCAATAGCCCTTTTCTTAGTACCCAAAGAGGAAAACATTAATAAAACAAAAAAGATTTAAGAAGTGTTTGTCTTTTATATTCTCACCATTGTCTCACCCTTGCGTTATTCCTCCATCCCTTCCTCTTCTCCCCTTCCTTCCTTCCTTCCTTCCTTCCTTCCTTCCTTCCTTCCTTCCTTCCTTCCTTCCTTCCTTCCTTCCTTCCTTCCTTCCTTCCTTCCCCCCTCTCCCCCACCAGTGGCTACGGGCTTCCCAGCGGGTCAGACCCTCCTGAAGACCCGTCTGGAGGAGGTGCGGGCGGCGGTGGCGGACGGCGCCGCCGAGATCGACATCGTCATCAACAGGACACTGGCTCTGACGGGACAGTGGGAAGGTTTGTTTTGTTCTGTCACTTGACCCTTATTTGGTCACATGACCACACATTGGGGCGCTTGGGCCATAGACTGTAGCCAGGTGTACATTTTCGATATCAGATATTTGGGTAGATTATGAAATAGGATCCGCATCGCATGTGTCTTACTTTACTCCGATATGTTTCCAAGTTCCAAGAGTGGGAGGAAAATTCGTCATTCAAACAAAGTCGTTTCTTTATCGTTAGACCCTGGCATGGACAATGAGTGTCATATTATTATACTGCTTATTAATGAAATAATAATACAACAAAAGGATCAACAATTCAAGTGTGCTCAAGGGTTTTCTGAGCCGTGTGCGTTTGGGTCCCACGGACATACTGAAATTGTCTTTTGGGCCCCAAGATAGAAAAGTTTAAGAACCCCTGCCTGTTGTAGACTAATGGTGCGTTACATTTGTCCACCCGACTCGATCTGCGAGTCGGATTTCCGAGTTACGAACCGGAAGTTGCAAATAGAACGCCCCCGAGGTCGGAAATACGACTCGTCAACTCGTCTGAACTCAGAGGACCCCGAGTTCAGTAACAAAGATGGCTACTCCGAACTGGCTAGAGACGCTCCATGTTGCTATGACAACAATGCCGATTCTTGAGCAGAAAGCCGATTCTTGAGCAGTAGCCTAACGTTATCAAAACGGAATATTCAGATATCAAACTGGGAAATACGAGTTGTGTAGTATGTAATGAACATTTGAAATCTGCGGTGGGTGCATCGTAAACAAGATAATCACTATAAACATTCACTATAAATCTTGGGTAATTTCTCTGTGATCAATGTGTCTATATTTAATTAACGTTTAAACACAGAATGATACTGTTTTTCAAGCATATTAAAGTCACGTCCATCTTTTCTCCGACTCATCTTGTTGTGTGCCAAATAGAACGCAAAAACCCGTGGTCACTCGTTTTCCGAGACGGATGTGACGTCACACCCGAGCTGCAAGTCGCGATTACGAGACAAATAGAACGCACCATAATGCCGCACTGCTGTTAGTGCAGATGCTACACACACACTATGATAATGTTCCTCTCTGTCTCTCTGTCTCTGTCTCTCTCTCTCTCTGTCTCTGTCTCTCTCTCTCAGCAATGTATGATGAGATCCGGCAGTTTCGGGAGGCATGTGGCGACGCCCACATGAAGACCATCCTGGCCATCGGGGAGCTGGGCACCTTCACAAACGTCTACAAAGCCAGTCTGGTGTCAATGATGGCCGGTCAGTCAGTTTTGTCTTGTGTTACGCATGCACACACACACACACACACACACACACACACACACACACACACACACATGCACACGCACACAAAACCGCTACTTGACCTTAGTACTTATGTAGTATACACCGCAAGCTTTTTTTAATTGTATGTTTTTATTGCGATGGAAATACATTTACGTTTCAAGGCAGGCTTTTAATTTGTAAAATTACCTTTTGGATATTTCAGTTGTGAACAAAATAAAATGTATTATCTTTTGTCCATTTTTTTGTTGTTATATGAAAGTATAAGATGTTACGTTTCAGGGCAGGCTTAGATATTTGAAAAGAACCATAAAAAGGTGAACTAAGACACTGATCTAAGATTTCGTATGAAACGCACCGGTTTGAACAGTGCAGTCTTTCCATTTTGCCACCATGTGGTACTGTTGCTTAAATTTGAACAATACGGCCCCTTGGAAAAAAGTTCAACCTGATGAATAGGCCCTCCAGCCTGTCCTAGACACGCGCGCTCACATGTGCATGCGCACACTCACACATGCACGTGCACACCCAGCCGCCGCCGCGCGCTTAACTAGCCGTCACATAATAAGCCGATTACAGAGCCAAATTGTCAGGGGCCGCGATAGAGATCATTATTAAAATGCATTGCTTTTGTCGCCTGCGCTCGCTCCTTAATCTCCCCTTGTTCCTATGAATTGCGTATGAGACTCCTGAAATTGAATGATAATTTCGGCTATTAATCTGCGACGCAGGCTATTTTACTCGCTATGCCGCCACAGTATCCTCGCTGTCCGACGCAGGAATGAATAGAGCTTCATTACCGCCACCCGCGTTTAATAACCATTATCCATTATCTGGTAATTAAGACTCCCCCCATAACGAATCTTAAGGATTATGCCAGTTTGAGGGAGAGAGCGGGAGAGGGAGAGAGAGAGACGGGAGGGGGGGGAAATACATATAACATGTATTTAATGAACTGTAAAATGTTCGTCTTGTTCTATCCAGTAATGAACCGTCATTACGGGCCAGGGAGGCTCTCTACCGCTTTTCTCTTTCTTTCGATATTTCTTTTTTTTTCTTCTTTTTTTTATTAAACCACCAATCCAGTTTGCGGTTAATCTATTATAAGAACACCGTTTCATCTTCTATTTTTATCAGAAAAGCTGATAAAACATAATTGCCTCTGAATAAAAAAGGGAAGGAGACGTTCTCTATTTCTTTTCTTCATGATGAACCGGACCCTCGCCCCCTCTACTCTGATACCCCATATGCCCCTTATTCTGGCCCCCAACTGTCACAAGGAATGACGTCTTTTCCCGAGCTCTGAGACACTATTTGGAAAGAAAGAAGGAGAAAATGTAGTTTCTAAAATGTTTGGCCACCTTTATTTACCTCCGTAAATGGGTAAATAAAATACTAGTCCAGAACTAAACTCCTTTATTCCAACCGCCATCTGCCTTCCTTCACAAAAAAATAAAAGACACTCACCATTTTGCACTTTTGTTCTTCTCTGGTTGTTGGAAGTTGTTGGATGTTGTTATGACTTTAACAACTTTAACAAATGTGAGCTTTATGTTCTGCTGCTGTTGGACAGTAAGGTTTTTTACTTCGACACTTCGACAGGCTCGGACTTCATCAAGACCTCGACGGGGAAGGAGTCGGTGAACGCCACGTACCCCGTCGCCATAGTGATGGTGAGGGCCATCCGTGACTATTTCCTGCGCACGGGCCACAAGGTGAGCGTGTGGAGAGGGTCCTCTGACTCACTCACGTCAGGGGTCCGCTTTTAAACTCGTCCGGGAAATGATTATTACGTAGGTTAATAACCGGAGACCCTCCTGCTGTTTTGCACACGCTCTCACACACACACACACACACACACACACTGTAAACTGTACAGTATGCCGCTGTTGTTAAATTTCAGCCCCAGTTGTACCTTCTCATATACAGTATATCCCCTGGCTGTGGTTTATATTTTCGTATTTTATTTTCTCCGTACGCAGTTCATTTTTTATTTATTTACTTAGCATTCATTGGCTCCATTTCCTACAGTCGGTGGAGCTGTTGAACCTTTCAGCAGGAGGGATTTTAAAGGGCACCATCATCATTCTGAATCAAGCTCAGTTTGAGGAGGAGACAAATGTCATGGATGACAGCCAAATAATATTCTTTACTCGAGGTGTTTTTTTTGGTGCTCTTATCTTTTTAAAGAAACCCATTTTTTCATACCCCCCCCCCCCCCACCAACAAAAAAAACCAACAAAAAACAAACTAATGATAGTTGCTGACGGCCACATACCAACAGCTGGTGTTAGCCAGCTGTAAAAAGCCAATAAAAAATATACAAATGGAAAAGGTACCATGAGGCATATATAAACATATAAACAACATGATTAAAAGCATGTAGTGAACAAATTGTATTATTGTTGTGGAGGAACAACCAGATCTTACGTTACCATATCATATTCTACATTATAATCGCTAACACGACTCCTTTTTATGACCACTCGTGTTCCTTTACTGATAGCACGGTGTGCATTACAAGAAACGCCAATACTGAACAAGACTTACACACCTGGGGCCGTATTCACAAAGGATCTTAGGGCTAAAAGTAGCTCCTAACTGGCGAATTTAGGAGAAACTCCTAAAAATAATGGGCGTGTCAGTCTTAAATTTAGGACTCCTAATTTTTTTCACTAAGAGCAATTCACAAAGGATCTTAGGCCTAAAAGTAGCACCTAAGTCTAGGAGAGCTTAAAAGTCCTCGAGAGGACTCCTAACTCACTAAGACCTATTCACAAAGAATCGGAAAATGGCTGCGAGACGAAATGTTTTGGAGACAATGGAAGACTGTGAATTGATCAAGAGATATCTAAATCGTGAGGGTATAAAACTTGTTGTGGAATTAGTGCGGGATGCAATAACATCCCCGACTAACAGGAATAACTCGATTAGGAAATAAAATGTTTGGCAACACTACGATATTTAGCAACAGGGAAAATGCAAGTTTGCAATGCCGACGATTTAGGAATATCGCAACCATCAGTCAGCCATAAACGGTAAACCGAACCATCAACGCGCTCTGTAGACCACATATATAATTCAATTAAATTCAAACTTTATTAAGGACACATCTCATGAAAGGTCCATAACACCAACACAACACAATAATAAGAAAATAAGAAAAATAGAATAAAAATACACACACACACATATATATATATACATATATATATATATATATATATATATATATATATATATATATATATATATATATAAATGTAGCCTACATATATGTAAATATACACACACACACACAATTCCACAATGATCCTATATTTACATACAGGCTAGAAGAGCTGACAGAGCAGTTCAAAGTTGGTTAAGGCTGAAATAATACCATTAATATCATCCAACAGTTTATTCGGTTTCCTTTGGACAATCAACAACTACACATGATCAAAGCCAACTTCATGGCATGCAGGTATGCCGGTGTGGTCTGTGCTATTGACGGGACGCACATACAAATAATTGCGCCATCAAAAGATGAGGACGTGTTCGTCAATAGAAAGAAAGTACATTCCATCAACACGCAGATTGTTTTTGATGCAACTTTTAACATTCTTGATGTTGCGAAGTGGCCTGGGTCTACCCATGATCCGCGTATTTTAATGGGGAGCGGTCTGAGGCGTGAGGCACCGTGTACCAGTTGGGTGTCTTGCTGGGTGACAGTGGCTGTCCCTGCAAGACGTCTTGACACCCTATCTCAGTCCACAACCGGGAGCACAGTTAAAGTATAACATGCAAGTGATTACGCAGATTACGATTAGTCCTATGCGTAAAAAACATCGTATTAGCTCTTTGTCGCCTTTTATTTGTTGAATCCATATTTATTATTGTTTGCTGTGTTCCTCCATATATGTTAGGGCACACAAAAATACACGAAATCTTGTGGAGAGAGGATGTGATCACAGTGATCACGTATGCGCCATTCTCCACAACCGGTATGGGCTTTTATTAAAAGTGTTGAATAGTGGAGATATGCTCATTGAATAATAGTTTGCAGGGTGCTTTTAATTGCCTCCTTGAATTAATGCAATTTACGTATTTTTATTGTTTTTATTGTTTATCTCTCTCTCTTTAACGTGCATATAGGCTACAACGTCATTATCGTGGTCTGCACAAACTTGTCATCATGCGTGTATTCTGCTAACTGCACTGTCCATAACTATTTGATAGGGATGTCTAGCCGAGGCTACTTCCTTGTTCTTCGGTGATTTAGTGGGCTCGTTTCCACAGAGACCGCCTGCTCTGAACAACCAATCACCGGACTGACCGCTTCTAAACTCGTGCACGAGAATCGACGTAATCCATAGCAACGGCGCGTCACTCTTAGTGATTTATCCTTAGTATGAGTAGGTCTCAGCGGCTTTGTGAATAACTTTTAAGAAAAAACTCCTACGTAAAATGTTTTAGCGCGAGTTAGGAGCACTCCTAGCGGTAAGATAAAATGCTTTGTGAATACGGCCCCTGAGCCCCAAGGCCTCTGGCTAGCAGATGATCCTCACTATCTGCATGTCCACACAAGCACCGTTCTTCTCCATTCTTCCACACAGATCGGTCTCACAGACCGTTAGCATAAAGGCAAAGACAAATGTTTTATTTCTCTGTAGGGATCCTTTCCATAATGTTGTCCGACACTAATAATACAAATCTGAGTCACTGGCAAAACAAGCACTTTTAGAGGATGTACATTGATGGGGCGCTAACCCTAACCCTATAGTTTTACATTGGCTGAAGCCCTCTCGCTCAATACTGGACAAATTGCAAAAATTGTTGTCCGCATTAGTCCCTGAGACCTAAAATGATATGGGAAAATAGGGTCCAGGTTGAATAATCCCGAAGTTTTCCTTTAAATCCTTATAATTCCTTGACAATTGTCGTTGTGGTGGTTGTTGTTATTATTATTATGACATGCATGTCATCCTGTCCCCTGTGTCCCCCTTACTGTGCGTCCCGCCTCCTCCACCACCCTTTATCCAATCGCCTCGCTCTCGCTCTCGCGCCCCTGGTCCCAGGTGGGCTTCAAGCCGGCCGGGGGCATCCGCACGGCCAAGGAGTCCCTGGTCTGGCTGGCGCTGATAAAGGAGGAGCTAGGCGACGCGTGGCTCGGCCCGCACCTCTTCCGTCTCGGCGCCAGCAGCCTGCTGGCCGACATCGAGAGACAGGTCAGCACGGGGTCGCGCACGCAAACACACACACGCACAATTAATGTATTAATGTGAGGCAGCAGTGTTTGCTATGGGACAGCCATCCAAAAATCAAAAACTGGAGGTTGCTTTTAATTTGAAAAGTCCTTGGGCCTTTTTGTGAGACATTTTTATGCATAACCATTATTTTTGTGCGAGAAACAATGTTCTCCATAAATACTAATAGCACAATACATTTATTACGACACGCCTACATGACAGTCAGTGTTCAAAAACAGTTATTTGAAATATTGCAGTTAATTTCGTCATCCTTCTTCCTTCAAGATATTTCACTATGTGACGGGCCGATATCCTGCTCTGCACGAGCTCCCTATGGCCTGAAACGGAAAAGACGAACAACAATGACGACGACGACCTCCGACCGGGAACTTCTTTCAGTCACTGCTTTTTTTCCCCCCAAGTTGTATCAGCAGAAGTTCCCGGCAACATCATCAGACGACTGATGACAAATAAGTGGCCTTTGGCGTTTTATACACCAATCAGAACTATTCACCAATCAGAATCACGCTGAGCATTCCCACGGACAACTCTTTTGCCATATTGTACGCGCCGCAGGAACACACTGTGAAGTCTGAAATTGTCTGTGAAATCAGTGCGATCACTCTCCGTCTTTAAGGTTGTTTCAGCGAGATTTGCCAAATTTGCCGAAAGCTATTGGCAAGCAGAGTGAACCTAAACCACAGCCTCGCTGCTCGTGGCACTCTACATACGTTGCTTCCAAAACGACAGCGGACTGGGAAAAACTGTGACTGCCTGCCAGCGATATAATGAATAAATAAATAATGAATTGATAACGTGTTGGTATATGTCTACAGCGAGTTAAAACGGTGACGGTTTTGGTTTAAACTATGAAGGAGGCCAATGTAGCGTTGTTACATTTATGGAGGTTGAGAAAATCACTATTGTTGTGAGAACAGATTTTTTTCTCAGCATGTTGATCATCATTTGAATACATTTACATTGAATAATATAATAATGATAGACGGTTCTAATAAAAAAATCAAATAAAGAAAAACAAACGACAATGTGGTATTTTGCTGATGAAACGGTGAAGCTCTGCGGCGCTCCTCCATCTTGGAAGTTTTGGGTCCCCTTCATGCTGGCGGCGGCGGCGGCTGCTGCTCTGTGACTTTCGCTCCAAAACACCCCCAAAAAGCAAACCCCCAACTAGGATCCTGTGTGTACCGAGTCGAACACGCGGCAACACACGCAAGACACGCAACACCCCCTCCACATAAAGTGTGTGAGTCTGAGAACAAGAGAGAGAGAGGCAGAGCTTTGAAATGCAAGCACTCACTTCGGTCTCTGTGGTATAATACACAGGCAGCCGGTGTGGAGAGAGAGAGAGAGAGAGAGAGAAGCAACCTAGTCTGCCCTGGGATGGAGTTGGTGTGTGTGTGTGTGTGTGTGTGTGTGTGTGTGTGTGTGTGTGTGTGTGTGTGTGTGTGTGTGTGTGTGTGTGTGTGTGTGTGTGTGCGTGTGTGTGTGCGTGTGCTCTGAATGTGTGATGCTGGGATGGAGGTGTAGGGGTGGTGGGAGTCTGCTCCTCTGGTGTTAATTTCATTAGTGGGAAACGCAGATGAGCAAGCGTGCAGGGGGGGGGGGGGGGGGGTGGATTAAAACCAAAAGAGGATGGGGGGGGGGGGGGGGGGGGGGGGGTCCAGGATGATCCTACTGCTACGCTACCGAAGCGCACCGGCGCTTCATCTAAAGGCAGACGGAGGTGGTGGGGGTGTAGGGTGAGAACAAACTTCCCTCTTCTTTAATTGAGACATCGCGTGGGTCTCGACCTTGAGCGACGGCACGACGGGTGAATCTCAATTCAGCAGAGAGAGGATGGGAGGGAGGGATGAGGGAAGGATGAGGGAGGGAGGGAGGAGTTGATGTTGGGGTGGAGGGTGGGGGGGGGGGGTTAAACCTCTCACTGTCGGTTGATCAGAGACATTAGGAGACTGTTACAGACTGGGAACCAGGTCATGCTGCAAGTTGTTTCTCCTCTATTATTATTTCTACGACCCGCTATTTCATTGCTTTGAAAACGGCCATTTTTCTGTTGGCGCTGTAATGAATTCGGGGGCAATTCGTGAGAGGTTAGGAAAACATGGAAAGATATAAATTAGAGTGAACACGTCAGCTTGTGAAGACATTTTGATCGTCGGGATTTTAAATGTCACAGTCGGTTTAATTGGTGCTCAGTGCAAAAAATGATTATTTATTTTCTTGCTCCTGATTGGCTCAATGTGGTAACCATGACAAGTGACAAGTGAGGGTACATTTGAAGGGCTGAACAAATAAAAATGGACTTCACTCACCAGTAAACACATAATTGAGTTAACCTCAGTTTCAACCGCAAGGTTTCTGTTGCTACAGTTTTATTCAACTGTTTAGTGTGTTTATTATTTTGCACAGCAAAGCTCCCATAATTAACCCGTACTATTGTGATGTGGTTCCTTCTCACATTGTGGTGATTCATATTTATTTATATTATCAACCCTGCCCCCCCCCCCGTTCTCATTTCATTTATTTATTAGTAGTAGTTTGACTGGCGGTGATTGGTTTGGGAGGGAGGGATTTGGTAATCACTCGTGTATTTTCCTCGTCGCAAGGGCTGTAAATAAAAAATGTCAATAAATACGTTGTTAAAAAATAAAAAGAAATCAAAAAGAAATACAAAATAATATCAGGCCAAATAAATGCTGTATTTTTGGACCCAAAGCTTTCTGAGTGCTGTTTTGGCAGAGATGTGTCAGGCCGGCTGTTAATATTCCACTTATGGTGTTAAAAACATCCTGTCCTCTACCGCCGCTGTCTGAGGAGGGCAGTGCTTTGTGGGTGTGTGTGTGTGTGCTCCTGCTGTGTGTGTGTGTTCTGTGTGTGTGTGTGTGTGTGTGCATGTGTGTGTGTGTGCTCCTGCTGTGTGTGTTCTCCTTCTTGTGTGTGTGTGTGTGTGTGCTCTCCTGCGTGTGTGTGTGTTCTCCTGCGTGTGTGTGTGTGAGCGGAAGATGATGGAGTGACGGCGGCGTCTCTGTGGGCCTGATGGATTAGAATAATAAAGTCAAACATTTGACCCTTTTCACAATTCAGACTTGGCGATCATTTAAAATGTTTTTAATTAAATTAGAAAAATAATGTTTCTGCTGGGAAATGTTTAATGGAAATGTTATGCTATTACTTTTTTTCCAGAAATATGCTTTTGACAGTTATTTAACATATCGCCTCCACAGACTTGTATTCTGTGTCCTCTGGTGCTCAGTGTGGCACAGTGACTAGCATTAAACTGACTTAACAAAGTACCGTATTTGTCTCCCAATTGGCAAAAAACAAACAAACAACAACCTACAAATAAAACCGTTTCGTCATTAAAATTGTATTTCCCCCCGACGTTCGGCGAACTGTTCACCCTACCCTTTTAAAAAAGTGTTGTGTTTTTGTGTGAACGTTGTTTCTCTGCCTGGTGAATGTTGTACTTTTCTAACTGACAAAGGGCCCGCTGTTTACCTCAGGTAAACACGTTGTTTACCTGAGGTAAACAGCTCAACGGTTTCCCCCCCGACTACCAGGAAGACGGCGACTACCAGCTGAGGCCTGGATGTGTCATCGCAGCGGTGAGCTCTTCGCTCACGCCTGACAAATCGGCTCTCTCAGATTGATTGTGCTTCTGTTGTTTAATTCATCAGTGTTTCTTTAAGCCTCAAGCAGATGTACCGTGGGGGGGGGGGGCAGCTGATGATGATGGTGATGATGAAGAAATGGGCAGCAGTAGGACAAGAGTCCGAAATGGTTTGATGATTTGTTATAACCCCCCCCCTCACCCCCCCACCCCCCAAGAAGCCTTCATTTGTCATTTGTATTCGTTTGAAAAGGTTTCCAACGGTCGTCTCTGAGCAGACATCTTGGAGGAGTGGAGTATCCAGAATATGCGTCTCTCGTCTGCCCAGCAGGGAGTAGGAGTTCCTCCATGGCAGGTGATGGATAGGCTGCTTTGCACATCCGATGTGTTAGGATGTCATTTATTTCGCACTGATGTTGAATGGGTGAGAAAAAAAAAATATGGGCGCCAAAAAACTGTTTGGAGGAAAAATGTATTTAACATTACTTAAAAGGTGTCTCATTTGTTTCCATGCTTTTATATCCTACGTACACAAGTGATTTATCTTTCCCAGTGCGTATACATTTTTCATGTCTCGCCAAAATCATATTGAAATATGAAATAAACGATATGTTAAGTTGGGTCAAAACCTGATAAATTACGTTAGTGGTATGCATATATACTGAAAAAAAAAAGTGTTCAGTTTTCTTCAGTTCCAATATATATATATATATATATATATATATATATAGGCCTATGCATCAAACATTTTGAGCATCAGCAACATTTTCTATGATTTTGTTTTTTAATACTATCTCTTAAGAAATACATCTTGGATTGAAATGTGTATTAAATGACACATTCATCTGGGTGATTGATGATCGGCAAATATATGTCCTCTCTGGTCAACTGATATGGAGCAGGCCCGTATTGATCCGACCCCTCCCCCCCTTCTCCACCCCATAACATCGATCGGTCCAGTAATTTGACGAAGCCGAGGACCACACCCCACGCAGTAGTAGATATATTAATCACAAATTAATAATACATCACTAATTAACACAACACAAATTAGGAAATGGATTGATAACAGAATGAACAGTCAGCGGACCCCACAACATATTCTAAATCCTTATTGCAATGTTGTTGTTGACGTGATGGTGTACCGACTAGAGAAAAGCACATCTGAAGCTTTCTTATTAGTTCATTATTCATTTAAATTTTTATGTTTTAGGTGTTGAACATTGTTTTTTGTGTGTGTGAAGGGTGTTACAGTAACTGTTAACGAGAACTGGTCTTCAATTAATGTAAAAAATTGATATCAATAATATTATTCAATATTAATAATAGTACACACTATTATTATTGTTATATATATAATACAAAAATACACATGAATGAAATATAATATA
>JAOPHQ010001527.1:10000-17500 GCA_030340625.1 Merluccius polli | reverse complement strand
GGGGGGGGGGGGGGGGGAACTCAAGGGCGGGCGGTTCACCGCTGGGCCCCTCGATACGCACGCGTACCGCGGAAATTATCGTCGGTCTTTCAAGACACCCTCCAAGTTTAGTTTTGTGAGAACAAATGAGGGCGTGTGTGTGTGTGTGTGTGTGTGAGGGGCTTGAGGGAAGGTTGTGAGGCGTACAAGAGAAAAAGAGGACGCCGCTACTTGAGGAAAAAAATAATTTAAACTCTGTTGCAACTCGGCGGAGACGGTCCTCGTCTTTGAGCCGGTCCTCGTCTCCGGTTAAAGGCTTCTCATCTTGAAACGGGTCCATTGTTTCCCCCCCCCCCCCCCCCCCCCGAAAAAAAAACCCTTTGAATCGTACGCTTTATCCTTCGTCGGAAAAGTGCGGGGAAATGTGAAAGGACGGGGCTTCGCCGACTGAACGCGCGAGACGTGAATTCTCTCGGTATCCCGCCAAAAAAAACAAAAAAACGACCACCTACATACAAAGAAAGGGTTTTAAAACGCCATAAATACGCCGCGCCCTATATACTCGCGGCCCTCCGAAAAACAAACAACAGAGCGTCGCGCGCCGTAGCCGTTCGCCGTCGGTACGCCGCAGAGCGCTGTGGCGCCGCGCTAACGGAAAAGGAGGACAGCAAGCGCACAAGATAACGCCAAAAAAAACCAAGAGTGTTTCTTATTCCAGAGATGTATTAGGAGAGAGAGAGAGTAAACTGCAACGCAATCTGCTGGGAATTATACAGAGCGCTCTTCTCCATCAATCAACGGCGATGACAGCGTCGTCACGCGGGCCGTTTGAAGTTGTTTTTTTTCCGCGGGGCGGGAGGAGCGCAAACCCCGGGTTCTGGGGGGACCCCCGGAAACAAGTAAATAAAACATACTGCTTTACGTCGTCTTTTCCGGTTTACAGGGCAGCGGCGCTGATCAAAAGAACATTAGCTTTGATTAATCAATCGATGCCCTGGTGGCCCCCCCCCCCCCCCTCCTCCTCCTCCTCCTCTTCATCCTCCTCCAACCCCCCCCCCCCCCTCCTCTCTCCTCTCTCCTCCCCATCCTGTCAGTTGATCTCGCCGGCGGTGGGATTGCCTTATGGAGGTCAAGGCTCGAGTGGAGCACCTCCGACGCTCTCTCTCTCTCCCCGTCTTCTCTCTTTTTTTTTTTTTTTCCGCGGCGCCGCTCTCACTCGAACCCACTCGCATTGATTTTTATTTCCCCCTTTTTTTTTTTTTTTTTTTTTTACTGTCGTTTCCTTTTTTTTTTTTTTTTTCTTTCTCGAAACACAGCTCACCATTTTCTCGCGGATAAAATATGGAACCGTGTGACGCTGTGAGGGTTGCCCGGGGAACCGGCCGTGGTCATATTATAGGGCCGTATTATGTTAAAGGTGCATGCTTCAAAACGCCATGTGTCCTATTGAAGTGCATCCCCCCCCCAGGTGGCATCATTGGTTTTTATGTGCCCCCCCCCCCCTCCCCTCAGCAAATGCAAATGAAGTGTAATTTCAATTGACAGCGAAAGTAAACTTTCTTTCCTGAGTTGCGTGCGGCGGGTTCCCTGTGGGGGGACGCGGCGCGGGGAAACAATGCTCTAATTCTGTCATCGTCAGAAGTTTGACGTAAGCGGTTGTTCAATCGTCTTTGTTGCGCTGATGCAGCGAGTACAGCGCGACGTCCCAATTCCTCCATGTTAATTCTTTTTGGTTTTTAAAAGAGAGAAAGAAAAAGAAAAGGCACCAGACATGTATTCCTTACAGGGATGTTTGCCACTGCTTATGCTAAATATTATAACATCCAGGCAGTGATGTCTTTTCGTTTCCCCGCTTTTATCTGCGACTGATCCGCTGGAGGCCGTTACCTCCGCCACCCGGCCTCGTAACGGCATCTCGGAAATAATTTAAGTAGCCCTTTTTTGAAAAACTAAGACACGTCGGGAGGATTTCGGCTTCGAGATCAAAGTGTGCACTTTCCGCGCCATCAGCGCGGCGGGCCGACTTCATCGTCTCTCTTCGTCTTGTCTCTCGTGATCAAGTATGCTAACTTTGTTAAGAACCGAAAAAAAAAAAAGACCTATCCTGGGTCTTGGGGAAAATGTTGCCTGCATATGCATTGCTGCAAAATGTGTGCATGAAAGATCAAGAGTTGAATTGGAAATTAAGTTAATTTAAAAGTACGTACAGCGATCGCAAATGTGGACTGTTCTGAGTCTCAGGTAAAGAGGCCAGATTGAAAGGCAAGGTGTGTGTGGCGCTTTTTCAAGGTGCTCAAAGACGCAGATTCACGACAGACATTGCGGAGAAGACACAAAGGATCCATGGTCGGGTTCTGACATTACGTGACAACATTGACCTTTGACCTTAAGCCTGCCTCCGCGTCCTCGGGGCCACGTACCGCATTCGCCCGCCAACTACGGCTCTGCCCAAGTCTTGTCTCTGCTGTTCAACCCGCTGTGTGTGTGTGTCGCACAGCTGGAGGGAAACAAAAAAAAAAGAACGTTTCTCGCCAGATTTTCCGTTGCAGTTTCTATTCTCGGTTTCTCCGTCTCCCGGTGCATAAATCTGGGGAGAGAAAGATCTCAGCGAGCAGCAGAACAACTTTAATTTCATCAACGCTCTTGACTGACAAGCATCATTACGGGATAAAATTATCTCAGTAATTATCCCCCCCCCCCACCCAAAAGGAGATTTATACCACCTTTTGTGAAGGCAGAGAGCGAACAGAGAGAGAGCGAAAGAGAGAGAGAGAGAGAGAGAGAGAGAGAGAGAGAGAGAGAGAGAGAGTGTGTGTGAAGCCGTGGGTACACGCCACTCTGCGGCGCGGAGGGAGGGCTCTTTGTTTAAAATAGGGCCCCTAATGAGGAGCCGCCCCCCATCCCCACCCCCACCCCCACCGCGCGCCGCGCAACGACTCTCCCGACGAGTGTGGCGCCTTTTGTTCCTGCGGAGCCCGGCGAAAAAAGAGCCGAGCAAAGAGCCGCCGCCGCCGCCGCCGCCACCGATGCACATCGCAGACCCCGGGGCCACTTAGCGCCGGTCTGCAATTATTTCAATTTGGGGGCCGGGAGAACCCAATATGGTGTTGCTGCGTCACACCTTCCGGCCTATTCACCGCCGGCGTTCGCTCAGCCGCGCGGCTCGGCGAAACTTTAATTTCTTTTCAGACGGAGACGTGGCTCCGGGTGAGGGTCGTGCGTCATCCGAAACCGTGGAGGTGAGGAGGACTCGATGATGCCGATGACTGCCGATTTGCCAAATATGTACCGATTCCACGACCCCCCCCCCCCCCCCCCCAGAACATTGCAAGGTGGCCGCCATTTGGCGACGGTATTGAGGCAAGCGTTGTGGAAGCTGATGATGAGCTTTTATTACTCAGAGAGGCAACATCCATCCATATGTATGTATATATCTATGTATATATATATTAGTGGTGGGTCGTTATCGGCGTTAACGCGCTGCGATAACGCGAGACTCTTATCGCGCGATAAAAAAAATTATCGCCGTTAATCTATTCTCAAAGTTGGGTTGGGAGCTGGGTCTATACCGGATTTCCACCAAGGAAGGTCGTAGGTCTGGGGTGGGTTACGATCGCGCAGACTTACTTTTAGTCATTATTTAGGTAGCACACACATATTATGAATGCCTTCGACAGAATTCAAATGAGCCATTTTAATCTAGATTAATCTAGATTAATTCCAAGAATACAGTGAGATTAATCTAGATTAAACAAATTAATCTATGCCCACCACTAATATATATATATATATATATATATATATATATATATATATATATATATATACTGTATATATAAATGGTGATCCGATTTACAAAAAAAGGACACACAAGATGAATGTCATCCGCTGTCCAATCACGGCCACCGGTCTTGTCTCTTGCGTCTGGTCAGCGGAGAGGCAGCACTTTCTCTCCCCTCCGCCCGGAGAGTAGCCAGTAATAATGATATGCGAGATGTCCTTATTATTCTCCATGCTGGGTTTGGCTGGTGCAGATGAAGGCGGCAAAGTGAGAAAGAGTAAAAAGGAGCGATTGATGACACATTCCTAATTACTTGGCGAAGGTGCGCGCCATCGGTCTCTCCGTCCACGTACTCAACCTTTTTTAAGGGGCTGCGTCGGCAGGCAAACGGGAGGTTAGGAGCCGCTCTCATCAATGCACATATTTTACAACGCGTAGAGCAGCGGGCTAGAAAAGGAATTGAGTCACATGATCGTGTTACCATCAGAATAGTTCAATCGTTTATCTTTTTTGTTCTCATCTTACAGGAAACCTAATGATGAGGCCTATCTCTCCCCCCGCGATGTGTCCCTCATGTCCAACAACAGATTCTTTCTTAGGGGCCGGTATTTGTGCTCGCGTTTGAACGCGTTTCATGTTCGCCTTGCGAACGGGCCGCGAAGAACTTTATAGCCCCCCCCGATCAAAAAAGAAATGAAATCCCGACCCGTCAACAGTTTTCTTTGGGTTTTTTTTTTTGAAACGCGCGTGACCTTGACAACAATCCGACGACATTGCCTTCATTAGACGCCAAACCCCGACGGGCCCCGCCTCAAACGGCTCGGCGAGAGAGAGCGTCTTTCTTTTTGAACCCCCCCAAAAAAAAAAGAAATCTCTCTCTCTCTCTCGCTAGCCGATAAAGCCGCGGCTTTGGTTGCGTCACGCGCGCGCTGCCGAGTTAGCGCGCCGGCTCGCTAACGAGGTGGCTGTGATGTGTTCAGGTGGCGTGCTGATGTATTGTCAGGGGCTGGCGGCCAGACAAAGCCTAAAGCTCTGGGCTTAATGAGCAGATGTGTGGTCCTCATTAAGGGTGCAAAGCAACCGCTGATCCTTAATGAGCTTCTTCATTAAGGGCCATTTGGAAGGGAAAGGTCCAGGGCTATAGAGTCTCGGGGAACCCAAGGGCGGCCCGGGAACACAAAAGCGGCGAACGGGGCAGGGCGCCGCCATTACCGGGGCGGAGGTACATTACACACATTAGCGCGTTACTAACGCCGCACTAATGTAATGGAAAAAATATACCATACAATATATGGTTTCATTTCTTGCGCTTGGCCGCACTGTATCATATTTATTTAGAAATATATACAGGCCTACATATTCTGAATAGGAAAATTGGTCCGTACGGTACATTATTTAACACCTTTTCAGTCCGAGACGACTCTGAGATTCTCCGGTGAAGTTGGGTGGGTAGTTATCTTGCTCAAGGACACTTCAAGTAGCTGCAGGAGCAGCTGTGTAGGATCACGCTCTGTCTCCAGGCAACCTGCTGCTCGGCGCCCGGCGAGCTACCGCTATACGCCGCCAACATCTAGAGGAACCCAAATAACAAGCTATTTAAATGGGGAGCAGTGATACAATTAGATGGAGAAAGGTCTACATTGTGAGCGAGTGAGTGAGTGAGTGGGCGAAGTGTGTAACGCCCGTGAGCGAGTGAGTGAGTGACACGGTTAACTAAATGAGCCGTTGTTTCACAGCGGTGAAAGCGATGCCCTGTAGCGGTAAACCGTGCGTTCGGCGTCGATGTCAAACCGCCGCTAAATCCGAGCGGCGGATCGCGGGAGACACGCGGCGCTTCATCATTTCTCCAATTCGGCCCCCGCAAACGAACGGCGACCAACAATAACGTCGATATACAGTCTCGTCTTCGGGGGGAAGCAGCAGCCGCGCCGCCGCCGAGAGACGACGACGCCGCCGCTGGTCTGATTTCCTTTTGCCTCGCCGCCCCGGGGGCCAACGCCGCGTGGCGAGCATCAACCGAAACCCAATTGGACAAGTTAATCACAAAACATCTCGTTTCATACCACAGGTCCGAGTGAAATCATTCACACTTATCAATTCTGTCAATTGGGGTCACCTTCCAAAGCCCAGCTATATATATATATATATATATATATATATATATATATATATATATATATATATATATATATATATATATATATATATATATAAATAAAATAAATAGCATTGCAGCCCTTTGTACCTATGTAATCCCATGTGTTAAGCATTCCCACCGCATTGATTGGTGGACTGCGGGGCATGTGACAGTGCCGAAAGTAATGTGGACACCGCCGCTGATCAATAAAAAAATGTATGTGCCTCGAACCTAGGAGGCATTCTGTAATGAAATCGATAGCGTGCTTGGCTCCCGGCGTTAAGATCATTGGCCGGGCTGTTATTTAGACATTGTTGTCCTACACCTCCGGCATAACCCGGCTACCATGAGAAATCAATGGCAGCATATCACAGCCGGCATCGCAATTACCAGCAAAAAGCTTGTGAGGAATAAGTGCAACTGTTTGCCGTTACTTCTCCTCACCGGGAAATCACACTGCATTAGTATTATTATTTTTTGCTCTGCTGTGGAATGGCCTCACCTCTCATCTCAGACAAAAAGTATTTTCAATTTTTTTCCATTTAAGTCACATTTAATTTGGCGTCTGAAGGCGGAGCGTGCGCGCGGCCAGTGGGATACTCCTCAGCTGAAGTCTGGAGTAATGTAAGTGTAGTAATGTGTGGTCAGGTAAAGGCCTGTATTTGTGAAGTCATTATTTCTACAGCTATGGCACGTCTTTATAATCTGTTATGCTGAATGCTAACATGGTGTTGAACAATACTCAAATTAGATTTGACTACTCCACTTCATCGTCATTGCAGTGACATCTCAGCAGAAGTGCAAAAAAGCAGTAATGTGCAGAGTGTGTACCACTAGCGGCGCCAGGAATTTGATTGTGGGTGGGCCTCCAGAAAACTGGATGGGCCCGTAGTTAAAATAAGCCAAAAAAAACAAAAACGGGTTCCTACGGAAGCCGAGTACGGCCGTGGTTGCTCATCATTTTTTAGGCCTGTTTTCTTGTGATAACGACTTAATTATCTCACTATCTCGAGATAGCAAATTCATGGTTTTGCCGAGATCGCAACTTGACTTCCCCATTGATGTTCTTACAGTAGAGTAAGAATTGACAATGTCAGAAGGAGAGACCACGATTTTACTTCAATCAAGGACTGACACAAGCCGAAATGGCGTTGTGTCTTTCTATTATGGACAACATTCATATAAGTCTTCGTCAGTTAAGAAGAAGACTAGCCAGACTCCAACTTTATAGGCGAGTTTGCTTAAGTGAGCCTGACGCAATTGTCCGCTTCATTGCGAAGCAGATCCGAGGCCCTGGCCAGCTTCATGGCTGATGTTGGAGTGGTGTGGAGCTGCCGGGTTGGTGTTACTAGACATGCAACATTATTATGTCGAGATAATGAGATAATTAAGTCGTGATCTCGAGATAACGGGCCTAAAACATGATAAGCGACCACGGCCGTTCTCGGCTTCCGTAGGAACCCCTTTATCTCTGTTTCAGCGCTTTTTCTGCGGCACTGAGGCCAGCGACTCGGCAGCCTACCTGTGAGGTTTGGCTACGGGAGGACGTGATGGGGAGAGGGGTGGGGTAGAAGCCGCTGATTGGCTGAGAAGCTTTCACTCA
>JAOPHQ010001527.1:0-7500 GCA_030340625.1 Merluccius polli | reverse complement strand
CACACACACACACAGTACAGAATATAGAAATACAGCAGTGTGTGTGTGTGTGTGTGTGTGTGTGTGTGTGTTGATAGCTGGTTTACAGCCTCACCCGGCCCCTAGTCCGACTGGTCAGACTCTGGCGCTGGGTGGGGCTGCACACCCGGGGTGCATGAGCAATCATGGTGCCCTGCAGGATAAACCAGCTACAGCTACTGGACACGGGTAGATGTTAGAGGTAGATTGCATTTATCGGAGACGGCGAGATGGTATTCGCCGAGCAGATGTAGACGTGCTGCCAGAGACGGTTGATAGCTGGTTTGTCCTGGGTGCCAGGATTGCGCAGCCCCACCCAGCCCCAGCGTCCAATCAGTCTGACTCAGTCCGGGTGAGGCTGTAAACCAGCTATCAACAACACACACTCGTATACTCATTTGATATATTGCATTATGGCATTACGAACGATCAAACGTGAGCTGTCAGTAAAGTGTCTATCTCTGTGGCGCAGGTGGAAACCCTAAGACCCCCCCGAGTGCAAGATGGCAGACTTGTTTGAGCTTGATGTTTTCCAAGCGTACGCGACCTACGCTACCGTCGTCGTCTTGAAGATGATGCTGATGGGACCGCTGACCGCATACTTTCGCATGACCCGCGGGGTAGGCGGCTGCGATGGCGATGGCTCCTCCAACGGTCACACGACGTGTCGCACGCAAACCGCACACGATGTAACAATAAGTATTCTGTCTCAATGCGCAGGCCTTCTCGAATGAGGAAGACGTACGGGGTAAAAGCGAGGAGCAGAAGAAGAAGCTGCTGCGAAGCCACCCAGATGTGGAGCGAGTTCGCAGGTACGCGTCGTACACAGCACAACTCCAGTATAGAGACTTTCAATCCAAGAGTTTGTGACATTTTTGTCGATTAAGAATTCATGAGGTCATGTCGCTTTTTATTCAAAGCGGAAAAGCATTTCCAGGTACGTGTCATTAATGAGCAGGTAACAAGGCAGGTTAGGCGCCTTGCTCAAGGATGCCCACTGTAGGGTCCACTGTGGACATTGGGGTTCAAACCCACAACCTTGCAGCTGGGCGTCAAACACCCTATAACCACTACTAGACAATCCTGCTCCCTGTGCCCCTCCCCACCACCACTGCGAGTTTCTCCCTCAACCTCATGGACTGCGTTTGGGTCCGTCTAGGTGCCACCAGAACGACCTGGAGAACATCATTCCCTTCGTGGTCGTAGGCCTGCTCTACTCGCTGACGGCGCCGGACGTCTCCACCGCCCTCATCCTCTTCCGGGTGTTCGCCGCCTCCCGGTTCTGCCACACGCTGGCCTACGTCCTGCCCCTGCCCCAGCCCAGCAGGGCCCTGGCCTGGATGACCGGCATGGTGGTCACCTTCTGCATGGCCTACAGGGTGCTCAGTCACAAATTGTTTCTGTAGGGGTTTTTTTAGTTTTTTTTTAGGATGGTGGTGCAGATAGCAAACATGGGCTTCAGGGTAGAGTGGAATAATTTGTTTAAAGTTGTTGTTGTTGTTTATCGTGTAAAGATTGTATTTACGTTCAAAATGCAACAGTTGGACAAACTTTTTTTTTGTTCGTAATATATATCAATGGTTTAATAAACACACTTACGTCACACACTGAGTGAAAACATGACCTTAATAAAAAACAGATCGAACCAAAGCAACATTTTATAATGATGTTAATAAACAGAAAATGTTTTTCTTATCAATCTCTAAATAAAAGAGTGACCGTATTTCTGCCTCTCTCTGCATGCTCTTCTCCAGGTAACAAAAAGGTAAATACTAATCACGTCACTAATACTAATACTAGCATTATACTAGTATTAGTACTAGCATAGTACTAGTACTACTAAGGACTAGTATACCAGTACTTCAATACTAATACTAGTATTGAAGTATTAGTATTGACTATCAGAAACTACACGTAATTCGGTTCTCCAAATGTAGCCGTTTTCACTCTTGCTGTGGCATTTTTAAACTACATCACTGGTTGGCACACTTGAGTTGTCCTCTATTGACACTGAAAAACGAGGTATGTGAGTTTTTTGTTGTTGTACATTTACTTATTCAGGTCTAACCAAAAACAAGTGGTTATCCAGTTACACCTCCTGGGCTTATTTTTTTTATATGTGAAGATCTTGTCACATAGTGATACAACTTTTTCCATTGTCGTCCTGCGTAGTTTTCCTTGCAGAGTATGCCTACAGCAGGCTAAGTAATAACTCACTCTGGGACCAAGAAGGGGCTTTGCAAAAATGACAGTCATGTAAAGCTTGTGCAAGAACAATTCTCACTGCTCCTTTGTAAGCACCAAACCTTTGCTTGCCTGACCTTTGATTTTGGGTTAATCAGCAATGGGACGGTTGCACAATTCAATAAATAAATTGCCAACAAGACCAAAGTGACACATCTGCTTGCCAGGGACCCAGCAGCCACGCTCCCTCGGACGAGAACGCCCCCTCAGACGGGAACGCCCCCTCGGACAGAAACGCCACGCCCCCTCAGACGGGAACGCCCACTTTTATGACGGACTTATTTCTTCATTTTTGCTTCCTCCCAGTGACGAAGCAAACGTATCAGAGGTAAGGTAATTCTATTCCTACCGCAGACTGGTGCATATCACGTATTCATTACTTAAGTCATAGATATGTATCTGTATATACTGACAATGTGCGGTTTAGTCCCGTCGTAATGGCGGGTTATTCTCTCTCGTCCGCACCACAACAACAAGGAAGTGAATCTGTGTTCAACTCGTACTGCTACTGCTCGTACCGCGAGAAACCCTCACGATGACAGCATGAATGAACCTCTGAATGAACCTCATGTACTCACAAGGAGACCTGGGGGGGGGGGGGGGGGGGGGGGTTAGCGCGACACGAACCCCCACCCCCCCCCAGGGAGCCGTCAGGACGTGAGGTTTTAATGTCGCCATTGCACCTCCAGTGGCCCATGTGGTCAAGACACACTCCTGTTGAATCCTCTGTTGTAGCATGGTGCACGTTATGAAGAATAGAATAATACATATAATAATCACAATAATACTTATACATATAATAATACATATAATAATAATACATATAATAATCACAATAATACTTATACATATAATAATACATACAATACATATAATAATAATACATATAATAATCATAATAATACTTAAACATACAATAATACATATAATAATCATACATATAATAATCATAATAATACTTAAACATATAATAATACATATAATAATCATACATATATTAATCATAATAATACTTATACATATAATAATACATATAAAACATATACTAATCATAGATATGCTAATAATCATACATATAATAATACATATAATAATAACACATAATACATATAATAATAGTAATAATAATAATGATAATACATAACAATAATAACAATAACAACAACAATTATAATACATATAATACATATAATATAATAATAATCATACATAATAATAATAATAATAATAATAATAATAATAATAATAATAATAACAATAATAATAATACATATAATAATAATACATATAATGCATATAATACATATAATAATAATTATACATATAATAATCATAATCATATTATAATAATGATATAAAAATGCACGGCCGGTTGTCTTTCATGACGCAGTAAGGTAATGACCAGCATGCAGAAACCCATGTCCATGTTGTCCTTTAGAGGGATTTCCGTGAGGTTCACGCCATGGATGAGTTCAGCCAGACCACCATGGAGGGCAAGGTGATGAACGCCTTCGCCACCTACGCCGTGCTGGTCGTCGTCAAAATGATGCTCATGGCGCCGCTGACGTCGTACTTCCGCATGACCAAGAAGGTACTTTTGCACTTCAAACAGTGCACTCATGACAAGATGGCCCTGTCAGTATACAGTAGAGTCTCTTTAAGTCTGGCAAACGTTATATTCCTTACAATAATCAGATTTTGTATTTTGCTCCGTAGGTGTTCGCCAACAAGGAGGACACCAAGTTGGTTTACCCGGTAGAAAACCTGCAGTTTGTCCGCGTGGATCCTGACGTCGAGCGCGTCCGGAGGTAACCATCAGCCTCCCAAAGAAGCCGTGGCGTTCATGTTAATGCCAACACTAAAAAAAGACTAGAATAAAAGCAGTCACATTATGTACATGACCCGTAAAGTAGCTATCTATTTCCAGTGTTCCACATCTGTGTATAAAAAAAGCTATCTTAGTGTTGATGTTAACTTGTTCTGCATCCGTTACTCTTACACGTACGTCAATTAGCAGACAAAGTGTATCCAAGACAACTTACAAGTAGGTTGAGATTAATCAAAGCATATATAGGCTGCCATCAAAATGGAAGAACAAAAGGTTATATTGCTGCACAGCCTTGCTTACAACTCAGGGACGCGTGCATAGTAGGCAATAGTCATAGCAATCAGAAATTAAAGGTTCATATTATTATCATTCGATTTTTTTGCTCCAACACCCATTAAATGTCGTTTGTGAACATTGTTTTTCCATAATGTTTTGTATGTGACGTGGCTCCACAGGTGCCACCAGAACGACCTGGAGAACATCATTCCCTTCGTGATCATAGGCCTGCTCTACTCGCTGACGGCGCCGGACATCTCCACCGCCCTCATCTACTTCCGGGTGTTCGCCGCCTCCCGGATCTGCCACACGCTGGCCTACATCCTGCCTCTGCCCCAGCCCAGCAGGGCCCTGGCCTGGATGACCGGCATGGTGGTCACCTTCTGCATGGCCTTCAGGGTGCTCACAGTGGCCCTTCACTTGTAAAGGGGGCAGACCGCGTAGGCCTACACTCACAAGGCCCATCACCCCGTCACGGAAAAATTCAATTTTACTACTGTGAACATGCTATGAAAATGTACTGCCTCGGATTAAGAGGAAATAAACTGGCTGCCATATCTGTCGTTTTGTGTCGTAGTTATGTGCTCATGCGAAGTGAAAGTATGAGCATATTAAATAAATCCATGTTAAATAATTAAACTTGAACAGCAAACTGCTAAACAATGCTGAAGACAAGTCGGGCGTGAATCGTCTGAGGATAATTTAGTTTCATGCATTAAACGTGGTCCGCGTGCCGGTTTAGCAAATGAATTGCGTTGTTGCATTTGCACCACAGGCGGAATGTGCTTGGGAGTGAATAACAAAATCGCGCTGGCAAAACATGAAAGGCACAAACGACGGCGCGACGCCTCGGGATCGGGATTTTTTTTTTGTGTGGCCTTTCTACTAATTTGCAATCCATTTATACGTGACAAAAGTTTTTTTTTTTTTTTTTTTTTTCCCAGGCTTTTTGACCTTTCCATCAATGCGCAGAGGTCGACGCAGGCGCCCCCTCGACTCACCGGCGGCTGAAGGGAGTTGGTTTGGCCGCTAGAGGGAGCCATTTTAAAAGTCAACCCGGGGGTTGCGCCGTCATTACGGCTCATTTATGGACCAGGTGCAGCTCGTAAACGCGCCTCGGATCCAGCAATTAACTTGATTAGTTTGGTTGGAAAACGTTGCTGGGCATATAGCTGCAGCACAATGCCGCTTCTACGCCATTACCGAGTCAGCCCAGCATATGTGGGTTGTGCAGAAACATTGCACAGCCCGTTTTGTCCCGCGGTGGGGGTTATATATGCAGGATTAGGCTTACTCTTATGTAGGCTATGTGTGTGTGTGTGTGTGTGTGTGTAACTATGCACCACATTGTCGGTGTCAGGTTGATCTAACACGGTGACACACGTTGTGTAAAGACGTCTCTAGACGCCCCCCCCCCGGGGTCCCTCATAAGGCAGACATTTCACAGCCCCCCATCATCAGCACTACTTGGTCTTTGCATATGAGCATTTGTTACTGAAGGATTGCGTGACTGCAATGCAATGCAATTTTTTTCTCCCTATATTCTCGCAATGCAGTGGGGGAAAACTCAGACAATATAAGATGAAATGTAACTGCCCCCCCCACACACACACACACCCAACAGCCAAATGCTCCGTGATGAAGACCGTTAGACACGCCTATCGGTTATGACCTTGGTTCCTGGTCTCCTGCTGCAGACGGGTAAGGCCTATAGCCCATACATGTGATGTGTGTGTGTGTGTGTGTGTGGGGGGGCTTCAGACGGACACCACTGCGTGCACATGCACGGTTACGATCATGACTGATGATTTTGTATACAACATGTATAACAGTAAGGCGCACGGGCCCGGTAGATAGTGAGTCACACGGTAAGATGCTGCATAGTGAGACGCATCTGAGGGTTCAGCATCCTCAGCATCCCAGCTGGTACCCAAAACCCACGCCAGGCGTCCCCATACGGTGGTCGTGATGTGATGGCGTGCGCCGCGTAAGCGTTGTTGTCGTCGTTGTTGTTGTGTGCGTTTGATATGACATCACTCTCACCCCTCCCCCACCCCCACGCTGCTAATGATCTGCCTCGCATATAGGATAGGCCGATGTGATTGATGACAGTGTGCGAGGTGACTCGCAATGGCGTCTGCGTTTCATGAGCTGTCACGGCGCGGCCCATAGAGACGCGCGTCTTATTGTTTTTAGGCTATAGTTAACAAGCGCACGCACGCGCGCGCACACACATACACACACACACACACACACACTTAATTAGGCACGACTTCAAAGTCGACACGCCACGTGATGATGATGGTGGAGGTGATGGTGGAGGTGGGCGCGCCGGATATTGTTATATTAATATACACTACCGCGGCATCCCATAATAAAAGGCCCTGAGAAAAAAAATGAATGAGCGGCTATTAGGAGGAATACGACTCATGGCGGAGACAATTAGGAATCAATTGCGACGCTACCAGGTGGACATTTTGAGGCCACACCTCCTAATATATATATATATATATATATATATATATATATATATATATATATATATATATATATATATGTGCGCGCTTCCGGTCACCTGTCCTCCACGCACACCTTACGCAGGCAGGAGGTCACGTCGACTCCGAGCCCAAAGCGAGCGAGAGCCTATGGTCACGTAAGTAAGTATCCTGTGTGTAATAACGATTGCACAACAGCTTTAAATATAGCTACGGCAGTATGAGGGATTATGAAAGAGGTGCGAGGCAAGCTTTTCTTTAAAAACGTATATATAGGCCTATATAGGCCTGTGTGTGTGTGTGTGTGTGTGTGTGTGTGTGTGTGTGAGAGAGTGTGAGAACCTCTCCATGGATGAACAAAGTGGTGACTTTGTGAAGAGTTTGCAGAGGTTATTTTAACTCTGGGATCCAAAGTGAAATGAAGGTCAAGAGTGAACAGCCGGGTGGACTTATGTCCTGTGATATGCAACAATGACACATCAACAAAAGATTATACGTGTGTTGTTGTCTCTTTTTGCCTCCTCACTCAAAATATATTTGAAGAATGACGGCAATGTGAGATTTCACCCAAATTGCCCTGCGCAAAGCACATGCGCACACACATGCAAACACACACACAACCATAACAGTCTCTCTCTA
>JAOPHQ010001526.1:0-55000 GCA_030340625.1 Merluccius polli | reverse complement strand
CCGCCTTCCCGTCTGTAATGGCATGAAGGTCATCTTCTCTGTGGGAAAATAAATTGCACATCTTGACACTCAAGCTCAGGAAGTGCTAGCAGGGCCTGACACTGGAGCTGGCACTGAGAGGCTTTCAGGCTCACAGTATATTAGATTTTGGTTTGAGTGAAGGAAGCAGTGCCAGATAACAAGTATGGCGACGCTTTGAGCAGTCAGCAAGACACATTTTCAAAGTAAAAGACCAGGTTTTTTCGAGACAATGTCCATTAAGTCTGATCTTAACTAATGACGTTCGATTGTTTTTATGAGAAACTGTTATGTTTTGACTGAGTTTATAGCTCGGAGACGGCGTCAGTCTCTGACTTATAAAGTCTGTTGCATTGCAGTGGGTGACGGTACTGAGTTTATGTAACTCATAAAAAAGGAAACAGACAGACCCCCCATAAATACACCCAATTGTATAGTATACGTCCTTATACCTTATTGCACAATCTAAAGAGTGATAAAAAGTCAACATGAAGTGCTACATTATGTCAGTTAAACATACAGTTTTGTACTTCCACCATTGTAGGTGGAAGTACACCACTGTGCTTTTATGTGCTGATTGGTCTTTTCAAGTGCTTGTGCTGGAGACATTTTGCATAAAAATATGAGGAAAGCAGTCTAAGCCTTTGAAAGAACTGACCTCTCCACATATAGTAGACACACTGAGCTACACTGAATGCGCACAGCCATACACCATTAACTCTTTATCAAAGTGGGATACCTCTGAGTTAATGGGATTCATTATAATGCTTCACCAGGGGTCAATAACCTTTAGACCAAACTCAAGCCGATAATTATCCACCATTGATCCTGCACCAAAAGCAACCAAAGTGAACACGCCACAATGAAATGTGTGGCCGAGTGCAGCAATATATTGGATTTTTCCTTCTTCTTCTTCTTCTTCTTCTTCTTCTTCTTCTTCTTCTTCTTCTTCTTCTTCTTCTTCTTCTTCTTCTTCTTCTTCTTCTTCTACACGTGCAGCCTCACCTTTGCCACACTGGATCAATAGTCTTGCAGTGGGACACAACCAGGAGGCTGTACTAGAATGAGCATGAAGCCTGCCGCGGTACCTGCAGCGAGATGTACTGTAGCAGAGAGTAGTATTATAAAAAATGTGCAGTGTTATTTATTTGTTTCCAAAGGATGTTAGCATGATACAGAAGTGCAACATTTAAGGCATTCCCATGAAACGTCAGTTAGAAGCGCCCTGATGTTGGCGATTTCATTGGTATGTGAGCCCACCAGCCCCCCCCCCCCACACACACACACACACACGGTGACATATAGCACATTGGTTATTTTCTGCTTAATTATTTACCATGAGGAGACTGCAAATGTCAGCATTTAAGTGGAGGCTGGTAGCAATCGCAATGGCATCATGCGTTGTTGTTATTATCCTTGTCTTTCAAGAGTTTGTATAGCTTATGTATCGCCGGACGTGATACAATATAGGAGATTTTATTGGTAATCTCAGTCTGGGATCTGCATCAGTAACGTTGCCACTAAAGTACAGCACGACCAAAGTACCAGGCCTTAGGATTCATTGAGTTTACATTACATTTTCTGTTCATTTCATTTCATTTTGTCATTTTTCAATTTCATCATCAATTTAACATTGAAAAAAACAAAAACAGCAGACCCTAGTCCATTTTTTTTTTTTACAGCATTCTCTCAGCTTGAGTGTCAATCTACACTGGGGTGACCAGATTTCCCCATTTTCCCGGGACAGTTCCCGTTTTACGGGGACAGTCCCCGTTTCTGGTGGCCTGTCCCTGGCTGCAGCAGTCCCTGTTTTTTAAAAATAAGATATTTTAAATACAGTGTTTTAAATGGAAAGGGCTCTAGTTGCTCATGAATATTAATTTTGAGACAGTGGGTAATTAGTCTCATTTCTATCTGATGTGACGCGACCTTGCTAGACTTAATTTCATAAGCAGGCATGACCGATAAACAATATCAATACAATAAATGCTTACCGAAGCCTAAAACACATCATAGTAAACCATTGATCATGTACTTCCTGATCTTTTACTACAGTACTACATTTACCATGATAAGAATAGGCAAAATGTACATTTTGTCCATTTCATAATGACATCCGATATTGAGTTAATTCATGGACCGACAAACTACAAACATCTCCGTTTTTCATTTGAGAAATCCGGTCGCCTTATTCTACACTAACATACATCAAGACAGGGCAGCATGGAGAGAGAGGTCGCCGACACACAGCCATGCGGAGACCTGATGGATCAGTAGACATGGTGTTAACGAGAACGTCTTCAGATACTGGGAAACACTGAGTTGGCGTTCAATTACATCTGACGCCTCGCAGAAATGGCTTTTCTGAAGCATGGGCTTTTTTTCTATCAAGAGGGGCAGGAAGATAAAACATGAATGACTTTGTTGATTAAAAAAAAGAGACCGACTCCATCTATCGCAGCCCAGAGAGAGAGAGAGAGAGAGACAAAGAGAGAGACAAAGAGAGAGAGTGAGAGAGTAGGGCACAGGGGTGATTGTGAAGTGACAGATACAAAACAGCAGCAAAAGGCCTATTCTGCCATTAAAAACCCCCACTCTCTACAGCAGGGATTACTTGTAAGCACTGTGCCGCTTCAAAGAGCCACCCCGCCTGGCATCCACAAATAGCAAATTTAAAGGGGAATTTTAAGTGGAAATAGATTAATATTTCACCTCAGCATTGATTCATGCTGCCACTGTAGACATTTTCATCTTCCACTTGAGTTGCTTATGCAAAGAGCTGCACTGACGTCTCCAGGATCTTGATGCGGTGCGTCCCTCGCCTCCTCCGCCGTGGTGCAGGAGGAATAATGGGCCTCCTGTGCAGCACATCGCAGCCGTTTCAAGTCACATCCACTCAGTGTTGCGGGCTGCCGGCTGACTCGCTCACTGCTGCCTTGCTTGCATAGTTGTTTCCCCTTTAAATTCATTCACAACCAGTTGAGGAAAAAGATCCGGTTAGAGTGACAACAGCCTTGGTAAATAACTGTTATTACTAGTTATTAGTCCCCGGCATTATTGATTTAACCATGACGGTAAGCGCTAGAAATGACTGGCGTTGGGATCATAGCATAAATGAGGCTGTCTGAGTGCTTCGAGGGCATCGAGACACACTGATAAAAGTCTCCCTGTGACATTTCCCCACAAAGCTAATATTTCTCTATAATAAGCCTCAATGGAAAGAGACAACGGGTACAAATGACATAAACCTTATCCAAATTGAAACCATTAGGGGGTACCATCAGGCCAGCAGAACAAACAGACTTACTTATAGGCGCTTCCGCGGCTCCTTTGTTATTCTTCACTCAAGATGTAGTAACACAAGCTAGACTATTTCACCTGGCTTCCCTTTAAATGTCGCCTTGGCTGCTGCGCTGTCGTGACGCCGTGATCCAGGTAATGCATGAAGAGATGCCTGAAGACACCCAAGGTTTGAGGTGAGCCATCGGAAGGTGCAATCGATGGTCTCAGAGGGGGCCCTGGGAGCTGCGTAAGTGCTAACGACGCTGTGCTTTAAGTGATTAACCCCATGTTCAGAGGTTAATGGTGGGCTCCTGCCAGCTGAGGATGAAGGGCCAGCTAAAGTTAAATATATACATGTAGATATGTGCATGTGTATTAAACTTTATATGTATTTTTTAAATTTAGTATTTGGCGATTATCATCACACGACCAAAGACGTCGCTCTCTTTCTGAAAAATGGTGTGAAACGAATATTGACAGGCAGTTTATTTATATGTCCCCCTTCAAACACAAAGACAATTCAGAGTGCTTCTTTTTAAGCCAGCGTTTTACATCACCGTGTCCCAGATATCTTGTCTGAGGGCCTGAATTGAACCACCATCTGCAAGGCGCCTCGCCAACGATTCTGAGTAACAAAAAAAAAAAAGGTGTTTGGCAGTGGCTCATGAAATAACACTCATCCAATGAGATGATCAGTGTGATCTAGGCTTTTATCAAGTCGACCAACTTGTTACCAACTTGAACAACATGTTAACCTAAAAAAATCAGAAGAAGTCCAGCGCATATTGAGGGGAAGACACAAACATCAAGGCAAGATCACTGCTCAACCCCGAGAAAAGAGACAACAACGATCCCACCACTCCTCTCTATTGGTGTCTCCGTCTCTCGTGAAGTACGACAATAGTGGAACTCATCATCCATTTGGCGATGCATGCACTCATGAATGTTTTATCTCCGGTTGCCTCTGGAAGAGACACAAACAACCCCCCTCTGGAATCAGAGAGACAACCGAGGAGAAAGCAACGCTATCCTAAATTTAGCACTATGCAGCACTAGCGCGCATTCACCACCTCCCCCAGAGCAAAGGGACCGCGTTACCCGCATTCAGCGGCATGCAGGCAGCCGTACTGTACTACGAGACCACAGAGAAGTGCTTTGTTACCACGGCAACAGACAACAGGTGCCGAGAATAAGCAGATTAGGTGGTGGAAAACGTTGGGAGCGGAAGCAAGCCTTGCGAATTTCATACATATGTCGAAATGTTACGGCGGTGGGTGGGTGGGGGGGGGGGGGCGAGACCTGACACCAAACAAGTTTGACCGCAGTCGCAAAAACGGTCACTCCAAATGTGTGATTCTTTTTTAATTTTGCGGCCAGTACAAAATCAACAGGTGCAAAAAGACACCCTGTGGTATCTTTTCAGAGTAGCCTGCATACTGAAGCGCTAGTGCTTCTGACCACAGCTTCTGACCCCCCCAGGAGACACTTCTGTTGGGGGAGGTGGCGGCGGTGGGCTACATTAGCGACGAGGATTCACACCTCAGTCATTCATCTCATCACCTCCCACCAAGCTGACCCCGACTGTCGCAGGTTCTGACTCACTGGGCTGCACTCCCTGCATGTCTCCTTCTCCATCTCTCTCTCTCACACTCTCATTATCTCACTCTGCCTCACTCTCACACTCTTGCGCGCTCTCTCTGGCTCTCTCGCACTTTCTCTCTCTCTCTGGCTCTCTCTCGCACTTTCTCTCTCTCTCTGGCTCTCTCTCGCACTTTCTCTCGCTCTCGCTCGCTCCCGTTCTCTCTCAACTTGGAGTACCGGCACACCAACCCACTGTGTAACTGCCTGTATAAATATATATACAGAGAGAGTATAGAGTAAAAAAGGAGCATTGTGCTAATTTCGGTGGAAAATGAGAGAGCGTGTACCCAAACGCTGATGAGCTGTCAGTTGTTTCACACATCACACGCCTCAGTGGCCTATTATCATCAGTGTCCCGTCAATCAGCCAATCAGCAATCAGTTGACTCACATTACCGTCTTGACATCCAATCGCATTGAAACAAGACTTAAAGTTACCTTTGTTACCTGGCAGCGTTATGCCAACTTGTTATTGTCAGTAGACGTGTTTCCATCAACGTATTTGGATGCGCATTTTGAAGTATAGTATTGTAAAAACGTATTTACGCTCACTTGAGGTGGTTTTTTACCTTTTTGGAAAAAGATTTATGCTCTAAATTGGCGATGGAAACACCTTTGCCGAAAAAGGACAAGCCCTGAAGCTTTTGTTTTATTGGTGGTTTTGTTTTTGTTTTCTTTTATTACAGCCACGGATAACGTAGCCGATACCACCAACTTCTCGTCAGAAGTTGGAAACTTCACTTTGCATAGCCGAGTTTATTTGCTCCAAACCAGATGATGGAAACAGGCCTAATTTGGATTTTCGAACGTTTGCTTAAAATTCACTACATGACAATTAGATGGAAACATGACTAGTGATGCTCAAACATCCATCTGTCCTCACCACCTCAGACCTGTCAATCTCATATATCATTTATGAATCATTTCTATAATGTATGTCCACCCCTACCCTCTGCCTTTCAGTTCCCAGTCCCTATAGCTTATATCTGAATCCTATGGGATGTGGGATGTGGTATGACCTGTGTGTTTACTATGACCTTTGATCTTCCTCACGCTCCCAGCAGAATACAATGTATGTTGCCTAATTTGCCCTGGAAGGCAGCAGCGCAGAAACCCTAAACCGATTTTCATTGTATTTTCTTTAACAATAAACATCCTTGTTCCCCCCGTAATGTGTCTCCGAGGGAACGGCTACTATTGACTGGCGAGAAACAGCTCAACATGTAGTATCTCCCAGCCCTAGACAACGTGAGAGACAAGAAGAAAAAAACAAACAGAGAAAGTATATTTAGATGCAGACTGCTACTATTGACTGGAGAGACCTCAGAGATGTGTGTGTGTGCGTGCGTTTCCACCATTCATGTGGGAGGAAAAGAAGCCGCGTTCCAGTTTTGTTGGTGTGTATCGTAGGGTTTGTTTTGCTGGGTTTTCTTCTGTAGTGAGTCGCCAGCGTGTTTTATCCGGCCATATTACAGTAACATGTAGTGATGAGTGTGCTTATTCTATTCTATTTACAGGCTTCTGTCATCTGAATCTGAACAAGCAATAGTAGTAGTACTAGCAGTAGTAGTCGTCGTACTAGTCATAGTAGTAGAAGTAGTGGTAGTAGTAGTAGTAGTAGTAGTAGTAGTAGTAGTAGTAGTTGTGGCAATAGTAGTAGTAGTAGTAGTAGTTGTAGCAGTAGTAGTAGTAGTAGTAGTAATAGTAGTAGTAGTGGTAGTAGTAGTAGTAGTAGTAGTAGTAGTAGTAATAGTAGTAGTAGTAGTAGTAGTAGTAGTAGTAGTAGTAGTTGTTGTAGCAGTAGTAGTAGTAGTAGTAGTGGTTGTAGCAGTAGTAGTAGTAGTAGTAGTAGTAGTAGTGGTTGTAGCAGTAGTAGTAGTAGTAGTAGCAGTAGCAGTGTTGTAATGTAACGAAGTACAAATACTTCGTTACTGTACTTAAGTAGAATTTTCACGTATCTGTACTTTACTTCGTTATTTATATTTCTGACAACTTTTACTTTTACTCCACTACATTTCCTCACTAAAATGTGTACTTTTACTCCGATACATTTCCCATAACCATCTTCGTTACTCGTTACTACAAAATAAAAATCGAGTTGGTGACCTACTTCCTGTTTATCAACCTCCAAGCGCGAAGAAAAAAAAAACACCGCGCGCGACGAAGAAGAAGATCTGCTTTGGCCAATCATGGAAGCACCTGCAGCTGCGGCAGTTCTGCTAATTCTCCGGTCACAAATGACGAGATCAACAGTGGCGACATCAACCGGTATTTTAACCCAAACTGAAAGTGGCTGTTGTTTACTGTTGCCATGGCGACATGTCTTTTCCCAGACGAAGTGGTTTTTGTGCGTGTGTGTGTCTAAACGCCACGGCTACACCGGCATGCTGCCAATACTCTAGGGTGGCCATTCGTCCGGCTTTAGGTCGGACTGTCCGGTTTTTCAAAGCCCCCGGACGCGTATTTGTCCTCCATTTTGAGACAACCCCGCCGGTCCGCCCGCGGGTCATAGGTCCGTGGTGTGTTACGATCGCGCGCGCGCGCACCCCCCCCGTCAGCCGTAGGTCCGCGGTGTGTTACTATTGCGCGCACCCCCCCCGGGCTGAGGTTTCCTCCTTTTCAACAACTCATAAATGGTCACCCTACAATACTCTGATAGGACGTCACAGTGTGATTAAGGTGTTTACATGTCTACAATAATGCCAATAAGACTGGAATACTCCACGTCTTCATTCAGTATTGATTACTCCCACTATGGGAATGCTGTTTACATGGCAGTGTGTTAATCTGTGTATTACATCAGTATAACATCAGTCCAGTGTTGTCTTATGTGTACGACTTATATTTATTGTTATTTATTTAATTTTAATGTTGAACAAGTTGAAGCCTCTCCCCTGTACTGTACCTGGATATTACAGGAGCCAAAATACATTTCATAATCAAAATTCTAACTGCTTACTTTGTTTAAATACATTTACTTTTACTTCTAATACTTAAGTACATTTTATATCAGAAAATTACTTTTGGTACTTAAGTACAGTAAATGTCAGGTACTTTCAGACTTTTACTCAAGTAATATTCTAAAAGGTGACTTTTACTTCTACCAAAGTCATTTTCTGGTAAGATACTTGTACTTTGACTCAAGTATCGCTTTCAAGTACTTTATACAAGACTGAGCAGTAGTAATAGTAAGGCTAAGCACATGATGGAGAGAAAACAACCCCCTACAGGGCTGTAGGCGATGAAGCGTCCCAAGCTTGCGTGTTTACTTTCGCTCCGTCGCCACTGACACGCGATGGATGGTCCGATAGAGTGACGCGCGTAGCGGCGATGTATGCTGTCTGGTCTAGTTGAGCAAGATGAGATTAGGTTTGGTAAGACTTGGGGACCCGGGAATGGAGATTCAGAGATTCCCTGACCAACAGTGTCAGGGAGCGTTACATTTAAAAGTAACTGATTATGGTAACTTGTTAATTCCCAGAAAAAGTAACTAATTGTGCTTACATGTTACTTCCCAAAAAAAGCAATTCATAATGTTTACTTCGCATAATAGCTCAGTAAAAATTGTTAGTTGTTACTCCCCATAAAATCCAGCATTTAACCGTATGACACATCATTATACAGTTTTGACTTTAGCAATAGTTAGTCATATTAGTGCTAGTAGCTTTCAAAAATATATATATTTTCCTTCTTTTGACACAAGTTCTCGAATGATAACGAAGACGCCTCTAGTCCCATAATCCCCCCCGCGTCTAGTGAGGGCCACTCGAGTTTTTAAAGAGTGAGATAAAAAAGCAATTCATGTGATGCATGGCTGGTGGTTGGTTTGGTTTGTGTAGATATACAGTTTGCTTTGGATGGGAATGCCTTCGTGAGTAGGAGGAGGGGGGCGACCAACTCCATGTCTCTTTGGACACTTTAATCCCCATCACCAGGACAAAAGTAACCACGCTGGAGGTGGGATAAGTACATGTATGTCAACAATAAAACAACTTAACATTGCCTTGCAGGAGTGATAAAGAAAAGAGTGTGTCCGTGTGTGTGTGTGTATGTGTGTGTTTGTGTGCCGTGGATGTGTGTTTCCGTGTGTATTTCTGAATTTCAGTATGTGCGACTGGTGGACAGGCAATGTTCGGATTTCATTGGCTCTACAGAAAGCTTTTGTAAGAGGCAAAAGGCATGTGTAGCACATCCTGAGCTCGAAAGAGAAATACAAACAGAGCAAATTGTTTCGTTTTCTCTGTGTGCTTCGTCTTAAAATATGTGAACACTGTGGTTCAATTCTGTCATTCCTTTCTCTCTTTTTTTTCTCCCAACAAGTGTGAGGGCTTAGTTGTGTTTACCTCCACCACACCTACTACGCTGCCTGCACTGATGTTTGTTATTTGATTTGCTGCGCTATGATAAATGCACCTCCGAGCACACAGAGAGGAGAGAGAGCGGCGGTTTTAATGAACACAAACATGAACGGTACCGAATTGCGCATCCCTGGCCTCGCTTCCAATGAGAATAATAGCATACCGCGGTAGCTGTGTAGTCTTACTTTAAGTATTAAAGAGTCGCTTTAAAATTCAGTGAACTCCCGAGAAATTGCTCACGTTGATGAATTACGAAATGTAACATACACAGCAAAAACAAAAAGGCAATTTTCAGTAGAAGTTGCTTCTCACGCCGCGGATGATCTTGAGGTGAATTCAGTTCAGCTCCTCCCAAAATGTGGCTCACCACTAGTGCGAGGATTCACAGATAAAACAAAACTCCTTAGTCAGCTCGGAGGTCCAATCTGTCTTTGATCTATTATTCGTTTTTTTCCAGCCATACCGAACACGTTACGCGTTGGAATCGATCCAGACGGCCCAACAATAATGTAAAAATCCATCCTCTATCGGCCCCCCTGGTAAGACGGATTGAGGGCTTAGACAAAGCCGCTGCCGCTCCCGATTAAAAACTCAGAAATTGATGTGATCAGCATGGCAAGCTGCTGGCAGTGCACACGCCTTTAAAGATTTTCTCAATGACTTTCGGACACTTTATGCGCCTGTAATATTTGGCAGTGTGTCAAATATTACCCCATTTGCATTTTGTCATTGCAGCAGTTTAGCGCAAGATCAGGCCACCGAGGAGCCGCCCAGCATTCGTCACCTGTCAATCACCTGTCAATCACCTACCAATCACCTGTCAGTTCGTGGCTCCGGAGAGTCGGCTAAAGAAAACGTTGCGCGTCGACGTCGCTAAAGCTGTGCGGATGATCTTTTTTTTTTCACGCCGTGCGCTGATTTTTTCCTCACCCTACCAGCGGGACGCAGCGTCACACCATGATTAGCTCTTTGCAACAACAACAACAACAACAACAACGATCTGCTATGTATCTGCTATGAGTCTTCACCAGTGTTACCTTACGTGTGATTTCAATTCTCTGGCACAGAGGAATCTGTGTCATCTGTGTGTCGTTTAAAGTTTCTACTGAGGAAGCGTTTAAATATGACAATGTGATGTCATTATAGTCATTTAGCAATTTGTACTACTAATAGTCATTTCCAGCAGAGCTACAGCATATAAATATGAAGTGGTGCTGCTTACCATAATATCATTCAGCACCTGCTTGCATCCAAAGCCACTAACAGTGAGCACATTGTGTCGCTAGTAGCCAAACCCTCTTTGTATCGCCTCCCACAGCAAAGCCTTCAATAGGAAACACACAAGATTAGACAAGAGCGATGTATTCCACTTTCAATTATATATTTAAAATATTATAATTAACTTAGGATATTAATTAGGAATTACGTTTGTTAACGTTGGGGTTTGATATATGAGACTGGATGGTATAGTATGTAATATAGCAAAGCGTGTTCAGTTTCCACACACACACACACACACAGATGTAGGCTTAACTGTAATGCCTTGGGGCTCATCTGAGGCTTATGAGCTATCAGGCTACGCTGTCACAGATGCACACACACACACACACACACACACACACACAAAAATAGATACACACACACAACCGATGCAAGCAACACATACATACATTCACAGTTGTTGATAGGTTGAAAGTAGGTACGAGAGGAGCAACATAATGTATAGAATTCAATGCTATATGGAGGTTTTACACAAATGCAAGATGGAAAACCATTGTATCAAATTATATTAGTGAAATACAATACAGTGTCTTCAGCAATTCTGCCTTTCATCTAATGGTGCCCAACAGCAAGAAATTTCTTCTCTTTTCAGTTTCACTTTGGCTGCAGACAAACGAACAACATCTTTGCAATACTTCAAATACATTAGTTTCTTTCCCTTGCAAAACCTCGGAAACACACGCACTGTTCCTTTTTAAAGTGAAAGCTACTGTGAATTAACTAGGGGACTTCATAAATTGTGTTTATTTCTTTTACTTCAGTTTGAGAAAGAACATACTAATGTGGATGACATTGAGTCAACATAAAAAAATGTGTTAAGTATAAATCATGTTTTTAAATATCATCAAATATCACATTTGGAGGGAATTATATATGCCCTACTTTATACATTCACCTGCCAGCAGTTTGTGATGACGCTAGTGCAGCAGAGTTCCTTAAGGCAGCGTAAATTCATGCACATTTTGTTTTCATGCACACATGAGGAAATTAAGTTGCCCTGGTAATGAAGTTGGACTTTTCACTGCAGTCTTCTTAATGCTGACTCATGGCTTTAGCCAAGTGCCAGAATCAAGGCTACTTCTGCAGAGCTTCAACAGCTCATAGCAGCAGTCAATCAGCGGCGACAGCATGTCCATTACACACCAAATAAAACACACTGTGTGCCAACACAGGCTCTAGAGGACTTCCTGAATGCATTGATCTCTACAGAGGCGACCGCCGTCATCCAGTTCTTTTACAATTTAACACGGCGATCATTGGCCCGCTCTTTTGTAATATCGATTCCAGTCTTGTTGTATTTCAATTTTTGAATAGAGGCAATGCAATCACGGTGAACAAAACCCAGAACAATGAAATCCCCCAACCACTCTGCATTTCTACACTCATCAAACACTGGTTGCCTTTGAGCAACATATTCATCATATTGTCTATTCCCTTTCAGCGGTGCTGGAGCACAGGCAAACCTCTAGTGACTGATTGATTGATTTAAACATCAAACTTATGGCTGCGTTCCAACCTCCTGGTCCCTCTCATCCAAGGCATTTTCACGCTCTGTACCTCTCTCGCCTTTTTTCTTCCTCTCAGTTCAGTGAAACGATAAGAGTGTTTGTCCTTCCCTAGTGGAGGGTGGATGATGGAGGGTGGATGATGGAGGGGCGGGAGGGTGCGACGTGAGGGGCTGGAGGCAGCAGTGGCTTTTGCAGGGCAGTGTGTTGGAAATGAATGACAGCAGTACAGTCGTTGAATCTACTGTTCCTGGCACGGTGGGAGACTGAGGCAGAGAGAGGCAAGAGATTGAAAGGAGAGGAAGGAGAGGAAGGATTCATGGTGATAAGAAAGAAAGAAAATCCCCCAGTACATAAAATACCCTGCAGATGCAAACCCAAGAGTTGGTCTGCTGGTGATAGAGCATACCCATGCATGTCTCTGCACTAATAATGCGTAGGTGGGCTTTAGAGTGATGCCAACTCAAGTCAGCTGTTTACGCCAGATGACCTGATCTGTACCCACAGCGAGCTCATTCCCTCCACCGGGAGGGTTCAATTGAAATACAATTCTGCAGCCCATATCATTGTGGATGTGTGGCAGGCCGACGTCTGTACAGAGACCACTAAAGCAACACCTCGACATTCTCAGTGTTGGGTCTGTGTGAAAATTGCTTGTTAGATGATGATATTTGGTCTCCGGACATTTTCTGTGTAATACTGTCTGGCAATAATGTTTTTTTCTTCATTTTAATTTGATTCAAGCCTTTGGGGTGTTATCCTAAAAGAAGCGACAGATGTATCATGGATAGAATGTGGTTGTTGGTTTGTTAATTTTTTCTTGAAGCATTGACTAGTGTGCAGTCTGGGTCCCGCTTTAAAGAAAAATGCAATGACGTGACATGAACGATTCTCCCCGGAGACTCATTTACAGAGAGTTGAATCATTCCAGCACCACACCCCGGCACTGCAGCCAAATCACCAAACCATCCTTTATCTTACAGCCAGATCACCACACGGCATTCATCTTACAGCCAGAGCACCACACCCTCCTTCATCTTACAGCCAGATCACCACACGTCATTCATCTTACAGCCAAGGTTTAGCCAGGTACCACAGGCAAAAATAATGATTTTTTTTGTCCATTTTGACATATTTTGATATTTTGCTACATAACTTGCAAACTTTCATAACATGCACAGAATTATTACCAAGAACAAATACACATTTTTATGATTTTATACAACCTTCGCCAACACATGTACATGTTTAACAGCGGTTTTCTCAAAATGAGAAAATGTGCACTCATGTCTCATAATAGGTAAAGCCACATGATTCAACATACTGCTTCCTACTTGGAATAGCTAGAAATGTTCAGACAGATTTTTTTATATCTTTTGTCATTTTCAATGTATGTGGTATTATATCTAAAAAAATAGCCGAAAATCTTGTTTTTACAACATGTGTCAAGTGTATTTTAACATAATTAACTGAAAGAACACTATTTTGACAAAAGCCTCTGTAATTCACCAACCAAATAGTTATTGATCACATTAAAGCATAAATAAAACCAAAAAGTTCTGACTTCATCTACTAAGTTAATGTTGTGTTTTACATAATATGCAAATTGGTGCATATTTAATGAGACAACACATCATTTGCATACCTTAATGGCCAGGAAACTAAAAGTCACAATACAAAAAAATCATATATTTTTCATTCAGTTTTCATTCCTCAGGTAATTTTTAATTCCGATAAAAGGACAGGATTTTTTTTGCCTATTCACTTATAGTACCTCCCCATGTTATTTTCCTACTGCAGCTGCCAGATAAAGAGCTGACTTGGTCGGTTTTCCTCTCCTCTGCTAATACGCCATCACAGCAGGGACTGGGTGTGGGATTAGAGGCGCAGGAGGTGGGGTTGTGCTGCAGGTGAGGCCTCGATGGCAGCCAACGGTGCAAGATGGAGAAGCAACGCGTGTCTGGCATCACTTGGTGTGGGATGCTTACCTTCTTTCTAGCTAATGCGAGAAATACTGACACTAATCCAGCATAGGTACACATCCTAATAGACCCTAGCCAGAAACACACAGAAGTGCTCGGACATGACATGTGACAGTGGAAAGGGCATCTGTTCACAGTTCCTTCTGTTTTTCCAGCCTCTACCGCATGTTAATGTTTTTAGTATTGAATTTCCTGGTGTGTCTCTTTCAATCCAATACATTTATTCCCCTCATCTGCTTTATACTGAAATGTGTTAATCGTCTGTGGAAACGTTGCGTCTTGTTGTGCTGTTTTATCATGTCAGGACACTTTTGTGAAAGACATTTTAATCTCATTTGGCTCTCCTCGTTAAATAAAGGTAAAATAAAAGCAGTGTGAGTGTCTCCCTCCCAGGACGTAATGGGCGCTCATCTGTCCTCCACCCCAGGCCAAAAAACAAAACATATGCACCCGGATTCAAGTGTTGAACGGGGGACAAGGTGGGGGGGCGGGGACTTCATTAAAACAAAGAAACACACACGGCTTCACTCAAAGAGCCGAGTTTTCTTCCCTCTAACGAGACAATTATGTAATACCTGAAGAGCTTCTACAAATGTCACGACACGAATGCACGCCAGCGCGCGTGTCGCATGGCACGTGTTGCACGGCATGCAATGTCGACTCGTCTGCCCCCTATCTCCCCAGGGCCTGCCTTCTCTCCGCCGCTGTTCAACCCCAGTGCATATGTTCGCTTTCCTTTTTCAAAATCTATCCCCCGCAGGAAATGGCAAGTCTTTCTCCTCTCCCTCTCCCTCTCTCTCTCTCTCTCTCTCTCTCTCTCTCTCTGTTGCTTGCAGTGGTCGGGCGGCGGGCGTTTGTAGGCATTCCTGACATTATCCCATTAATATTACCTCATGGGAACATCGTGCCGGGGCTACATCAATGGGCTGTCTGTAGACGTACTGCCCTGTAGCATCGCTAAATTAACGCTATCATTTGTGCTGTCAGCCCTCTACTGGGGGGCGGGGGGACGCTTACGTTGGCTCCACTCGGACGCTAAAAACCTTGGTCAGCTGGTTAATTATTTTCCGACCGCGGCGTAAAAATTGTTTATGGGATGTCGATTTTACTTGAGGCAATTATGGCGCGTGTGTTCGGTGAAGCAGGAACGCCGGAATTTAAATAGAATGAGATTAGCCATGCGGGCCACTTCAGCATGTTGGCTGGTGGGGACGATAACTTGCTGTAAACACTGCAGGGAATGCACCCATGATTACACATTCAAATGTTTCAGTCATTTTGGTTTATTCAAAACATGTCGTTTAAATGTGTGCTATGTATATTTGTAAGAACCGGGGTGTTGCGGTATTGATGTTTGACCTGTATGAAGGCACCTGGGCTGGATGTTGGAGGCCAGATGGGATACAGAGTGGAGCAGAAGTGATTCTAGACTGACTAACGTATCCGGCATCTGCTCTGCATTAGTGCAGCACACACCCTTCAGCTGTACAGTAGGAAAAAAACGACATAATGTGGAAGATGCTTCATATTTTTCTTATGATATGTTTACAATCTGCATTTATTCAGAAGAGTGTATTGACCCCAGAGGGTGTATAGTGCCAACACACTGGCAACATCTGCTGACATACATGGTTATGTGTGTGTGTGTGTGTGTGTGTATATTGTATATGTGTGCATATGTTTGTATATGTGTGTGTGTGTGTGTGTGTGTGCATATGTTTGTATATGTATTTGTGTGTGTGTGTGTGTGTGCGTGTGCTTCCGTCCGTGCGTGGCGTGCGTGTCTGTGTGTAGGCGTGCATACAGATGTGTATATATATGTGCATATGTGACCATATCTATGCATATGTGTGTGTGTGTGTGTTTGCTCTCTCCCTAGTGTAGGGTTGTCAGGGAGTGAGTTAAACAGGCTCCCAGGGAGAGATGCAGCGTGTGACGGTAGCCTGCATTGGGTCTCAGCCAGAGCTGTGGTTAACAGTCATCCTATGGTGACGGCTTTCTCCCTCTGCAGGGCCTCTGCCTTCGTCCTGAATAATGGTCCACGAGGTGAAGCTTTCCTGGAAGAGCACTGTGTTTGTAATCAGGCAACTTTCACCTTGAATAGACCTCTCTCTCACACACACACACACACACACACATATGCCCACTTTGTAGTTACCGGTTTCCTCCACGTAACGACGTTAAACCCAAGCCGTTCAGACAGGGGAGACGATTCGGTGGCTAAAATTAGACGCTGCGACCGTATCCTTTGTGATCAGAAGAAGACACGGATGTGTGTGATGTACAGTGAAGTACACGGGTTCATGCTTTACTGCTCACATTCACCTGCTTGTTCTGGACATGTACATATATATATTTCCGGACATTCACTTACTGCACTCTCTCGCGGGAGGAATTAGTAGTTACTCAAAGTAAAGCTGACATTTTTCCCCTGAACACATACTCTGTTCATATTTACATTCAAATTCCACATAGGCCTAATACATATGCATGCCACTCAGCATCGTATGTGTCTATACGATTTTAAAATGATTGGTGGTGGCAATTATTATGAAGTACAGTGGAAATATGCAGCTGAATGTGTTGTGTAAATGATTGATGTTGCACACCGATATCTCTTGTCTTCAGTCTGCGATGCAAAAAATAACATGGGCTATATTTTCCATGCTATGCACACTCACTTTGTTTTTACATTCGTCTATTCCTTGTCTAAGCTCTGTTAACAAAGAACCTTTGCTTCAATGTACCTTGTTATCCGTGGCATACTTATCTGGTGTAATTATCCACATCCTGATCCACAATGTGAATCAGGTCATTGTGTGCATGGTCACACACCATAGCCTAACTTTAAAGTTGAACATCTACTGAACCAGACTAATGGTAATTTGTTGAGGTTTAAGTTTGGTTTTGGATTAGCGCATCAGAAAAGCCCAGGGCCTGAACACATTATGCCGAGATCCACAGCATGTAGGATGAATTAGCAAAATGCTGTGAAACTGTGATTTTTACTGGTGTGTTATCTTGAGGGAACTAGTCTTTCGCTGTCCCCTCTGGAAGGGGTATACAAGGTGAAGCTGTCTGTTCTGGGGATAGAATATGGTACATCAAAGATGGCCGAAGAAGGAGACCACTATTTAATTAAGGTCACATGCATTGCATTAGTTGCACCGAATTGCTTTCATGTATACAACGCATGTATGTATTTTTTTTTACATTTAATTAGGTTTCGAAGTAATTCATGTTTCCATCCGGCAGTGGGTTATGCTATGTCACATTAGAAACTACACAAATGGCAGGAAAGTCATGAGGGGAATTGGCATTTCATTGATTCAATTGTATGCTGAATCCATGTTCTCTATATAAAAAACGTCTGAGCCAAGAACCAAATGGATATCCACAGATCCCTATCATCTACAAACCTCGGACAAGCATTTAGACTATAGGCTACCTTTGCTTGTTACATATGCATTATGCTACAGCTATTTTCAAGAAAGTGTGGTCATTTTGCTTGTGAAGATGGATCAAGCCCTCTTTCTCGCCAAGCAGTAGCAGAACGAGCCCCAAGCGCTGGGACTGAGTCATAGAGGGCCAACTCAGTCCAGCCTCAGATTGGACTGAGTAATGGCAGAGGAAGAGTGCAAGAAGTGAGCTGAAAATTGGAGGATCATTTTAAGTTTTATTCTTCACCAACTATAAGAGGATAGTTTTAAGTTTTATTCTTCACCAACTGGCTCGAGAAACCTCGACCAGTTTCGCTTGGGAGAATACAGCAGTGACATTCAGACTGTAAATTCCTATGCGTGAATTAGCAAGTAAAGGAGTGAGTGACTGATTTTGGTGAGACAAAATGACCAAGTGACTAAACGCTGTACATAAAAGTCACATCATTTGCCGCCCAAGGGAGCTTTACAGCTTCATAGAAAGTGGTTTACGACTCCACAGCAACCTCTACTTTCCACACATCTACTGTACGCTCTTGTGATTGGGCGCTGCGATAGCAGAAGATTGCAGAAAAGACTCAATCAATACTTCCTATATCCTCCCCTCCCCTTCCTATCCTATCCTCCCCTAGGAGGTAGAGGGGGTGGCGATAATGAATCATTTATGGCCACTGTGTGCTTCTACTACTTCTACTACTACAAGGTAGAGACTTGAGATGGAGATTAGCGGGCAGTGAGCAGAGAGGAGACAGGATTATATTCACATTTACATTTAGGGTATTAAGCTGACACTTTTGTCCAAATTGACAGCACACCCCCATTTAGTTTGGTTTTAAGGAGGGAGTAGTGTCATTAGGGTCAGTTCCAGTACTTCTATTGATTTGACTCAATTATTCCTCAATTCCCTTCCTGCAATTATTCGTATTTTGTTGTTTCTCTCCTTTATATAGACCTGCTCCCCTGCTCCCACACTCCCCCCCTTCATCTCGTTCTCCCTCCCTCCCTCCTTTCCTCCCTCCCCCCCTCCCAATCTCCCTCTCTCTCTCTCTCTCTCTCTCTCTCTCTCCTTCCCCCTCTCTCTCTTCCTAACCTTTTAGATATATCTGCAGATACTACAGATGCCTGCGATGCTTGGCCCCTAATAGAGCACGTTGCACAAGTTAAATCACTGCTCCAAACAAACCCAGAGTCGAGGCTAAAAAAGAAAAGAAAAAAAAAGACCTTCAACGTCAAGAATTTCCGAGAAGCTGCTGTTTCCGCCTCAAGCCGCTTCTGAAGAGCCTTAATTTGTGTGCGCTGTGCACTAATGAGGCAGGGCGATGAGGTTGCATAAAACTCTGCGTCCCCAGCGAGGCCTTTTCTGTGAGAATTACTTCCGCGGATGAGGCGAAGCGCCATTGAATTAAAGCCTTTTTGTGCTGTATCTGGTGAAATAAGGGAGGGAGACACCCAGGAAACCGTACTGGGATGCTTGTGGGGTCTGGAGATGAGTTATGGCAGGACATCAAAGAGCCATGAGGACAGTGTTGGTGTAGTAAATCTGTGAGTCTTAAACATGTTCCCATGACCCCTTGATTTGCTGCTGCGTCCATAAACATTAACATGAGTCAGACATCGCTGACGTTAATGAATTCTCCACCACTACACCAGGCTATACATTTCATTTTTCCATTCACGCATGTGATAAATTATAACGTCGGAGTCCGGTAGTTACAGTTCCAATTGTAAATCCTGGTTTTTATCCTAATGTCCTTCTAATGTCTTCAGTGAATATTCATTTGAATAAATGTTTCAGAGCTAAAAGCACTGCTGTAATGGCTGCTTCAATTTCATTGAGATGGCACTACGTTGTAATAAATACAGCCCCTGGGTCCTTCATTAATTAGATGCTATTAATACTGATTCTTACTGACAAGCCCCAACCAACCCATCCCATTTCTAATGGCAGCTCTCAGGAAATGGATCAGATGGACCTCTATATAAAAGGGGAACCATCATGAATGGCTATTTTCTAATACAAGAGAGTACCGCCTCAAACGCGCGTTGTGAAAGAATCGCAGTCGACTCCGTCAACGACATCAAATAGTTGCAAGGACCATTGACGTCATTGGTTCGGCATATGCGTTCTCCATTGGTCCGATTTGGAAACGTGACATAAATACATTTTGAAAATAGCGCTTGTGACGGTTCCCTATTAAACAATTCTCTTTCTCCTGATTCTAGACAGACTGTCTACCATAGACAGACAGGCAGACGGACAGACATACAGACAGACAGATAGATGAACGGGCGGACAAAAAGAAAGACGGACAGATAGATGGATGGATGAGTGATAGATGGATGGATAGATAGATGAGCGATAGATAAAGGGGATTAAGGTGGAGCAGTGAAAGACTACTTTGCACACTTTCCTTGGGAAACCTCCCAGTGGAATTGGTGTGAGTGTGTGTGTTCTCCCTCACAGAGATAAGTCCTCTATTAACCCAAACAGATGGCTGATCTTTTCCTTGTGGCAGGGGCAACCAACCCCTCACTCCCTGCTGTGTTTAAACATCCTGACACTTGTGTCACACCAGCGCTGTGTTTAACTTAATCCCCCCAAAGTCCTTCAGCACAAATAGTTTCTAAAATAGTCCCTCATTGATTTCAACAAGCAGTGGAAAGGTTGGGGGCCGGGGAAACACTCGTCATTTGTTTGCAGGCCAGCCCCAGGTGGCAAGAAGCAATCCATCTTCTGTCCCATAAGTCTTTGCTGCATTTGCGTTGTGTGCAAACGCAGAACGTTTGCAGTCCTGTAGATGAACATTGGCTGGCACAGGTCTCATTGGGAGCCATCGATCGCGGTTCCCTACGGCCAGATAACTCTTCACACGCCACAGGTAGTGAGCACTTTGCGGTTGCCTGTGGCGATACTGACAGTTGAGAGAAAGACTTCCTCCTCTTGGGTGTTTGGACTGAAATAGTGGAGGAATGACTAGGGAAGGAAAACCTCAAACCTTGTTTGTCACACAGCTGAACCTCCTGCACACAGTAGTGGACCGAAACCCAGATTGTAAAATGTTTTGAACACTGAAACGAGTACCCATGCGTTAGGGAGTGATATTTACACTGCGGGACACATTTGATTGATTTTTAGTGAACTTCTTCCTGACCTGACCTTACCATACCTTAGGTTACCTTTATCTTTACAATTGATTTAGCCTACTCTATGTTGACCTAATCATGACCTACATGACCTAATCTAACTTTATCATAGATTACCCTTATTTTACCTTGGATTATTGTAGTTTTCTATCACAGTTTTTACCTTTACCATACCACTATAACATACTTGTATCTTATCTTACTTTTTTTCCTGTCTTTCCTGTCTACGAGAGAGAGAGAGAGAGAGAGAGAGAGAGAGAGAGAGAGAGACAGACAGACAGACAGACAGACAGAGAAACAGACAGAGACAGACTGAATGAGGGTGAGCAGAGTAAGGGCAGCATATTCCCACAAAATAGTATTACCAAGAATCACCAAAACCAAATTTAAGATAAAAAAACAAACCCTGAAGAGTTCAGAAAGAGGACTGCTTTTATCTCTGCATGCTGGCACATCTCTGGTTGATTGAGTCTTCAAGTTTACTTGCCTGTTCATGGGGTGCCATGTTGGAACGGCTTGCCAACTCACACATGTCAAAAAATCTCTCTTTCTCTCTCGCTTGCTCTCTGCCTCGCTCTCTAGGCTCCTTTAAATGGAGACATCAGGCATGCAGACTGCCAGTTAAGATTAAGAGCAGATGCGTGCTTAGGAGGGCAATATGTTTTAAGCTTCATACTACCTAAGGGTAAATTAGCTGGGGAAGCACTTTCTATGCAAATGGTCGCTTTACATTGATGTACTGTTAGTACACAAAAGCTAAGCCTTGATCAGTCAAGTGTTAGCCTCTGAGATCAGACTTCAGCATTGTTGAATGGCTAGCATGCTCTGGGGAGATTTATTTTTGTACCCAAGCGCAAACCTTTGAGCATAGACTACTTATACTTACTTTTTGATGGTACTGCCAACTACTTGTGTTATTTATTTATTTAGTTATGTATTTAATGTATTTATTGATATGCTTTGCCTTGAAAGTGGCTTGCAGTCACTCATAATAATCGTAATTGAACAGATGTCACGATGAACTTCTTGTTACAAAATGTAATCGCAGCCAAATTTAAATCATTTCATGAATCCCCAAATGGAAGTTGGGATTGAATTTCTGATGTGTGAATGATGTATAAATGATGAATGAATGAATATAATAAAGAAGAAAGAACATACGCTGGCACAATTCACTCGCACGCAAGTAGCCATGTAAGGTCACACACATATAGACATAGACACACACACACACACACACTTAATTGCGCACACAAATTGCTTTACTAGACAGAGTGTTGTCAATGGAGCCTTCCAGCTGATTCACCAATAGCAGCCCAGATTCTGTCTCTATATAAGGATCTCTCCATCTCCAAAGCATTAAAATAACACAGCAATTACGCTGTGCTTTAAAACCTTTAACTCTAAGTAAGAAGTCAGCAGTTAAAGTTGACTCTTGAATCCTTCCCCTTGCTGTTTGAGGGAGAAAGAGAGAGCGAGAGAGAGGGATGTTTGACAATTATGTGAGCGTATGTGTCGACACAGAGTTCACAAAGTGGTTTTAATTCAACACTCGGAGAGCTGGGAGGCCTGCGGTGGCTCGGTTTGCAATTGCTCACCGTTTTCCTGATTGGAAATGATTCACTTGTTGCTGAGGATTGCAGTGCGAAAGCCAACGGAGGAGATTGGGTTAACCCCGCCACACCCACTCCCTGACCACCATCTTCACCTCACACACTAGCTAACTACTGCTGCTATCTCGGCGACGTCCCTCTTGAAAGCAAGACAAATGCGTCTGTCTTGAGGATCATCTTGTCTTGCCTCGCTCTCGGTCTCGCTCTCTCTCGCGCTCGCTCTCTCTCTCACCCCCCCCCCCCCCCCCCCCCCCCCCCGTCTCCCTCCCATGAACCAGCTTGTGTGTCCCACACACTTCTTTGGTATAGTATTTTCCTTCACACCCTTCATTATCGCTGTATTACGAAGTAGAAGAAGGAGGACGTGGAGAAACTTTTGAAAGGCCGCCTCAGCGTTTTCCTTCGTTTGTGTTTATTTTTGTTTCGTTTTTATTTATTCCTTGTTTATGACTGGAGCATGCGGCTGTCCGCTACGGTACACATTTGGCGAGTCATCACCTGGCCTGATATTGCAGCCTGCGGGATGAGTATGAGCGGAGGGGACATCATTAGCTGGGTAGGATGCTGGATGTCAGAACATAGCACCACGTTAGATTTATGTAGCTTGTTACTCCACACTTCCAGCGAATCCCCCGGCGCCCTCACACTTATCTCACCCGTCTTGCCTCCCTCTGTTTTATTGAACTCGCCTTCTTGCCTCTCTCTCTCTCTCTCTCTCTCTCTCTCTCTCTCTCTCTCTCTCTCTCTCTCTCTCTCTCTCTCTATCTCTCTGAACTTCTCTCTTTATATCTTTCTCAACCTCTCAATGTGTTTTTGCCTCTTAACTTCTCTCTTTCTCTCTCTCTCTCCCAACCTCCACTCCTTGTCTATCGCTATGGCTCTCGCCCCAGGTCAGGAGTAGCCATGCCATTTGGCTGTCTAACAATCGGAGAGAAGAAGGATTATAACAGTCCTACAGAGGTGACAGATAAATATGATCTGGGACAGATTGTCAAATCGTAAGTATTGTCTTCACACACATCACAAAACCAAATATATGTTTTGGAATAGTAACTTACACTAAACTTAGATGAACATATTCAGCATGGCCACAGCATTGTCCTTCATATAAAGTGTAAAACCCTTTCATCTCCATGTAGATATCTGGGGAAAGAAGTGGGCAAAGACAGATTTGGTGGTTAGCCAGCGATGAGCTGTTCTCTGTTTGGTTTATGTAACAGGTGCCTCAGGTCCAAATGTACAGGTGTTTATAGCAACAAGGTGTCGCAACCTGTTCGATAAACAAGACAACATCCCGGTTACCACCTAGTCGTCATCCTCTTTCAATTTCCACCACCACAGAAATACTCTTAGAGGTGCCCAACGTTTTAAGAAGAAGATACACTTACTAGGAGCAGTGGGCTGCCACACAGCATAGCGCCCCGGGAACCAACTTCAGTTTGCAGTGCCCCTGTCTTGGTTATTGGTTTATTGGTTAAAAAAAACGAAAAACGAAAACAAACCCTAACCCTAAAATCCCACCAGTGAGTCATATATATACAGATAATTTCGAAATGCTTTTGGCTATAATCAATATTTTCTCAATGACTATGACCACTACAGATCAAAACTTTTAGCTATAATTTTTTTTTAGCTATTTAAGAGGTTAAGGTTTCTAATGTATTGTTTACTACAACAAACTTATGCCACCAGCATAATTCTTCTTCAAATCAATGATACAAAAGTTTGGTCACCCCTGCTGTATATTATAATACTAATGTTAAATGCCGAAGGCAAGTTGCTTGTAATATTGCTAATGCATTACCTAGTGTGTGAGTAATGCTGCCTAACTTTTTTTTTTACAGAGAGGAGTTCTGCGAGATCTTCAGAGCCAAGGACAAAACCACGCTGAAAATGTACACATGTAAAAAGTTCCTGAAAAAGGATGGGAGAAAAATTCGCAAGGCGGCAAAAAATGAGATCCTCATCTTGAAAATGTACGTTTCTATCGTCGTCATTCACTGACATTAACTGACGTTACCCCATTCAGAATAGCTCTCTTCATACTCATGGTCATATTAACACATTTCAGATTCCTGCTCTCTCCATCTCTCCTAGATTTGTTTTGGCCTAAAAAAAATTAATTCCTAAATCAACTGAAAACAAATTAAAGTTGTATTTTCCTTTTAACTAAAGAGGTAGAGCAAACCTGATTTAGCTGTGGTGATCACACAGCCTGCAGCTCAAACAGGTTTATTTCATGTGACACATTTTCACATTGAGCCTGTGGCATCATCGGTGTGCATTGGAGTAAAAACACATTAGCATAACATGGGTCTTATCGAATAATTTGTTACAGGTGGCAGACGATGCAAAAAAAAAATGTTCGTAGGGGCGCCCGAGAAGCTAATGGGATGTGAATGCATTACATCTTAATGTTTTGTATTTTATTGTGACCCTCTCAGTTTCTTGCTTTTTCGATTAAAATCCTGGCAAACTAGCACTGCCAGCGTTTTGAATGCTTCATTACAAAGGGTTGAGTAACAGGCCTTTACTGATAGCGAGCCTGAATGGCTTGTTTTCGACGGTTAATAACCAAATACCACCGTTTATGTTAATGTACATTTGCTCCAATGGCTAAATTCAATATGAGTTCTTCGAGCTGGGTGCGCCAAAGAAATGCTTAACTGTGATTGTAATCTGTGATATACTGACCCCATATACTGTCCTTGTAGGACAATACGATGTATCAGAGATACACAGCATGTACAAACTCCTATCTACACTGGGGCTGTCATTAAACACCTACTCTTTGGGTCTGTTCATTGTTTTAGGCTTTCTCCTACACTGTTGCTTCATGTCTCGGCTTCCTTTATTATTGAGAGATATAATATTTATGTGGCGTGTTGTATCTCATGAATCCATCTCAGGCAACGATGCAACTTGACCCAAAACACATTTATTTTCCCTCTTCCTACTCTCTCTCTCTCTCTCTCTCTCTCTCTCTCTCTCTCTCTCTCTCTCTCTCTCTCTCTCCATCTCGCTCCATTCTCTCTCCCTCTCCTTTCTATCCCTCTCCTTTCTATTGCTCCCCACTCTCTCCCTCTTCACACATCTCTCTCTTCTCTATCTCCCTCCATCTCCCCCTTTATTCTCTCTTCCCCCTGACTCCCCTTCTCTGTGCCCCCCCTGCCTTCCATCTCCTCCCCTCCATCTCCCTCTCTCTTCTCCCCCTTCTCTCCCTCTTACTCTTCCCTCCCCTCCCCATCTCCCCCTCTCCCCCCTTCAATCTCCCTCTCTCCCCCCCTCTCCCCCCCCCCCTCCCTCTCTCTCTCACGCCGCAGGGTGAAGCACCCTAACATCCTGCAGCTGGTGGACGTCTACGAGACCAGAAAAGAATACTTCCTCTTCCTCGAACTGTGAGTCGCTCAATCGGCTCATGATGATAGAGGTGGTGGTGGTGGGGGGGCTATACAGTAGCAACAGTGTTGATTATACACTCATGGGGGGGGGGGGGTTGTTTTAGCCCCAGGCCCTGCAGATATGAGAAATGGTTCAGAACGGGAACTGAACTCATTTGGTATTCAGATACAATTCCTTTTTCCCGCTCTCTTCCTCATCGGCGCGTGTTCTCTGGGAATTCGATGTGGGTTTTTTTTTTTGTAGCTCTGCCTCTTTTCCTCCTCCTCCGAGGGAGCTGTGTTCACGGTGAAGTGCACTCGTGAGGAGAAACATCAGAGAACAGGGCAGGCACCCGTATGCAAAGGAAATGATGAGATTGGATCTGCCAATGCAGGTGTTGCTAGATGTAGTCTTCTAATGCATGTAGGTATGCATGTCATCTTAAAATTCCTAAGGTATATTTATAAAAACACGCCAGCACCATACCTACAGCTTCGTACACAAGTCAGATAAACCAATGCGTTTCATACGATCATTCGGTTCTCAAAAGTAAGTAAGTAAGTAAGTAAGTAAGTAAATCTTTATTTATATAGCACCTTTCATACAGGGATTGCAGTTCAAAGTGCTTTACATGGCATCAGAAAGAAAAGGAGGTTTGTGCATTTTAAGTACATCTGAACCTATCGATCTGATAGGCCTAGTACCTGGCTTACAGTAAAAACAGAGTTAAAATTTCAAGTAATATAACACAGTAAAAAAACAATAAGCAAGTGCAATATATGGATTATGGACATTTTAAAATAGATAATAAATAACATAAAACAGCAGTGGTAAAATTCATGCAAGTAAAAACAAAACAAAAGAGGGAAAAAACCCCAAAGAAGAATGGTGCAGGATACTGTACCATGTAAGAGGGTGTTACCATGTCAGAGGGGATTATTGCCTGATCTCAATTAAAAGCTTTAATAAAAAGATAGGTTTTAAGTTGCCTTTTGAAAATATTTACTGAGTTGGCTTCTCTGATGTTTTGGGGCAGTGTGTTCCATAGTTTTGGGGCGTAGTTCACAAAGGCTGCATCACCTATTTTCTTTTGATTGTTTCTGGGAGCCTCCAATAACCCAGCAGTGGATGAGCGTAATGTTCTTGATGGGGTGTAATTTATTAAAGAATTTGTAATATAGCTAGGTCCAAAAAAAAGCCTGTACCCTAGATGAACCCACTGAGAACATCTCATAAACTGAGCAGTGCTAAGATGTAGCTATTATGCACAAATAAAATAACCTTGTCTTTCTGATTCTCTGCACTCGAAACTTGGTCACGCGGCACATTTGATTGTATGCCATGATTGCTCTCAGCCTCACTCTTAAGTCACTTTGGATAAAAGCACCTAAAGCACTAAAAATAACTAAATGTTCTTCCTCCTTCGCGTCTCTAGTTCTCCACACAAGTTTGTGAAGTCCCATCGTGTAGTAGTCATTCAACGGCCTACAGGTGGCTCGCGGTGGTTGGATGCAAAACGACATTCATTCTCATAATATAAAGCCAATTTTTCTTTGTTCTGTTTAGGATCTCAGTGGCTAGGTTCATCTCCATATCGTGTATTTTGAGAGGTCCCGCTTGACAGTTTTATTTCATTAAAAAGTTATTAAGGCTTTAATATTAATGAGTTTTGGCCATAGACTACTGTGAGGCGGCCCTCAATGGGCCAAATATGGATCGTTTCCACTGCTGGTTGCAAAAAATCTCAAGAACTGCCGCCGCCCGTAACGTGACATCTGTGGCTTCATAACGGCTGTGTGTAAACCAGTGGGTGACATCATGGACGCTACGTCTCTCATTCCACCAGGGCGACAGGCAGGGAGGTGTTCGACTGGATCCTGGACCAGGGCTACTACTCCGAGAGGGACACCAGCAACGTGGTGAGGCAGGTCCTCGAGGCCGTGGCCTATCTCCACTCTCTCCACATCGTACACAGGAACCTGAAGGTACACACACACACACACACACAGACAGACGTACGTACATGCACTAACATGCACACAGGCACACACACACATACCCGCACACACACACGCACACACACAAACAGCGTGTATACTGTATACTGTACTTGATATGTATTTCCACATTAAGACTAACTGATGAAATGGTGTAATTAAATTGGTGGATGTTTTTATCCAAAGCTTATTATATAATACAAGACCACGTTTTTAGCATGAGCTAGCTTTTATTGTGTTTTATGCTGATAGTAATATCAGTATCACGGATTTCTACTATGAGAGTTTGTGTGCCGGGACATATTGCGATCTACCAGACAAATGATGAAAACGATTGAAATTGATATAAAACATGTATGAACAAGTGTAGTTTCAGGTATATCTGTTCTTGTGTATTTATGGTTCCTTCTTGTGCAGGCTAATTGTATAGTTATTAAGCTAGCCTATAGAGGCAAGCTGAATAACACTTTAGAGGCTGTACATACAGTGTAATTATGGTTTAATTTTAGGGTTAGGGTTAGGTTTTTTTTTTTTTTTTTTGTGATTTAGATCCAGATTCAGACAACTTTATTGATATCCAAAAGGGCAATTCATTTGAAGCTTACCTAGTACAAGGAAACTTGATATACATAATAAAAGGGCCTTTTGGGGGTTTTAGAAGTAGGGTTTTGGTTTTAGGGTTTGGTTTTGGTTTAGGGTTTGTTTTTAGGGTTAGGGTTTCATATTAGGGTTAGGGTTTCGGAACGGAAGGTCGCTTTTTTTCAGGACCAAGACTGGTGTGTTCAGCTTCCCCATAAACCATGAGGCAGACATCGGTTCTGAGTCTTTACGACCTTCAGAAAATAAGTTATTAAAGACAAACTAACTGCCACTCACCCTAATGTTAAAGGGTGTCATATTAGGGTTTGGTTTTGGGGTTAGGGTTTCCTATTAGGGTTAGGGTTTCTAGGGATCCTATTAGGGTTTGGTTTGAGGGTTAGGGTTCCTAGCCATGACCTGTGCCATCATCTCCACATTCACCCCCCTAGCTAGAGAACCTGGTGTACTACAACCGGCTGAAGCACTCCAAAATCGTCATCAGTGACTTCCATCTGGCCAAGCTGGAGAACGGCCTGATCAAAGACCCCTGCGGCACACCAGAGTACCTGGGTAAACAACACCCGCACTCACCTGGACACTTAGTCCTCCTAGTCCTCTTAGAAATCCTAAGATTAAATATATGGATATATAGATATGCAATTTGGTGGACTATTTTTTTTTTAAAATTCTTATAACATATTTGATCATTTACATCTTTTTACTCTTTCAATCGACTTAATAATACTAATAATAATAATAATAATAATAATAATAATAATGTTTATTTTATAGAGCGTTTTTCATTTACTCAAAACGCTGCACAATCAGATTAACAGCAACAATGAATACAGATAAAGACTGAAGTAAGGATAAAGTAGCACTCATAAGAAACAAACCAGCACCGTGTATACTTATTTCCTTTTGTGAGTGCTTATTATTTATTAATTACTGTGCGTAGGAAAGGAAGTGAGAGCATGCATTCTTAGTATGGGTGGCCCCTGTGGGACTTAACCCTCGCAGTGTTAATATCACACTCTAGCAGTAGCGCTAAACAGACCCGCTATGGGAATTACACCTGGCCACTTTTCCTTTCTTCCTCATACGGAGATTCTTCATGGAGAACATTTTCCAAGGATACCTGCCACTGCTGTGTTATTAACCGTCAGACATTATTAGCCGTAGCTGTATTTCTATATTGTTCTGTGCCCCCAGCGCCCGAGGTGGTTGGCAGGCAGAGATACGGCCGGCCTGTGGACTGCTGGGCCATGGGTGTCATCATGTACATACTGTAAGTGCTCCTCACTCCCGTCTTACTCACTACATCACGCCAGGGGCAACGTTCCCAGGGGGGACCGGAGGACGGGTCCCTGCCAATCTTCAAAGAGAGCAAATGTGTCCTCCTCAATATTTCAGTGTAACGTCCAGCAAAGTGACAGTTCTTCTACATGGTTGGCTCAAAGTTAACATTAGGTTTATGTAATTAGTCATAATGTCATAATGTGATATATGTGGGTTTAACGGCCACAATGAGATTTCATATAACTACAAGTTCCGGATGATAAAGAGTGATAAGATCATTTCTAAAGAGCTGTAGCTATTGCACATAGCATGATTGAAATTAGATTGGTATTGACTGTGAATTCACACAACAACCTATCATGCAGGCAACCACACTATAATTTCACACTTTGATTTCCTCAGAAATAGTGTTGATATTCTTATTGTGTTTTTATAATTTATTCATCTAATGCATTTCTTATCGTCTTCTTTCACTTTGCTTTCTTCAGGCTGTCAGGCAACCCGCCATTCTACGATGAAACCGATGATGACGATTATGAAAACCACGATAAGAACCTTTTCAGGAAGATCCTGGCGGGAGATTATGAGTTTGACTCCCCATACTGGGATGACATCTCTGATTCAGGTCGCGTTGATATGTCATGAATATGCTGCATGCATGGCAGCTTGTTGAGTGAACATTTCAAACCATGTGCAAAAGCTTCCGCAACACAAATGAACTTTAATTAGATCTTGTGTATGTATGTTTTGTGTGGATCTGTTGTGTGTGCATGTGTGCGTGTGCATGCATGTGTTTTGCGTATGTACTGTATGTGTGTGTGTGTGTATATGTTTTATGTACATGCGCGTGAATGTCGGTTTTGTGTTTGATTTCTTCAAACAGCTAAGAGTCTGGTGGCTCGTCTGATGGAAGTGGACCAGGACCAGAGACTGACAGCCCAGGAGGCCATCAACCATGAGTGGTAGGTAGAGGACACTCTCTCTGGTGGACTGGGACACTCTCTCTGGTGGACTGGGACACTCTCTGGTGGACTGGGGACTCTCTCTGGTGGACTGGGACACTCTCTGGTGGACTGGGACACTCTCTCTGGTGGACTGGGACACTCTCTCTGGTGGACGGGGGACTCTCTCTGTTGGACTGGGACACTCTCTGGTGGACTGGGACACTCTCTCTGGTGGACTGGGACACTCTCTGGTGGACTGGGACTCTCTCTCTGGTGGACTGGGACACTCTGGTGGACTGGGACTCTCTCTCTGGTGGACTGGGACACTCTCTGGTGGACTGGGGACTCTCTCTGGTGGACTGGGACACTCTCTCTTGTGGACTGGGACACTCTCTGGTGGACTGGGACACTCTCTCTGGTGGACTGGGGACTCTCTCTGGTGGACTGGGACACTCTCTCTTGTGGACTGGGACACTCTCTCTGGTGGACTGGGACACTCTGGTGGACTGGGACACTCTCTCTGGTGGACTGGGACACTCTCTCTGGTGGCGCGGGGTCTCTGCAGCGTCATACTGAAACCATTCAAACAAAGGATGTACAAATGGCTTTTTTATAAAAACTCAACATCTTTGTCTCCTCCTAGGATCTCTGGCGGCGCGGCGTCAGATAAGAACATCAAGGAGAACGTCTGCGCTCAGATAGAGAAGAACTTTGCTAAGGCTAAGTGGAAGGTAAGCTTCGGCTCTTCCTGCCGCTTTTCACACACACACACACACACACACACACACACACACACACACACACACACACACACACACACACACACACACACACACTCCCTAACTCCTAAGATTACATACAAGTAGTTTACATCCAGGTACATAAACCATGTTTTTTTTGTCTTTTCTTTTTTAAAATTATTTGGTAACCCTTCCTTTTACAGTCCGGTAATTACCAGCTAATTACCTGGTAATAAGATGTATTTACTAAGTAATAACCAGGTAATTAAATGTAATTACCTTGTAATTACCAAGTACTTACCAGGTAATTACCAAGTACTTACCAGGTAATTACCAAGTATTTACATTACATATTTACCTGGTAACTACCACTTATTTACCTGGTAGTTACCTGATATTTACCTGGTAACTACCACTTATTTACATGGTAGTTACCTGATATTTACTTGGTAACTACCACTTATTTACCTGGTAGCTACCTGATATTTACCTGGTAACTACCATTTATTTACCTGGTAGTTACCTGATATTTACCTGGTAACTACCACTTATTTACCTGGTAGTTACCTGATATTTACCTGGTAAATACCAACAAGTTACCCAGTATTTACTAGATATATACTGAAAACTACCAGGTATTTATCCAGGAATTATAGATTATGTATTACCAATCAACCGGTGTAGTGACAGTGAGGGTAGTAATGACTCTGATATTTACCTGGTAATTACCCAGTATTTACTTGATAACTTGCAACTATTTACTAATTAATTACTTTCTAATTACCCAGTAGTTACAATTTACCCAATAACCCCCATGTATGTATGCAGATATTAACTGGTATTTACCCAGTAATTACAAATGTGTACCACGTACATTCCAAAACATTATCAGGTAAAACCCTGTGAATTACCCTGTAAGAAAGGTGGAACTGTACTGTAAAAGGAAGCGTGGTTTGTTTCAATGATATTACCATATACTTTCCTGGTAACTGTAGATTATAATCCTCTCGTTTTGAACATGGTATCTGGCAAAAACTCCCATACCTCCCTGATAATTATCAGGTAATTATCGGGGTGATAGAGTTTTACAGAGTAGTTGCCGTGTAAGAAAGGTGGAACTGTACTGTAAAAGGAAGCGTGGTTTGTTTCAATGATATTACCATATACTTTCCTGGTATAATCCTCTAGTTTTGAACATGGTATCTGGCAAAAACTCCCATACCTCCCTGATAATTATCGGGTAAATATCGGGGTGATAGAGTTTTACAGAGTAGTTGCCGTGTAAGAAAGGTGGAACTGTACTGTAAAAGGAAGCGTGGTTTGTTTCAATGATATTACCATATACTTTCCTGGTAATTGTAGATTATAATCCTCTACCACCCATTAGGGTGTGTAGTTTTGAACATGGTATCTGGCAAAAACTCCCATATCTCCCTGATAATTATCGGGGTGATATCGGAGTTTTACAGAGTAGTTACCTGTAAGAAAGGTGGAACTGTACTGTAAAAGGAAGCGTGGTTTGTTTCAATGATATTACTGTAGCTCCCAAGTAGTACACACGAGGCCAGAGGTCTTTGTTAGAAAACAGGATTTATTTTCCAGGTCGAACCAACCCGTGAGAACTGGGTTTAAAGAGAAAAATAATTCAAATCAATAAATACAATTGACAATATGCAAATGTATGTTTTTTCAGCAGCACAACAGGTGTTACATTTACACCAAAAACCACTACACACACCTCACATACAGTCCACAACTCAATATTAACTTGTAAATTTACAAACTTAACTTACATATACCTATTCACCACTTTACGTCATATGCAAATCCCCATCACGCACCAACCATGCAATGGAATGCAACACAACACAATCGTTCACGTTCTTCATAGACGTAAATAAAAGATAAACATGCCTCGTCCACTGCTAACTGCTTAAGGAGGGAATGTTCTTGTATGCGTCTTCCTTGTCCTTTATAGTTGTTCTACTTTAAGTGCCTTTAGCTTTTAACTTTAACTTATAGCTTATAGAACGTGCTGCCTCTTTCACACTGTTTGGCTAGGTGCGTTGCTAAAAGGTGTCGTATTCCGGGAGGTTAACAAATTAAACAAACTATACCAGGAAAGTATATGGTAACCATGTACTTTCCTGGTATAGTTTGTTTAATTTGTTAACCTCCCGTTTTTTTTGTTCCTACTGTTTAGAATGGCATTGGGGCGGAACTAATTGCCGCCGGAATACGACACCTTTTAGCAACGCACCTAGCCAAACAGCGCGAAAGAGGCAGCACGTTCTATAAGCTATAAGTTAAAGTTAAAAGCTAAAGGTACTTAAAGTAGAACAACTATAAAGGACAAGGAAGACGCATACAAGAACATTCCCTCCTTAAGCAGTTAGCAGTGGACGAGGCATGTTTATCTCAGGGCTCTCAAGTGTCACGCATTGAGCGTGACAGTCACTCATTTCGGTCTTTTGTCACGCCCTCCCGCCACACATGCCATTTCTCACGCTGAAAAATAACTTATATGCCGCTGCCCCCCCCCCCGCCCCCCCCACGTCAACAATCGCGCAGCACCCCCCCCCCCCCCCCCATGTCAACAATCGCGCAGCACCCCCCCCCCCCCCCCGTCAACAATCGCGCAGCAGCACCAGGGGCGGAGCGAGGGGGTGGCTTACGGGGCTGAAGCCCCGAATCTCACTTCAAAAGCCCCGGATCCTTTTTAAGCTTTTGAAGTTATAAGCACAATGGGCATACCACTTTTAAAATACATATAAAAAAGCAAACAAACAAACAAACAAACAATCCATCTGCAATCCTACTTTGAATCTACTGAAAGTTAGTCTCAAATGTATAAGTCTCAATTTTGCCATTGTAGTTTACATAAACATCTCTAGTAGATTTTCTGGTTATTGTTTCTTTCCATTAAATAGTATTGTCTTGAGCAGCCCTGCAACTGAAAATGTAGGCTATGAATTAGAAGGGATTTAGGATTTGCCAATGTCCAGCAGGTCACCCTAAAATGGACTAGAATGCAGGAAATCGCATCTTAGAAATTCAAAATTTTCTGGAGCAAAAACCCCAGACCCCCCTTTGGGCTAAGCCCCGGATGTACACAAAGTCTGGCTCCACTCCTGAGCAGCACCCCCCCCCCCTCCCCGTCAACAATCGCGCACCCCCCAACGCCAGTCCAAGACAAAATTGCCCGGGCAGAATTTTGTTCCCAGTCCACCCCTGGGGGGGGGGGGGGGGGGGGCGGCGGGCCGGGACCCGGGGGGCGGGGGGGGAATGTCACTCTTGCCTGTGTTCAAAACTTGAGAGCCCTGATATTATCTTTTATTTACGTCTATGAAGAACGTGAACGATTGTGTTGTGTTGCATTCCATTGCATGGTTGGTGCGTGATGGGGATTTGCATCCCGTAAAGTGGTGAATAGGTATATGTAAGTTAAGTTTGTAAATTTACAAGTTAATATTGAGTTGTGGACTGTATGTGAGGTGTGTGTAGTGGTTTTTGGTGTAAATGTAACACCTGTTGTGCTGCTGAAAAAACGTACATTTGCATATTGTCAATTGTATTTATTGATTTGAATTATTCTCTTTAAACCCAGTTCTCACGGGTTGGTTCGACCTGGAAAATAAATCCTGTTTTCTAACAAAGACCTCTGGCCTCGTGTGTACTACTTGGGAGCTACAGTAATATCATTGAAACAAACCACGCTTCCTTTTACAGTACAGTTCCACCTTTCTTACAGGTAACTACTCTGTAAAACTCTGATATCACCCCGATAATTATCAGGGAGATATGGGAGTTTTTGCCAGATACCATGTTCAAAACTACACACCCTAATGGGTGGTAGAGGATTATAATCTTTACCAGGAAAGTATATGGTAATATCATTGAAACAAACCACGCTTCCTTTTACAGTACAGTTCCACCTTTCTTACACGGTAACTACTCTGTAAAACTCTATCACCCCGATATTTACCCGATAATTATCAGGGAGGTATAGGAGTTTTTGCCAGATACCATGTTCAAAACTAGAGGATTATAATCTACAGTTACCAGGAAATATGGTAATATCATTGAAACAAACCACGCTTCCTTTTACAGTACAGTTCCACCTTTCTTACACGGTAACTACTCTGTAAAACTCTGATATCACCCCGATAATTACCTGATAATTATCAGGGAGGTATGGGAGTTTTTGCCAGATACCATGTTCAAAACGAGAGGATTATAATCTACAGTTACCAGGAAATATGGTAATATCATTGAAACAAACCACGCTTCCTTTTACAGTACAGTTCCACCTTTCTTACAGGGTAATTCACAGGGTTTTACCTGATAATGTTTTGGAATTACATTTGTAATTACTGGGTAAATACCAGTTAATATCTGCATACATACATGGGGGTTATTGGGTAAATTGTAACTACTGGGTAATTAGAAAGTAATTAATTAGTAAATAGTTGCAAGTTATCAAGTAAATACTGGGTAATTACCAGGGAAATATCAGAGTCATTACCCTCACTGTCACTACACAGGTTGATTGGTAATACATAATCTATAATTCCTGGATAAATAGATGGTAGTTTTCAGTATATATCTAGTAAATACTGGGTAACTTGTTGGTATTTACCAGGTAAATACCAACAAGTTTTTGTTTATGTTTTTACCATATCAGGTAACTACCAGGTAAATAAGTGGTAGTTACCAGGTAAATATCAGGTAACTACCAGGTAAATAAGTGGTTGTTACCAGGTAAATATCAGGTAACTACCAGGTAAATAAGTGGTAGTTACCAGGTAAATATCAGGTAACTACCAGGTAAATAAGTGGTAGTTACCAGGTAATTACCTGGTAAGTACTTGGTAATTACCTGGTAAGTAATTGGTAATTACAAGGTAATTACATTTAATTACCTGGTTATTACTTAGTAAATACATCTTATTACCAGGTAATTAGCTGGTAATTACCGGACTGTAAAAGGAAGGGTTACCAATTATTTTTAACAACATAATACACAGCGACAAACAAAAAAACGTAACGCAAATAAGGTAAGCTTGGAGGATATAACATGCTGTATTTGTTATCTTCTGAGAAAAAGCACAGAAAAGTATACATATCATATGCATACCCTATACTGACATATCCATACACTTAAACATACAGTACATACATGCATATGTTGATGATTCTATCGTGTGTGGTGTAGTGCCTGCTAGATTTGAGGTTCCTCCTCCTCCTCCTCCTACTCACCCTCCTCCCGCCCCCCCCTCCCACAGAAAGCCGTGCGGGTCACCACCATCATGAAGCGACTGCGGGCCCCGGAGCAGAGCGAGTCCCGGGCCGCGAGCCCCGCCGAGGGAACCGCGTCCGCGGGTGCGGCGGCGGCGGCGGTGGTCAAACCGGCGGACGCGCAGGCAACTGCCGACACCGCCGACCCGGGTGCCACGGTGGTCGTCGTGGTATCTGAGGCCGGCGCGGGGGGCAGCAGTGACCCGACGCAAGCAGTCGTAGCTGAGGTGGAGGAGGCCGGTGGGGCGCACGCGCCGGGCGGAGGTCAGCCGGCGTCGCGTTGCAACGGAGACACACCGGCCCCGCTGTCAGCAGAGTCTGAGGCTAGGGGTGAGCAGGGTTAGTCCTTCTCTCTCTCTCTCTCTCTCTCTCTCTGCCCATGGGTAGAGGCCTAGCCTGACCCCCCCCCCACCCCCCTCCCCACTTACCTCCTGCACACTGTAAATTAGCTGCTAGCATGGTCACTCAGACTCTGCTCCCCCACCCCACCCCACCCTACCTCACCCCTCCTCTCACCCCTCCTCTCACCCTCTCTCCTTCAGCATTAGCTCCATCTCCCGGAAGCTGTCTTAGCTCTCTTTCCTGAGTGTTGCGTTTTGTGTTTGCTCTCCTTTATTTCCGACACATTTCCGTCACTTTATAACGACAGTCCGGCCCCCGATAAAGGCCTATTGTTGTTCTGTTTGTTTTTGTCTTGACTAATACGATCGCGTGTCGTGTGGTGGTGGTACATCTAGAGATATAAAGTGTTTGGGGCATTACGATTGGCTGTAGAGCTACACGCTTGGGAGACTTAACCGCGTCAAGTAGAACTACTTTGATTCAATTTTATTGAGTCAGCGGCAGAATCTCTCAGTTGTTCTCAGTCTTGCTATTGCGGTATTTGTTCTGTTGAATTTGTACTAAAACAGCTTTGCTTTGCTCTTGAAATTGAAATAATGTGCCATGATATACAATACAGTTTCTGTTCATGTGGATGTCCTGCTTGCACACACATGTACACGCACGCACACGCACGCACACATACACACACACACACACACATACACACACAGCGTTTCTTTGCCAGCTTCACGCTCAGGACAGAACCACATAGCTGTAAGATTGTGTAAATAGAGACCTTTGTAGAAGTAGCCAAAACAGCATGCATATTGACATTTTGCTGTTGATTTTAAATTTAAAAAAGCACTCTGGTGGATCAGGATGTGTACCAAGGTGTTTTCTCACAACAAGTAAAGGTCTTATACTTATACTCGCCAACCTTATCTCTCTCTCTCTGTAGGCCTAGCACTCTTTGCTCCCAGTAGAGCCTACTGTACATTCAGCTTTTTACCCATTGTGTATAGTGGGCGCCACCTTGCTGTATACTGTTAGGAAGAGTAGTCTTTCATCCCATCGTAGTTTCTATGCATTTCTTTGGATGTGTAGCTCATCTGTGTGGATCAGCAGCAGCCTATTCATTTACAACAAACAACAGTTTTTTTTGGAATATCTTTTATTATCATTTTAACACGTATGATGTGAAGATAAAATATTATTTATTTATGTTGTAAAAAATATCGAGCCTTTTTTACCTTTTTTAATTTATACATGTATTGACGGATTTAATACTTATGTTTGCTGTTTACTTATCTCTCTCTGTTTATTTCGAGCTATACTTGATGACGATGGTAATAACGACTAATAACGACTAATATCGCTCCACTTTAACGGCCACCACCAGGCCCCTCCTCCTCCAATAAAGAACTGCAGAGTTCCCTCTGTCTTCTGCCACAGAGTAAATTGAGCAATACCCAACAGGCTGCGGATACTGTGATTCCCTGGTGTACTCCCGGTCTCTACAAGGCCACGTACGACTGTGTTGTCTTTGGCTAACTGTCATCTAAGTCACCTGACCCCCCCCCCTCCCACCCCAATCCAGGTAGCTATCAATGGCCAACCTATGGCTGCTGTGTAAATCTAATGAAGGGTTGGAGTAGACAAGATGGGCGGTGTTTAGTAAGATGACAGGTATACTGTCCTATGAGCTGGGTTTTTACATGGGTTTACCACCCATCACAGACGTCTCTGTGCGGTGAAGTCGTCGCTATTCATTGACGAGGTGTTCGCGGTTGATAATGTGACTAGCTTTATTCCCCACAAACCTCTTTTATTCACAGGTTTTCAAAAATACTGTTTTTAATGGACTCCTGGTCTGGTCGTAGACAACCCCGCTGTTAAGAGTCCTGATTGTGTGCAACCTTTATAAATGTCTATTTTAGAAATGTGTATTCCCGGGTATATAAATAAATAAATAAATACTCCTGGGAAATTGTGCTCTCGAGCAAAATGAGTCCAAGGCCGTTGTTTCCCAGCAGTTAAAATACACAGGTGAAGCTGTTAAAGGGTTGGCTGGTGTTCAGTGCTTTGTTCAGATTATACCATTGTATAATTTATTTATATTTTCTCAAACAAATACAAAAGAGTTTAACACCAGCTTTTATCAGAAAGATACCAGATATGTTTATTTATATGAGTAGATTATTTGTGCCATTCATTATCTTTTGTGTAAATGGCAAATAAACTACTGTTACACAGTAACACAATGCTTTCTCCCCCATCCCCATCCCCTGATGCATCGCCCCTGTAGTTAGTACTTTGTGTCCGTTCATTTTCGCCTTTGCACCTTTACACGTGTTTGTATTGTGATCGCTGTGGTGTTCTCCGAGGCCGGTGGCTCCCCTCTCGGACCTTTCTCACATTTGTAAGCTATGTATCCCTAAGTTGATGATGACTTTGATGGAAATAAATTTGAAATCCTCTGGCCATCCCTCTTTTCTCCTGTGCCTTTTCTTCTTTTGTACCATTTTACTATGTAGTCATTTAGGAGACTGGGCATGATTGTTTTATGTTCTCGTCCTATAGAAATGCGCTATATAAATTCAATTCATTATTATTATTATTATTATTATTATTATTATTTAGCTCAACGATGATCCAACAGGTAGATTGCAGACGGGATTGAACCGATAACTATCGCCTAATAGCCACTACACTGTCTTCTTACCCATGTGTCACATGCACCAGACTATAGGTAACAATGACCATACCTGTTTAATATGCTACGACTGTCCCAAGTCCTTAAAGCGGAGCAGCTCTCACCCTTAAGCCCTCATCGTATTAACGCATTGCGAGGTGGAAGAGAGCGTGGCAACAAGGCTGATGGGTAACATCAGAGGGGAGGGAGGAGCGGTCTCCTTAAACCCCAGAAGGGAGAGGCATCTGTGCGACACTCTCGACATTACCAGCAGCTTAGCAGCGACCCTGCAGGGGCGTGAACTCATGTGTGAAGACAGTTGGTGAGGCTTTCTAGGAACCGCACGGCACGCACACTCCTCGTCTGGGTCCCACTGGGGGTGGTACTGCATGTGTCTCTCTCTGTCACTCACTCTCTCTCCTCTTTCTTTCTCACTCTCTCTCCTCTTTTTCTCTCTTTCTGGCGCCTGTCTGTTGGCAGCGCAGCGTGTGGGATAGTTTTGTATGTGTGTGTGTGTGTTTCAGGGGATGACTTCATTAAGAGTGTTACTCCAAAGCGCGGCACCTGATAACAGGCCTATATAATAACCCTGTATTATCTTCAAGCCCCTGCGGTGCCCAGGGGCTTGTTTGCCACGAGGGATCCCCAAACTCAAACGCTAATATTCAAAATACTAGTAAAAGTCATTATTTATAACAGGCTGTTATGTCCACGACAATACTAAACGTCTACCAAACGACCATTCAGCAAGGGAGAGGGCTGAAGGCCAGTGTAATGCTTGATAATAGCTCATAACATTAATTATGGGTTCATTCGATTTAGGTACGGCAGTGCACCAACTAGTCAAGTAAACATACATTGACCATGCTGGTGCTGCGACAGACATAAATAAAACCGACCTTACTGACCAACGTTAAAATCACAGGAACAGGAAGTTACTTTACCCTACTACTGATGACCTGTGAAAAGGTGGTGGACAGTCAGGTCAACTTGTGGTATAACCAAATGACAGGGGCGTGTGAGGGGATGTTCATCATGTTTTCAGGCATCGGAGTAAGCAGGAGGGACAGGCCTAGACAAAAATAAATACACTAACCCTGTTTTTATGTTGTATTTAAAATGTATGGGTAAGTATGGGTAATTTTACACCATATCTATAAATATCACTTTATACTTATAGACAAACAGTATAACTGAGGGTCATTACATTGAAGTATATGGAAATGTATCGGACTAAAACTGGTTTTCCGTCATGACGTTTGACTTCTGACTCATATTTGATCATTTTAAGGGCAACTCTTCTCATGGTAATTCACTGTATTGGATTGGATTTAACACTGAAAAGATGACACAACGACAGTGACTCTGGAACAATTGAGACCAATCCGATTCCAATGAACTAATTCAAACATATTGTTTACAATATATCAATTTAATATAAAGTAAACCATATGACAACTAAAAACTACCTCAAATACAGAGATATAGACACATTGGATTTCAAATAAATATCTGATATGTAGCCTTATATTCTTCTTAGGATGGTTGGTCACAGTGGACATTGAACCACCAACCCTGGCGGCCTTCATTTCATGTTCTACTGATGAAGAATAATTCCTTTAGGACACTTCTTGATAGGAAAGTATATGATTTAAGCGTTTACCAAGCGTTTCAATGAGAAAATGGGTGTACATGATTCTTCTAGGGAAACTTTCACATTGTGGGCAGTAACCACAAAGGAAACAAAAGGTGAGGGGAGTGACCATCGTGGAGAGTTAAGTGTTGGCCATGGCTGGCGGGAAAGGACAAGTTAATTTACAATAATGGGGGGGGGGGACGCTAGATGTAAATGCTAGACAACTACAGGAATCGACAAAATAAAGAAGTGAGTATATTTTCATGGCTTGGAGAGTTAGAGCAATACCTCTAGGTACAAAGACACTTTATACAAAGGTTTATTTAATGAACTATATACTAGGAGGAGCTTATATATTTATATATATATATATATATATATATATATATATATATATATATATATATATATATATATATATATATATATATATATATATGTGTGTGTGTGTTGTATAGTTCAGATATTCCATGACATCTACACATTCATGTCTGATTAAAGCTGCTCTAGGTAACTTTTTTTACGGTAAAATATGCCAAAATCGTCCCCATACTGTAGGTGTCCGTCCCTGCATCTGTAAGTGGCTAAATAAGAGATAAACAGATTTTTGTGCAGCTCCCTGTAGCCTGTGACCAATCAGGCAAGCTAGACTGTCCGCATCGTGTTATCTGACTTATATCTGACTTATTCTTACTCATGTACTAGGAGGCTATTCAAGGCTTTCTAGGTCCCTATTGAATAGACATTGGTAGGCTATATACCGCCCCCTGCCGGCTGATAACATTAACTGCATCTAAAAACACAACCTGCGAGTTATCAGCAGAGGGCAGTCTTGCTCCCTGTTCGGTGACTGTGTGACTGTCATGACCAAAATGTAAGGTCATCTGTTAGTGTTATTATCACACAAAAAAGCTACCGGTTAGGCCCTAGAATCTGTCAATGCAATCTATAAATAAATGTATAGTATTTTTCTTTTATTTCGGGAAATTGATCGATTGTGTAATCGCATTACCAATAGAATAGAAATCTTGATTTCAGCGGTAGGCCTATCCAAACCCTAAACATCTCATAAGAAAGAATACTTCAAACCTACATCGTCTCAATTCTTATATATTAGATTAAGATTCACACCTTTTATTGGAGCGAGTGCACAGCATTGCAGTAGGCTGCAGGTCCTACATGGGTCTTCTCGGAGGATGCTTCTGGGAACAAAGCAGCAGCTACTGCACGTCAAGCCGGACGGCTGTCTGCAGGCTTCAGAGACACTTGGTCCTGCAACAATATGGCCAGTGTGTGCTTGTCCTCTACTCGCCAGGATGGACACGGCCACGCAGATGGTTGATACCCACAAAATGCCATCGCGTCTGCTGAACTCCCATACCACAGGCCGCTTGATCAAACTCTCCGATAACGAGTTGAATTCCTCGCCCCTCGCTGTCACCGCTGCAGCGGGGGCATGGTGGTCTATGGGCATGATGTAACGCCTTCATAGTATAACATAATGCGCTTCATTATTAAGCTGAACACTGTTTAATATTGTGGGTGAGTGAGCACCTTTGATGATCAGATATTAGGAGGGCCTCGGGCCTTTTTGCTGTGGGCTCGTCATGCGGTTCTGTTCTGCGGTTGGTTGTGCCACACACACACACACACACACACACACACACACACACACACACACACACACACACAGACACACACACACACACGCACGCACACACACATTAGAGGAGCTGAAATCTCCATTTGAAAGTCACCCTCTGATTTCTCTTGGAGATAGTCGTCGGGAAGCGGGAAGCGAACAGTCGAGTCGTGGTTTCTCTGGGCAGGGCTGGCAAGGTTGATGGGAATCCACGGTGTGAGCAGAGCCTGGTCTTAATGGGGTCACAATGGGGCCTTTATTCTCCTAGCAGCCATCTTGGTTCCATCTTGGTTCTAATCACTAGCTGGTTGGAGGAAACTGAATGCAGAATACAGCATTCAGTTCGTCCCACACAGCTAGTGTTTAGATCCAAGATGGCCGCTAGGTGAATAAGGCCCCCAGGGTCGGTTGAAGGACACCAGGGAGTCAGGGGTGGGTGGATGTCGTCGGCCCTGGACCTGGCAGAGAGGTGGGAAGGTAGGCTTCCACCACAACACAGAGACACAAAATCTGAACCAACGTGGACAGCCAGGGTTTCAGGAGAAGACAAAGGTATGGTGTTTGTCTTTCCATGAAGGTGTGGTCGGGTGTGTTTGAGAAACCCAGTCATTGCTATACAAACTCTTTGTGTCCCAATTTCTATGGTTTTACGATTACGATTTTAATCCAAGGTAACAAAGGTCTATTTCATGACTGTTTGGATATGACTCGACTCACACATACCCGTATGTACCTCTCAGAGGAAAAGGTGGATGATCAATCTTATGTGTCGTCTATTTTATTCTACTTTAATACATTATTTTCTTATTGTGAATTGAATTCTGACATTGAACTAGATTGACCGCCTCGCCCTTGATTTGAGTGGACAAAGCATGTGTGCCTCGTCTGTCCCCAGACCACGTATCCTTGCCAATACTGTGGTACATTTACTGTGGGATTATTCTTTTTTTTTGTTTTGCAATGCCAAGCGAGAGAGATAAATGTTGGAACTGGTTACAATATACTTTCACATAAATGTGCATAGATATCTTTTGAACAGATACAACTTTATTCCAACAATGCAGAGCGTTTCTGGGCAGAACATGGAGAACATCCATTATTAAGCCAATCACAATGAAGGGGGGGCAGCATTCCATTCTTATAAAATATAGAGCTTTAATTTATTAGTTGGCAACAACAATGGAAAAGGGGAGAGAAAGTAATTTACAATAACATCACCTTTTGTGCATTTAGGTTTTTTGCTTTGTTTTGTTTCAGAAATTCTCCATAATGCGAAAAATACAAAATGAAAATAAAAACACTCAAAAACTAAAAACACTTCCTGAAAAAAACCAAAAACTTTTTACAACCATTCCTTTATGTATATGCGTTATATTTCTGTATCTTTTGTGTATTATTTATTTACCTATTCATTTATCTGTTTATGTATTTTGCTTGCTTCAGAAAGAATAAGGAGTAGCCGTGATGCATGATGGGAGCGAATGCACAATCCCTCGTTTATAGTCGGCAACAATAAAGTTGCACAGGGATCCATTCGCCACGATGCTTTTATATAGACTCCACACATCCTGCATCACACAGTGCTGGAGAGAAACCATACTGTGTGTTTATATAGTACATCCCTCTGCACAATCCCAACCCTCTCTTTTCATTAAGGGCACAGAGGGACTCCGAAGATTTAGTTTTATGCACTTTAACACAGTGTGCATAAACACACATCACATCACTTTATTACAGAGGTATGTTTGTGATGAGACTCTTTAGTTTAAGCAATAATCCTTTCCACCATCTTGTGGTTGTTGTTTTTTTTAGTTTTTTTTTTAACCTTTTCTCTTTTTTTCTGCACAACGGCGCTGACTTTTGACCATACTGTACACGTTAAGAAAAGGAACAGAAAAAGAGAGACATAACATAACGACTCGTCAGAATTACAGTACAAATACAGGTTCATGCACACAATGAAAAGCCAGCTTCCCAATATTTTGGTTAGTGTCACAACATTGTTACAATGCTCTATTTTGTGTGAATGGGCTTTTTTTTCTTCGTCTTCTTCCAACGGGTGAACATCAAAAGGATGGAAATTGCAATGAAAGCTATGAAGGAGAGCTACTAAGTGCTCAGAGCGAACACCACGACCAGATGCGGGCCAGCTTTCATCCTTATCTATAGTTTGTTTGGGTTTTCTTCAAGGTTAAAATGCACCTTGCCAAAGTATTTCCTGCTATGCTTGGCCCCCACGGAAGATGTTTATGAATGCAAAGGAAATGTAAAATGTATGCTTCTTAATCCTGTTGACTGAAGTGTAATGCTCTTTGTACAAATTTTGGATGTAAATGTGAAGTGAAAGGATGTATGTGAAAAAGCTGCCAAATGCACAATGACAACTGACCTATTAAAAAATGCCATGCCATCTGCAGTTGCAATGTAGTTTTTTTTTGTTTTTAAACATAGCCTAACTATTTTTGAACTAACGGACAGCTTACTCTTGCAATTGAGAATTCAAACGTTTTCTTCCATTTTTAAATCGAAATAACCAATCGGGATCGAGATACCCATGATAATCTATTATAAGCCCAGCGATGTGGAAACATTTAGAGACGTAACATTTATTTTTAACTCTCTAACCACAAGAATCCCTTGCATATCCCCTTGTGCTAAAATACGAGAAAAAAAAAGTCTCAACTGTCACGACGTCGGGTCACACTAATTCCTAGAGTGTCTCGGATTATTCAGCGCTGGCACCGAGTCAAAGACAACAAGGAGCAGGAGAGGGAGAGATCCCAGCTGCCGACCCCAGACTCCCCAGGTTCAGTTCCCACAATACTTAGAGAGATCCTCTTTGTCGTAGACACGCAGAACGCTTCACAGACCAGAAAGCGCATTTTCCAAAAACCCGACGAACATCGTCCGTGATGCGACTGAAGGCTGAGGATTTTTTTTGCGACGACAGCAACAGCAACAATATAATTAACGTCAACAATAACAATAATATTTGCCCCCAAAAGGTACTATACATAAAGAGCCTGTATTTTTTTTTCTATAAGTACAAAGAAATCCACAGAATGATACTATATACAACCTACAATAAATACTGTGTATCATATATCTTACTGTTGACAGGGATGCGTTGATGTCGGATTCTATACCTAAGCTTATTTTTCCTGTTTTTATCTTTTTTCTCCAGGTTTGTAGAGTTGATCTCTTTTTTTTTTGTTTTTCACGTTGCTAATGTCATTGAGTCTGTTGCTTTTATACAGGGTGGGTAGCGGTGTGGGTGGGGTTGTGGGTGGGGGTTTGGGGTGGGGGCTGGTGGGATTCACATGTAGGGAGGAGAACCGTACGGCCTCCTCATGTCTCCACCTCCCCGTCCTCCTGCCCCTCCTCCTCCTCCTCCTCCTCCTCCCCTTCCTCCTCCTGCGGGACGTGGTGGTGCCGGCGGTTGCGTGGCTTCTTCTGCTCCTTGAGCTCCTTCAGGTCCTTGGCTTTGAGCGATCCCAGCAGCGGGTCGCCCAGCTGCCAGTAGTCCTGGCAGTACTGGTTGATCAGGCCCATCTCCGGCTGGCTCAGGATGGTCAGCAGGTCCTTGTACTGGCCCGCATTGGGGCCCGCGTGCGGAGACATGAGCGCCGTCCCCACGCTGCCGCCGACGCCGCCGCCGCCCTCCACCAGGACGTTGTTCACGGCCCGGCCCGACAGCACCACCAGCTGCATCTTCACCAGCGTGTGCTTGAAGTTCTTCTCCGTGGCCGTGCACTGGTACATGCCCGAGTCGGAGGGCTGCAGGGAGCGCAGCAGCAGGCCCTGCTCCGTCTTCAGGATCCTCCCGTCGGAACGCATCTGGCAGGCCGACAGCGGAGGACAGAGTAGGGGTTGGGGTAAGGGTTGGGTTAGGGAGGGAGAGAGGGGGCGGGGGGGGGGATACAGCCACAGACAGGTTATTAGATACCATAGCACTGCTGGGACCTGCCTTCCTTGGCCACCGAAGCCTTTACTTTTTGCACTCACAAGCACACGCAAACTATGAGACAATCCATTTCGTCCGAATCCAACCCTGAACACGGCCTCCTTTTTCCCCCCCCTCTTTTCGTTTCTTTGTGCGTCCCGAAGCAGGATTCTGATAAGGTGATGACAGATTTTATGGTCAGAATGATATGTGCTAAGTAACCACGCAGCCAAGACCCGGATCAGCCTTCAGGGATGGAATAGTCAATAAAAGACAGGCTGCCACACAACACAGATTTACAATAAAACTTGAAGCAGTGCCTCAGGGTTATACGGTTTAGGAGACGGCTTTCTGAGCTTCCTGCACCAAGTGTCCTTTTGGGAAGGACAGGGACAGCTGGGGGTTGGCCTAAAAGGCATGGCGTGTGGATTGAAAGCCTAAAGGACTAGTTGTTGTTATGTGGTATTAATGTATAATGATTAACCTTCAATTTCTGTAGGGGCACACATGGAGAAACACCAATGGCCAAGGACAATGGATTGGAGGGGTACGTTCCTTGTAAGGTCCTTGATTTGTACTCAAGACTAGTGTACTCAAGACTAGTGTACTCAAGGTCTTATAAATGCCCCTCAACTTAAACACAAAAAAGGAACTCTTGATACAACTCTGAAGTAAAACCCTCCTCCTCATCACCCTCATAGGAGCAGAAAACACTTAAAAGGACAAGACCATCAAACCATCGTAGCCGTCTCTCCTGCATGGCTTCATTAAAACATCTGTTACCAATATAACTTAAGGAAAAATTACTTTGTTGCACCGATTCTGCCGAAGAGCATTTAGCGTCAGCGCGCCTCCCACTAATAAAAACAATGGCAATACAGCATTTTCTTCAGTCAGTATGGAGTTTAGAGACAGTGAATCGCCATATAAGTGGTAGTTTACAGTTCACACGAAATGCTCATAGGGAGAATCGCACAACAAAGTGATTTTGACAAATGATATTGGTAACGGATGTTTTGGTGAAGCCAGGAGAGACAGTTACGATGATTTGATCACCCAGACCGGTCCTGTCCGTTAAAAACACACTTACGGTGAATTCAGATTCAGGTTTATTAGGGGCATGTAGGGAGTTAGGCACCACTAAATGGTGCCTACAGATAGACGACATACATTGGGGATCGAACCCAGAACCTGTCTTCTGGGAGTCGAACACACGCTTAGTGCAGTGCCTGCGGTACGTCCTTTCAATGCAATGCCCACGAGTATCTCATGACATATGATGTCCACACTGCATTCCTATCTAACGCTAGCCTGGCATCGCCAGACCAATTTTTGCAAATGCGTGTTAGTCTGGAACTTCTCGGTTCATTTTCGATTTCCAAGGGGCGTTGTCGACGGGTGCAGACCGAAATGCCTCTGGACACAATTGGATAGACCAACAGCCAATCAGAGTGATGAAATGTGTGACGTAAATTCAACTTTTACCAAAACCTGTTTCTGTCGGAACGGGAAGGGGTCCAGACACACTGCCAGAACATATAAAACATGAGCTCGCGGATTCGTCTGGTTCCCAGGCTGACCCAACAGCGCTAGTGAGCCCACAGGGAGGCGTCCTTGGCTCACCTCTTTCCTGCGGTCGCTGTTGTCTCTCTGCAGGTGCCACTTGACCAGGGCGTGCGGGGAGCGCGCCTGGCACTCCAGGAAGGTGCTGCTGCCCTCCACCCCGTACTGCACCATCTCCAGCGTGTTTTTATTCACTGCACGAAGGTCGCAATTTAAAAAAAAACACACACAGTGTGTGAGATGTTTCCACGGCAACCGACGTGCACTTCACATCCCGTCTTTGGTTCACCTCTCGAAAAAGCAGGAAAGCTGAGGTGGAGCACTAATCAACGCAGTGTTTTTTTGCCGCATAGACGTCTACAATGACACGCGCACGACAACAACAAACAGGGCTATAAAAGCTACACACAGCGTTTACCGTTGGAGTTGAAGCCGCGACACTGGCGGATGGGGTTCCCGTACTTGACATCCTGCCGGCGGCTCCGTCTAAAGGGGTCAGACCAGTGTTGCCGAATAAGGAGAGAAAATATTATAAAGCAACCGCACGCCATTCAAAGCCATCCAGAAACACAAGAAGCCATTCAACGGCCGATTCAATGGGTCTATTTATCGAGCATTATATATATATATCTATATATCTATACAATCGAGATATTGCTGTATGTAACTGATTTCCCCCCTGCTGGTTAATTTGCGTATTAAATTCGTCATGAAATCGTGCGAACGTATTTGCGTTACGCGTGCACACATTGTACACATAATACAATGCACGGTACAAACATTATATGACAGACATTAGGGGATGCCATTCAAACAGCGTGAACAGCCATTCTTAACATACTGGCATCCTCCCCATACAGGCGGCCAGGCCACGTCAAATCCACACCCGCCAAGACTATCAGATGCACCAGAGGTTACGTTTTTTTGCGAGGGAGTTAGTGATTTAGTGGGGGGGGGGGGGGAAGGAGGGGGGCGGTCATGCATCTGGTGCTTACCTTTTCTGCGAGGCGGAGTAGCGGGAGCAGGACTTGCCGTCCCAGGCGCAGTAGGGGTCCCGCGCCAGGCAGCAGTCGGCGCAGGCCTCGCCGTACACGTCGCAGCGGTGGAGCGCCAGGTGGGTCACCCCCTCCACCGACGACACGTACAGCTGTTGCTGTGGGTGGGAAAAAAAAACAGAAGGATGGCGGAAAAAAAATCAGGGGGAGAATCGGAGACGGCGGCGTGTTTTTGTTGTAATGGACGTTCGAGCTAAAATGAAAATTTGAGTCGTATTCGGTATGAGCAACGGAGGCTAGCTAGAAGGGAGGCTGTTTTAAAAAAATAAAAATAAATATATATATATATATATATGTGTGGCTATGGGAAATGCAGACAATTGTAATCCCAGTGGTGGGATGAGCTAGATGTGAATGAGGTCCAAATAATTGCGGGCTGGGAGGGATATTGGAAGCTGAGGTTTACAACACTCGGGCCGCCACTTTTCCACCACAACGCACCTCTGTAGTGTTTTACGACCTGCCGTTTTAAATTCATCATCCCGACAGTTGTGCACACAGCGGTAACACCCCCCCCCCCCCCCACCTCTCTCATGATGTCACTGTCCTCGAGACGAGCCAAGTGTTGTAATCAGCAAGAGAGACAAGACAACAACAGCAACAACAACCCTGACTTTTCCCATGTTCGCCTCTGTCTCACCCCTCCCCACACCCAGACATTGCAGATGTCTCCTCGAGGTGCTAAGGGGAAGTGATGGCTTCCGCACCTGTACCGTTATAACCGTCTCTTTCTCCCCCCCCCGCCCTCCTCTATCCCTGCTTTCTATCCCTGGCGAAGACAGACATACAGTCAGGCTGGCCTGTGGCTGCTGCTGGGCTAATGTGTTTAGCAGACCCTGCTTACCCTCTTGGATGATATCTTCATCGTAGTAATGGGCGTGGGGACCTTGAGACAGAGAGAGAGAGAGATTCATTGTGAGTTTAGAGAAGCAATAGGAGGGAGAGAGGGGAAAAAAAGAGGGATTTCAAGGAAAGAAGAAGAAAGACGAATGTGGGGGGGGGGTTGAAATGATCATGTGTAGTTTGAGAAATTGTACAGAGACGGCAGAATGAAAGGAAAGTACAACAGAGAGAGAAAACAGAGAGTGGCCGTGAAATATAGTCTGGTTAGGTAATGGTAGAATACTAAATGGAGAGAGAGAGGGAGAGAAAGAGAGAGAGAAATCAAGACAAAAGTAAGTAAAATCGAGACGGTTGAAGACCTACTTTGAACACCTCTACCTCCTCAAGGACCAGCTCCTCGGTCTGCTGGTCGTCTCTGGGCAGGACAATCACCTTCTGAACCGTCCCCTTGTCTGTGGACCACAGCACACACTCCTGTCAGCCATGCACACCTTACACACACACACACACACACACACCGATACGATACCACTTAGGGTGCTGTCACACCGATAGATTCGGTAGACTCGGTCCGATTCAGGGGTGAAGTTGATACTTTGCCGCATTTTTCATTTGGTTCGGTTAGCTAACTTGACTTTGCTCGGCGAACCAAACATTGCAAGCAAGCACCTCGCGGTCGCTCGTCTATAACTCAACAAAAGGCTTCCTGGTTTTTGGACCAAATATATATATATATATTGTTGACGAAGCGTCTTGACTTTTAAGCGACGTTGATCTACCGTGCGACAGCTGAGGCGTGAAAGGCAAAGCACCTGCAATCCCGGACCCAGCTGTCAGCTCATGTACCTCCTCCTCCTACAGTTGGGTTGCACATGCCTGTACCGATCACCTCTCAGCGGTCTCTACAGTGAGTCTAATCCCCCCCCCCCCCTGTCAGGGGGCCCCATCATCGAGGCCTCCTCAGCGCAGTCTCCACCTCGCTCTAACAGCTCCGGTCGACAGCTTCAACACCCAACGCTGAGGGCCTCCGTATTAAACGCTGTCACCACCGTGACAAACCTCTTCCATCACCCGCACTTCGCCCACCCTCCGCCCCACCTACCTACCCACCGCCGCGGCCCGTTCTGCGGGTAAACCCTCTCGGGGTCAGAGGACCCCCCCCCACCCCATGGACCACCTCCCTCTGAACCTGAATTTATTTTTGGTTTGATCGCCGTGCCGTCGTCCCGCTCTGCATTCCTGCGACCCTGGGGGGGCTACCTGAGATGTATTATGACTTGCAGCGCATTCCCCAGACGCCGAATGCCTGCCTCTCTGACAGCGGGCTGAATAGACGAGACATTCCTCCGGTTGCGACGTGCCGAGGACGCGCGCTCTTCAGCCGCCACACACACAAAACCCATTAGTCTCCCCCCTTCAATATACCCCCTCCACATCCGATCCCACCCACCCCCCCCCCCCCCCCCCCCCCCCCCACCCTACCTCCGCCAGGGACAAAGAAGCAGCAGGAGGAAGAGAAGGGCTGGTGTGATGTACGTCTGAGGCCTGCATGCTACCAGGAGTTTAAAGCTTTAAGACAAACACATAATCGCTCTTGCCCCTAGTGGGCAGGATTAAGGTGACGGATGGATGTTATCCCAACATAACCACTTTCTGAAAATAACCCACCCCACAACTCACCCTTTTTCCTTTAACCCTCCCCCTTCCACCACCACCACCACCACCTCAGGAGTTGTATACTACCAATCTGTGCCTCAAGCTACTAGCACACAAAGCACACAATGCGCTCAATTGGTTGAATTCAGCAGGGTTGGGCTGGTCTGGTGCTTGTATGGAGGAATTGTAGCTTCTCTACGTAGAAAAGAAGGACATCGCCTTCTGTACATTACAGTCTACAGTCTTCAACTTCCTGTAGGACTTCAAGTCTTACAGTCACCGGTCCATCAGGGAAAACACATACGAAAAATATTATGAACGGAGAAGCTTAAACGAAGATCGGTAATAGGAATGATGGACTCAACAGGGATGCACAATTAATTTGATATTAATTTAACTAATGATTTTGGCCTCTGCAATTAACTAATCGTGAAAGGTTTCAATCAATTTATATACAAAAATGAATTATAAAAATTATAAAAACCTAAATAAATTTGATTTTGTACACCCATTACATTAAAATCAAATTACAAACTCAACTAGTTACAACTCCGCAATTGATTATTATTATTATTATTATTATTATTATTATTATTATTATTATTATCATTATTATTATATTATATTTTTTTATATACAGTAGGCACCACAAAATATGAATTTAATCACTAATCTGTTAATCCCAATGAATAATCGAAGTAAAAATATCGGGCAAAATAATCGCAATTATAATATTTGTCATAATCGTGCAGCCCTAACGCAACATTAACAAGCCGAGTTGAATCTCCTTCTGTCCACATAACACACACACACACACACACTCACCGGTTCCCAGGAAGAGCACCTCGTAGTTCCCATCCGCGGCGGTCACCTGGTCCACGGTGATGGTGGTGAACTCATAGTCCACGTTGGTGCGGACCACCAGGGGGCGCTTGTGGACCGGGTACACGGCGTTGTACATGGTGGGGTGGTTCCTCATGAAGTTGATGACCTCGTCCGGGTAGTCCTTGGTGGACTTCATGTTGGGGGTGAACGTACCACCGGGGCACTGGAAGATAAACAAGGAAATCGTATCATCATCATCATCATCATCATCATCATCATCATCATCATCATCATCATCATCATCCTCCTCCTCCTCCTCCTCCTCCTCCTCCTCATCATCATCATCATCATCATCATCATCATCATCATATTTTCTTAGGGGATCGCCATTAAATAAAATGTAAATATCACAGCTTCCAAGCCTATTTGACATACGTTGATGTTGATCTAGGGCCTTTTCTGCTTGGTCAGATAGTAGGGCTGCACAATTAATCAAAATATTATCGAAATGGTAAGTCTAGCCAAGTGCAGTATCCAAATTGCAGGAGCTGCAATTTTTTGATAAGGGTAAAATGTGTAAATGTAAATGTATAACACCACTATAAAAGACGTACTGTAGTGCTGCAGAGATGCCCTGGCCTACACATTTTTTCTCCAGATGTTGTTTGGTGCAGACCCCAACAAATGTCACATCATGATTTTAATAGTTTTTCCAGTGAAAATGAAAATTGAGATGCAAAGATGACCATTCACACTAATAGTGACTCATATCGAAATCGCAATATTTGTCAAAATATATAGTTTTTGCATGCGTCGGTGAGGCCTACCGTGCCAGGCCGGGGGTAGGGGATCTTGCCGGTGTAGGCCACCCACTGGTAGTTGGGGCCCTCCTTGTGGGCAAAGGGTCCGTTGAAGACCATGCGGATGTCAGCCATGGAGTAGACACAGACCGCTGAGCCTTTAAACACCGAGCTGGCGACCGCAAGGAAAGAACATGTCAGCAAAATACCTTTTTCACCATGATAAGGGATGACAGTCATACTGGTGGTGGTTAGGGTGTTTGACTCCAACTGAAAGGTTCTGCAAGGTTTGAACCCTAACTCCTACCTTTATTATGTCTATAATAATATTAATAATAATATATAATATATAATAAACAATGAAAGTTGCTTTGAATAAAAGCCAAATGACTGAATAGTACTGAAAACTAAGTCATTTGTGAATAACTTGTAACCAATGCATTTCTCAATATTATATATATATATATATATATATATATATATATATATATATATATATATATATATATATATATATATATATATATATATTTTTTTTTTTTTTTTTGTATTTTATTTGTATTTTTTAGTTTAATAAAGACTAGACCAAGCGCCAGACCCTTGGTATTGTCGTTTGTGTAAATAGATGTAATGCTCACTGACCCGGAGACGGAGAAGACACCATAAATGACGGGGTTCTTGGTGTCCTGTGTGGGCTGAATGTACACATCGCCTGCGGGAAAAAGACACGTACACTCGTTGTAAATCTGCTGAAAAGCTGAAAAGACATAATGGGTTCCACATGGGAAAACATTCATCATTACTAATATTTGCTCTGCCTTTAAATCAAGACCCCCCCCCCCTTTATCCACAGATAACTTACACCTTCTCAGAAGTAGTGACTAACACACACACACACACACACACAAGTTGTATCATTTGCTCTCATCTGAAAGTTTAAACATAATAAACGAGACAGGGAATGGTCTCTGTGCTGTCGTGTGTGCCCCTATATTTGTTGAATGTAGTCGTTAAACCCGCGGCCAGCATAGCAGTAGCATATATTTTATGGTTTATAGGTGTGTGACAGTACTCAGCTCTGTCATGCGGTGGTCATGGTGGACTGGGAGCCAAGTGGAATATTTGCAATGAGTCTAACAGGGAGGAAAGGGGGTGGGGGGGGGGGTGTGTGATACTTTAGACACATACTCCTGTCACTCTGAATATCCTGACAAGGGAAGCAGTAGGCGTAAACTAGGAGCTATCGCCTCTCCACTGCAACCGGAGCCTCAAAGGTATAGTCAGCGCTTCTGGGGTAAATGGTTGATATTAGAACTCAACGCCAAAAACAGATATACACTCCCGTCCGATTTTACCGTCACTCTCACTCCCCCGTCTCCCCCATCTCCCCCGTCTCCCCTCTCCCTCCACCACGCACGAGCCCGAACGCCCCCCCCCCCCCCCCCCCCCCCCCCCCCCCCCCCCCCCCCCCCCCCCCCCCCCCTGACGCGATTGCCTGGAATGGCTTGTTTGTTTCCCAT
>JAOPHQ010001525.1:0-66564 GCA_030340625.1 Merluccius polli | reverse complement strand
TTTTAAGTAAAAAGATAAACAGCATTTTCTTTTAAATATATTTCTAATGTTTAGAATTTTTTGTAAGATTACTTTTTTTCTTAGCAACATGATTTGGATTTATAGTCCTCTAGTTTATTGTCCTTTAGTTAATAGTCTTTAGTTTCATTCATGTGACTCATCACTGTGATGCGGTCCAGGACCTGAAGACGCACAACGTGCCTTAAAACGACCCTAAACATTAATGTTAATTCATTAATAAAACATTAATAATGTCTTCATTTATTCACTAACCTCGCGGTTCAACAACGGTCGAGAGAGGTGTGAGTAATTGGAAATACTATTATGATATTTGGGGTCGTGTGTGTGTGAAATGAGCCTGAAGAGCCGAGGCGGTCGTCCAGCAGCCATATTGTCTTCATGTGGACGACAACTTCATTTGTTTTATTCATTCATTCATTCATTGTTTATTCATTCATTCATTGTTGTATGAATGTCAGGATGCTGTGTCACTGCGTTGGCGTGAAAGAGTTTTTACATTTGTTTAGCAGTAAGGCCTAATTTTCTTTTTCATATTTTTAAAATGTTTTAACATGAGTTAGAATTTTTTTTTTTTTTTTTTTTAATGTTACATTTGTAAAACTAGATGCATTGTGTTTTGTCATTATGATTTCCTTTCCATTTTAAAAGCGTGGCATTCACAGTTTGACAGCCATGTGCTGGTTGGATGTTTTGTGCCTGGCCAGCGGTCTGAGGCCGCAGGTCGTCATCTGTAAAACGGTCATAAAGTGTGAACTGAATGTTCATCTGGTGGAGTCCATATTGTTCTGAATACATTCATTGTCGTCACTATATTCTGATATGTCAATACTGCCCTCTAGTGGCATAACGTAAACAGTGCAAACACTTCACAAATAAACCTCCAGCTGTGATGACCCTTATATTATATATAATATATTATTATTATATGGAGACGTCCTTGTTGACACGCATCACCTCACAGCGCTCACACGGCCCAGCAGGAAGAAGAGGTTAGAGGTCAGGACAGGGATAGTTATTACGACTTTATTAATCATAGGCTAGATCCAAAAAGCACACATTCAGCGACAGTTGGACATTGTAGCAGCGGGAAGGAGGCAAATGAACAGGAAACTGGCTGAACTCCACACCATGCATTCGGACGTGTACAAGGACGCCATTTTGTAACCGGCGTCTAAAGAGTTTGTTTTTCGCTGACGGTGCAAGCTCAGCGGCACTTTGCTTAAGAGGGACCTGCGCTGGGGCGGGGGGGGGGGGGGGGGACAGGAGTGTCACCATGGTAACAGATCCATTAGTATAAAATGCGCTAAGCAGACTGATCGAGACAGCAGGTCGTCGTTAGAAAACTCGAATGAAACGATAAAAGGAAAAAAAAAAAAAAAAAAGTTTAAAGATATAACGCAGGTCCGTTTATTCTTCATTTTAGACAGGTCAGGTTTTCATTGCACCAGATGGAATCGTTCACAAGCTCCTCTGTCACCAAAAGATGGCTTTTTCGCAAAAAAAAACAAAAACAAAAAATGGAGAAAACAAAAAACGTTAAACCCCTCTCTTTTATTCCTCTTTCGCTCCGTTAAAAGACACATTAACACATGCACACTAAATCAAAATGTAACTCATCTGCCAATCATTCCCATTCCAGTTACAACCTACATGAACCTACATCAAAAAAACTGAAACTTGGATCACAACCGCGTGACACTGAATCGCTTCACCATTAAAAAGAAAAAACAAAAAAAAAACAAAAAAAAAACAAAACCAAACTTCCACAAACCGAACAAAAAAAAGATTAAAACAAATGCCACTCTAAATATGTGGTGGGTCAACTCGCCAAACATTGGTATTTCTTTCCTTTTTTTTAAGTTACCTTAAAGATTGCACCCGAAAACACTTGCGGATTTAAAGCAACGCCGAACGCGCGGGAAGCGGCCGCGCGGTAAACAGGACTCTGCTGCCCAGAGGGGGGCGCTGTTGTGAACATGCCTGTTCAGCTGTTGTGAACATGCGTGTTTTTTACATTTCCCATCCAGTGCCGAAACTGCTGACTGTGAAAGGTGCCGCACCGCTTCGCCGCATTTTGATTCGGTGACAGCGGATGAACAGTGAATAGTTAAGAAAACCAAAGAAAGGAGAGAATATACCAGGAAACCGACTCCAAGTCTCTTCTTCGCTTACATTAAATAATGTGTGTATTGATTATCTCACAGCCGCGGGAAGAAAACCTTTTCCACGCCATGTTCACAACATTCAGCTGGACCTTCAGGGGCCACTTGTGTTCCTGTGTGTGTGTGTGTGGGGGGGGGGGCTGTGGCCCCGTTAACTGTGTTACGGTTTAGTATGGTGTTAGACTTCACAGAGCGTTTCCACAGACGGATGAAAGTCTTAGTTCTACACGTAGTTTCTGCTTTAAATTAATCAGGAGGTTTCATTCGGGCAGCAGGGGGGAAGCAAAGTGAGAAAGAAGAAGCAAGGTGTTGTGTTTGTGTGTCAGTGTGTGTGTTTGAACTGGAGAGATGTCCTCCGGTGTGATTAGTAAAGTGGGTGTGAGACTAGTGGGTGGGGGGGGGGGGGGCGCCGCTCAGGGCACAGAGTTCAACAAATCCTGCAAGAAGAGATCTGGGTCCGGGATGTCGGTGAGAAGACCTGGAAGAGAAGGACAGAGTCAGACCAGCGCAAGACGCAACGATCATCGACACACAAACCAAATACAGCCGTCCCAACTTTACATGGACGTTTTAAACAGCAAATAAAGAAATATATATATATATATATATATATTATTATATTATATTATACTGGGAAATATACCGCTATTATATCGATCTCCTGATATGAGACTAGATATCGCATCGTGATATGGTGTGTCTGTGTGTGTGTCTGTCTGTCTGTCTGTCTATGTGTGTCTGTATGCGTCTGTCTATGTGTGTCTGTATGTGTCTGTCTATGTGTGTCTGTATGTGTCTGTCTATACGTGTCTGTCTGTGTGTCTGTCTGTGTGTCTGTCTGTCTGTCTGTGTGTCTGTCTGTCTGTGTGTCTGTCTGTGTGTCTGTCTGTGTCTCCGTCTCTGTCTGTCTGTCTGTCTGTCTGTGTGTGTGCGTGTGAGACCACTGACCTACGACGTCGAGGAACTCGGAGAAGGACTCTGCGGGCATCAGCTCGTCCTGGAAGGCGCGGAGGACGCGTTCGGACGCCTCGTAGATCGGCATGTCGTTGTGGCGCACGTACTCAGCCAGGGAGAAGGACCAGCCGCCCTCCGTGTTGCTGGTGGGGACCTTCTGCAGGGCCGGCAGGAGACCAGGAGACCAGGAGACCAGGACATGGAGCCAGCGGAGAACCAGGAGCCGGTGGAGAACCAGGAGCCGATGGAAAGGGAACCAATGGAATGGGGGAAAGAAATGTGTGAGTGTCATCCTCCATCCGTTCCCCCAGCATGCGTTCGTTCTTCTGCTTTTTCTCCGAAGAGACTTGCGGTGAATGCAGACGCGTGTCAGCAGGTACGAGTCGGGCATCTCGCCCCCCCCCCCCCCCCCCCCCCGAGGACGCCGACACGCTAGGCTACGGGAATCGAACCCAGTACCTTTCGGCTGGGAGTCAAGCGCCCGCACCACTTACACTAAAAGTCACGTCTCCGTTCTTTATAACAGTGGTTCTCAACTGGTCTCCCCTCAGGACCCACAGGGATCAGTAGTCATTAAGTCACCACCCAAAAGCTATAATTGTTTTATTACCAATATCACAGTAATCAACAATACCTTCGTGTATTTTTAAAACCACGGAGCGAACAAAAAGCTGCAACACTTGGGGCTAAACTTAATGAAATAGTAGGAGCCGTTGAAACATGAATTAACATTGAGACATTAGTTAATTCATGGGCTTCTTTCTACAGATTAAGGTTTGGCGTAATATCAAAATGCCCTCCAGTTGAGAATCGCTGCTTTATAAGGAGCTTGTGGCACCGGTACCTGAAGGCTCCCATCCTATATAGTCCATAAGTCTCCACACGTACCCTGAACATGTCGTAGACCAGGTCCACCAGGCCCCAGAACAGCAGAGGAGAGCGGTAGACGGCGAACTCCTTGGGCGCTTTATCTGCCAGTCTGACAAGCAGAGCAAACGGGTTTAACAACTTTAAAATACATCGTTATTCAGCCTTTAAAATACATCGCTATTCAGCCTTTAAAATACATTGTTATTCATTTACATCACGGGACTATAACATATATATTATATATTATTACATATATATTATATAATATTATAGAGTATTCAACATTAGAAATACAAAGCGGTACAGGAGTACCGAGTAGCAAGTGAAACTGATGGCATTTTATTAACGTGATTTATTACCGTTATTTTTGCACTTTACGTATTTATTATTATTTTTTTCCAGTATTCCTGTATTTCCTGTTTCCTGTATACATGTTGCTCTAACTGAACTACTCCGCAAATCTCCCCCCTCGGCGACAAATAAAGCGTTTTGATTGGTCGATAAAACGACGAGTGTAGTTTCAAATGGAGCAATCGATTCTCTTCGGAGGCTTTTCAGTAAAGATTTAATTTCTCCATCATTATTATATTCGACTCTCCAGAACACAAAGCAGAGTGTAAAGCAGACGTGTGACTTTTTCAATTCATTCACTCATTCATTCATTCATGGTCCGTACTTGTTGGTGCAGGTGGGCGACAGCTTGCGCGCGTGCGCGGCGACCAGCAGCCGCCGCAGGAAGTGGAGGCGGCAGGTCCTCCAGCGCTCGGGCGGCAGGACGTGGACGGCCAGCACGGCGAAGTAGTGCGGGCCGTCCACCTCGTACGAACTGTCCACCCACTTCTCACACGGCTGCTCCAGGAAGCTCTGCAGGTTCTTCTCCTCCCGCGACGTGGCCCGCGTGCTGGGGGGGGGGTTTTAATGGTTAGACGGGTCCAGCTGTGTAGGGTCACTCAGGGCTGCAACTTACCATTATTGTCATTTTTATCGATGAATACGGCGATCGTTTGTAATCGTTTAGTCTATAAAATATCATGAACAACAGCAAATGCCATCACAAGTGACCAGAGTCCAAAGTGATGTCTTACATTCGCTCGCTTTATCTGACAAGAGGCCAAGAAAAACTAAAGTATTCATTTTATAGCTCATTTCATTTACTCTTTTTCGGTAAATTGCACAATATGTACCATTGTTGCTATGACGACTGAATTTCCCTTCGGGATCAATAAAGCTCGTATCTATCTCTCTCTCTCTCTCTCTCTCTCTCTCTGTCTCTCTATCTATCCGTCTCTCTCTCTCTCTCTCCGTCTCCCTCTCTCTCTATCTATCCGTCTCCCTCTCTCTCTATCTCTCCGTCTCCCTCTCTCTCTCTCCGTCTCCCTCTCTCTCTCTCCGTCTCCCTCTCTCTCTCTCCGTCTCCCTCTCTCTCCGTCTCCCTCTCTCCCCGTCTCCCCCTCTCTCTCTCCGTCTCCCTCTCTCTCTCTCCGTCTCCCTCTCTCTCTCTCTCTCTCCGTCTCCCTCTCTCTCCGTCTCCCTCTCTCTCTCTCTCTCCGTCTCTCTCTCTCCGTCTCTCTCTCTCCGTCTCTCTCTCTCTCCCTCCCTCTCTCTCTCCGTCTCCCTCCCTCCCTCTCTCTCTCCGTCTCCCTCCCTCCCTCTCTCTCTCTCTCTCTCCCCGTCTCCCTCTCTCTCTGTCTCCCTCTCTCTCCGTCTCCCTCTCCCCCCCCCCCACCCCCTCTCTCTCTCTCTCTATAACGACCCATGAACCCGGCGGTACGTACGTGTTGAGGACGTAGAGCACCGTGTGGATGATGTAGGGGATGAGGTGGATGTTGCTCTCGCGGCCGCCGCCGCCCGAGTCCACGCTGAACGACTGCTCCGTGGCGAAGCGCAGGAACAGCAGCTTGGTGTCGTGGACGTTCAGCTGGTAGGTGGGCTCCCGCTGGCCGGTGCACTCCTGCAGGTACGTGTTGTGCCTGCGGGGGGGGGGGGGGGGGGGGGAGGGGGGAGGGACAGAGGACAGCTTTCATATTAGGTGGGTGTATGGGGACAATTGAAGAGATGCCCTCAATCGTGTCCCTACAAACTAAATATGTGTTATTGTGTTTTTTTGGGGGATATTATTTACTCTAAATAATGTCCCCAATACACATACATACATATATACACATACATATACACACACACACACACACACACACACACACACACACATGTATGTATACATACATATACTGTATATATTATGTTGGTTTATGGGGACACCATTTACTCTAAATAGTGTCCATATAAACGTTTTTATGATTAATAATAATTTTATTGTGTTGTGTTGTTTATGGGGACACTATTTTACCCTAAATAGTGTACCCACAAAATTCACCTGCATTAATCAAGAACAAAAACGTAAGTATAAGCTGCTAGACACACTGTGTCACGATACATAAACCTCATCAGCCTCAAAGATACTGAAGGTTTACATTCACAACACAAAAGACGTACACGCCAATGAGACCCAATACCATACGTGTGTGTGTGTGTGTGTGTGTGTGTGTGTGTGTGTGTGTGTGTGTGTGTGTGTGTGTGTGTGTGTGTGTGTGTGTGAATAGGTGGAGCTCTCACCTTGCTAGGCAGGTAGCGAACGCCGACTCCGGTACTTGCGGCCCCCACACCGGGAGCAGCCCATTGCACCTGGTGTTGGCGTTCTGCAGAGCGGCGCTCTCCCACTCCTCCCGCCCGCGAGCCAGCCTGAGGAAACAGGGGGGGGGGTTAATGAGGACATTGAGACGAGACTAGAAAGTGGACCATTCCACTATTTGTAGCACAGCGGTCATAGGCTGCGTTGTTGTCCTACCTGACCGCCGCCAGGTGACAGTCGTAGTGGACTATGTTAAAGTGCGACACGGTGCTGTAGCCCTGCTGCTTGCGGGGCTTGTTTTCAAACTCCTCCAGGGTGACCCGCTTGGTGTGGGTGTAGATACCCAGCACCTTGGTAGACTGGGGGGAGAGAGGGGGGGAGGCGTCAACACAACAGCAGAGACAAGGACGTCCAAACAAACACTTTCTTTGTTAGGTTGAATCAAATTTCAGGATAACTGAACTTAAAAAGAAACTAGATTACAATCTAGCTTTGACAAAAAAAAAGAGAAAAAGTTCTATGACTAGTATCACAATAGTAATAATAATATTAATACTTTATATTTGTATAGCTTTTTAAAACATTTCAAAGCATACAAATAATAAAAAGAGGGAGAGAGGTGAGGAGAATTAGATGTTAAAAGCAAAACACATACAGCGTTGTGTGCATATGTGTGTACCTGGAACTTGCAGTAGTGTGTGTGTGTGTGTGTGTGTGTGTGTGTGTGTGTGTGTGTGTACCTGGAACTTGTAGCCCTCTCTACAGATGCAACAGGTCAGCCCTGGCTCCTCGATCAGCTCCTCCATCTGCTTCAGCAGAGGAGTCTTGGTCACCACCTGACCCTTCTCGTTGGTCTGAAACACAAAGCATAAGCGTCGCTATGGAGACGGCTGCTCAACAACTTCCTCAAATGCAGAGGGAATTATAATAATCATGATAATGGACCACTGGTCTCGGGGAGGGTTGCGTCTAGGGGAGGGTTACGTCTAAGGGAGGGTTGCGTCTAAGGGAGGGCTGCGTCTAAGGGAGGGTCGCGTCTAGGGGAGGGCTGCGTCTAGGGGAGGGTCGTGTCTAGGGGAGGGTTACGTCTAAGGGAGGGTTACGTCTAAGGGAGGGCTGCGTCTAGGGGAGGGCTGCGTCTAGGGGAGGGTTACGTCTAAGGGAGGGCTGCGTCTAGGGGAGGGCTGCGTCTAAGGGAGGGTCGCGTCTAGGGGAGGGCTGCGTCTAGGGGAGGGTTGCGTCTAGGGGAGGGCTGCGTCTAGGGGAGGGCTGCGTCTAGGGGAGGGCTGCGTCTAGGGGAGGGTTACGTCTAGGGGAGGGTTACGTCTAAGGGAGGGTTGCGTCTAGGGGAGGGTTACGTCTAAGGGAGGGTTACGTCTAGGGGAGGGCTGCGTCTAAGGGAGGGCTGCGTCTAAGGGAGGGTTACGTACGGTCATGCCCAGCGTGCCCAAGGCCTTCTGCCTCATAGCCATGGCCATGCGCTTCTTCTCGGCGCGGGTCTCGCGGCGCGCGGCGTCGATCTTCAGGTTGACGTTGGCGTGCTCCCGCAGCGCCTCCAGCAGGTTCTCCGCCAGCGTGCCGATGCCCTCGTCACTCGACACCTGCTCCAGCTTGTGGAGGTTGGTGATGGAGTCCGTACCGATCAGCGACTGGAGGGGAGAGAAGTGAGGAGACCATGGGAGATGGTGAGAACTGGGGTTCCACCAAGTGTTACTAACTACCTGTATGAGGTCATATCTACCTGTATGAGGTCATATCTACCTGTATGAGGTCATATCTACCTGTATGAGGTCATATCTACCTGTATGAGGTTACATCTACCTGTATGAGGTTACATCTACCTGTATGAGGTTACATCTACCCGTGTGAGGTTGCATCTATCTGTATGAGGTCATATCTACCTGTATGAGGTTGTATCTACCTGTATGAGGTCATATCTACACGTATGAGGTTACATCAGGTTATATCTACCTGTATGAGGTAATATCTACCTGTATGAGGTTATATCTGGTTATATCTACCTGTATGAGGTAATATCTACCTGTATGAGGTTAAATCAGGTTATATCTACCTGTATGAGTTTATATCTACCTGTATGAGTTTATATCTACCTGTATGAGTTTATAAATACCTGGGTAGGGTTGAATCTACCTGTATGAGGTTATAAGTACCTGGGTAGGGTTGTATCTACCCAGGTAGGGTGGTATGTACCTGGGTGGGGGGGTGCTGGGTGGCGAGGCCTCGAAGGAGTCGCAGGATGAAAGGCAGCGCTGGTCTGGAGAGGAACTTCTTCCACACGTCAGCATCCAGACTTCACACAAAACACACAAACACACAGTGGTGAGGGACTAACAGAGAATATCTCTAGCCAATGATGTGTTCCAGTGTATAGACATGTGTAGAAATGTGTCAATGGAGTACAGTAGATTGAGACCGTATTGAGTCATGCATAAATGACACAAATCTGCCATGAAAAAGTGGTGATCGACGCATACCGTGCATCGACTCCATTGACCAATCAAAACAAGCAGCTTGAGACGTTGCCCCCAAATAGGCAAACCCAAAATATCTCATTTTAGTGCAAGAAGGAAACAACCAACAATACATTTGCATTTAAAGGGCCCCTATTTTACCACCAGGTGTGAGTGTGATTAGCCATTACAAGCCATTTCAAAATTGTGATGTCACTACCCTCTACTGACATCACAATTCGGAGTGTCCACCCAGATGTATGAAGGATAGATAAGCCTACCGGTTGGTACAGTCCACTGGGAAAGCTGGTAGACTGACCTAGTCATCACACATCTGGGTGGACACTCAGCCACTTGTGATGTCACTAGAGGGTGTTGACATCAGCTTGTAATGGCTAATCACACTCACACCTGGTGGTACAACAGGGGCCCTTTAAAACAAACAACATGGGGGAGGCAGAGCTCCACATACTTTTTGGCATTAGGGATATGTTTCTTCATGTAGTCCAGGGCACTCTGGGTGATGCCCTTCTGGAGGATGAGATCTTTCAGCTGATGGCCGTTGCTGTTGTTTTTGATTCCAGCGGCGATTTTGCAGAAGCAGTCTAGGAAGACCTTATCGTCTGCACTGTGCTCTTCGTCGTACCTGGAGAGAGAGAGAAAGCGGGATTTGAATAAAAAGGGACGTGCTCACTTGTCAGGGTGACTCAAAAATGTGAGGACGAGACAAATAAAACGGAGGTCAGTGTTACGATAAGGGTCTTAAAGTGCTGTACTTGTCAAAGCTGCAGCAGGGCTTGAAGCGCTCCACCAGAATGCGCATCTTCTCCAGCTCCCCGAAGGACAGGTAGGGGATAATGCGGAGCAGGCCCTGCAGGACGCTGGGGTTGGAGCGCACAAAGGGAGTGTTGATCTGGTCCAGCAGCATCACCAGCTGGTCCTTGTCCCCCGTCAGCAGCAGGTTGCTCTGGGAGAGGAGGAAGACGACCCATAAATCTCACTTGTAGTGCGTTTTCTATTTTTACTACCGTCCATTCTGTACGTACCTCACCTATAGTGTATTCATATTTATACCACTGACTATACTGCATCTATCTCACTTATAGTGTATGTATATTTATACCACTGACTATACTGTATCTATCTCACTTATAGTGCATTTATATTCATACCACTGACTATACTGTACATATATTGTCCATAGTGTATTTATCGTATTCATATTATACCTCATACCTTATTCTGTATATAACATCTACTACTAGCATTACTTGTACTGGCTGTTCATACTACATATATCTTATATCCTATATACTCCACTATACATATGTACATACTCTTTATTTCGTTGTCTCTTTACTTGTACACTATACTTCATTGTGCAATGATAATAAAGTTCAGCTCAGAGATCAGTTGTATTTCGAGGGAAAGCAGGAGGAGAGGAGAGTCCCCAACTGCCATTTCAGGACAGTTGATCCCAACCCTAACCTCATCTCATGGACCCCTACATCCTGAACCAGGATCTTTGTGTACCACATGACCGTTGACCCTCGTCTCTAGAGTGCTCACCTTGTCTTCTGAGATCTCAGCGTTGGCTTCATCCAGGATGATCTCCATGATGCTCAGGACCTGCTCTGCAATGGACGCCCCTCCGCTGTCCTTGCTCTCCTGCTCTGCCACCAAGGCCTGGAGGAGGGGACACAAACCATGACCATTAGGATTTAGGGGCTGAATATAACAGGACAGACAGCACTGATTTAGGACTTTCTGCAACCAAATTTAAGATAATACTTTATTAATCTCTGAAGGGAAATCCAGCAGAAAACTTGAAAGGACAGTAAAACAAAACCAAAAAAAAATCAAGAAAAAAAGAAGGGTTAGGGTTAGGGTCTGTTTTGACAGAACAAACATATATGTATTAAATAATTGTGTGTCTCTGCTCACCAGGTTGAGTGTTCCCAGCATGACGTTGAGTGTGTTCATTTCTGGTCTGACCAGCTGCTGTCTGTTCACCTTCACCTTCACACAGTAGCTGAACAGCTTCAGCAGAACCTGTGAATGAATGAGACATGAATAAATGTAAATCAAGCCAACTGGGATTTGTTTCCATGTTTGTACACGCCACTGGGTTGTAATGTGCGTCCTGGCTTACGGTGAGAAGGTGCCTTCCTTGTTTGAAGTCTTTGATGCCGGACAGCCGGTTCAGCATGCACTCCAGACCCCGACACTGGGCCATCACACCCGCCATCTTGTACACCTCCTCATCATCCTCCTCTTCGTCTGCAATACCAGAACACATTCTTTAAACTTGCATTTCATTCATCATTTGGAACTTGTATGTAAAGTCAACTATGACTAGTTCTACCTGTGGTTGAGTCCAGTACTTAAAACTATGTGTAGTTTTACCTGTGGTTGAGTCCAGTAATGTAAACTATGTGTAGTTTTACCTGTGGTTGAGTCCAGTAATGTAAACTATGTGTAGTTTTACCTGTGGTTGAGTCCAGTGATTCGATGAACTCCTCGGTAGCGTCCCCCAGCAGACCTCTCATGCGGTAGATGATTCTCATTGGTTCACCCTGGCAAGAACAAAAAAAACAAGCACATGTTCACCAAGATATTAATATTTGTATTGCCTACCTTCTACTCTGAAGGTGAGGCACTGGGAAAAGTCCCTTTGACAATTTCACAAAATTAAAGGACAATACCGGTCTGGGTGATCAAACCATTGTGGCCGTCTCTCCTGGCTTCACGAAAACATGTTACCAATATTATTTGTCAAAATGACTTTGCTCACGCTAAATGCTCTTCGGCAGAATCGTTACAAGGAAATATTTTACCAGATGATATTGGTAATGGTTGTTTGAGTGAAGCCAGGAGTGGCGGTTACGATGGTTTGATCACTCAGACCGGTCCTTTAAAGTTTAATTACATAATTAATTACATAATGAGACTCACCTCATTGGTAGGGCACCACACCTTCTTGTAGACCTCAGCGACGGACAGATCCAAGCTGATGATCTTGTTGTTCACCAGAAGCTAGGGGGGGAAAGACATCCTTGTGAGTTTTTAAACACAGAGTATACTAGTCCAAGTGAATGAGGTCTATAGCAGCCTTTCTCAAACCTTTTAAAACCTACACCTTTTCTACAGTTCTTGCACTTTCATTCGATTGAATTGAATACATTTTCAATTTGAAAACCTTGCAGTTGTCTGTATAATTTTGCTCTTATAATAAATGCTGTGTGGTTTACCATCACCTCATGTAACCTCACCTTACACATAATACCGACAACAACACTAATAATAATAATCAAGAAAAAAAGGCTCTGGTATTGGAATCAGTATCTAATATCTAAATGCAGTTAACGGGTTGACGGGTGCATCTGTAGTCTACAGGGCCTGGTCACGCATGGTGAGGATCTGGCGGCGCTCTGACCTCCATGCCACTGTCGTCCTCCAGCAGGGCCACCAGGTCACAGTCCTGGCAGATCTTGTTCTTGATGTCCCTCATGAGGGGCCTGATGCCCGGCTCGTTGCTGCTGTACGGGTTCCCGGGCATGCGGCCCTGCAGGAAGTCCTCCTGCTGGGGGTCCTTCTCAAGGGTCACGAAGAACTCCGTCACCTCATTCTCCTCCTGGAGGACGTAGAGGGGAGAGACGAGGGTAAGGGGGTGTCAGCCTGGTCCCAACGTGACTGAGCTGGGACCCGTGACCAAAGATGCGAATACTCCCAACTAGGGCTGCAACGATTGGTCGATCGACAGAAAATGTTATCGAATCCACTTTTTATAATCAATTAATCGTTGAGATCATTGTGGTTTGAGCTTTGTTTTATGTTCGTGATTAGATGTGATCAATGTCTTGATGAGGGGGTGTGTAAAGCGTGTGTGGTGAGGTAAACTCACAGGGTAGATGATGCTGCATAGTCGCTCAAAGATGAACACAGGCGTCCGGTAGTCGTCCAGACTGTAGCGCTTCGCAGTCTCGATGCACACCGCCATGAAGGCCTTGGTTTCACACTCTGTTCCTGTGGACAGCATGATGGACATACGTGTGTCAATAGTTGGGGCCCTCATTGGTGAATACCTCTAATTTACCTTTAAAACTGTTTAACAGTTCATAGGTTAAGGTTAGTATAAACCTGGACTAAGCCTAAAATGCAATTACTGTAAAATAGGAGGGCAATTGTTGAAGATCAAATCGAGTTGATGTTTTCATTGTTTGTCTTATGATCTTGAAATTGAGTTCATATACAACAGAAGTGGACAGAAACATGGGTGCTAAAATATAACTAAACATCCTGACAGTCAAGTGCATTTTATTTAATTTCTTAATCAGTTAGTCTTAAAGGGTTTCACAGGCCCACATTATACCACACCCCTCAACTCCAAGCTCTCTAAAAGAGGAAAAACTCTCGAAATCCAAGGCAAGGAATCTTAAGGAACAAAGACGAGAAATCCCTCCTTCCAGGGATGGTTTTTAATCAATATTTCTGTCAGTCGGTCCCTGGAGGAAGGGCTTCACCCACCTGTGAAGGACTCCACCCACCTGAAGGAAAGACTCCACCCACTCACCTGTGGTCATGTCCTCCAGCATCTCCAGTAACATGTCCTGGGTCTCGTCGATGAGCTTGGTGCGCTGGACCACCAGCTTCCTCAGACACAGGTATCCATTGAGCACCGTGCCCACCAGCCGGCTCTTGAAGTGACGCTTGATGGACTCCACCTCCACGAACGACGACAGCAGTCCTGGGGGAGTTCACATTGTGTCATGAATTAAATTAGGTATAACAAAAGCATTCAACTTTTTATCTCAGCAATTGGTGGTTAAGTGCATACCCGTCAACCCTCCCATTTTTCCCGGGATTCTCGCGCATTTTACCCTTCGATTCATGCGAGTGTCGGGATTCTTTGCTTCAGCAATACTCAAAAGTCAAAGAAAATAATGTAATATTGTATTGTGAGGTCCCTGCCGATTCCCGTCCATACTAACCTATAGCAAGACATACCTGTCAAACTCTTCAGGGCGTAGCCTTGCTGCAGGTCAGTGCTCAGCGTCGCTTCTTCCAGAGCCAGCAGGTTGGCGATTTCCTACACAGAGATACAGAGAGAGATACTGCTCATGAATAACCGCTTCTATAACACTTGGTATTCTGCCACTTTAGATTACATTAAGAAAATGGAGGCGTCTAAATGCGCTGTTTTCTGCCATTTAAGAGAATATAAATGAAGGATAAACCATTGCAATTCAGATTGCTTAATTTGCGTGTAAAAATATATACATGGGTTTAATCACAATCATCACCAATAGTTACACAAGGGTGTTCCTATTGCCAATGTTTTCATGAAGGTATGGACTATGGCACCAATATGGTCATACTAAGAACATGAACACTCACGGTATTGTTAGTCACTTGGATTAAAAACATCCACCAACAGGTATATGTATATTTATTCATGGAGCGTCTAGTAACCTTGGTAATGAGGTTGCCAATGTAGGGCAGGACTCCCCGGGCGGCCAGGTACACCTTCCAGTGTGCTGGCTTGATGAGCTTCTGGTACAGACCCAGGTACTCCACCGCACACTCCCCTGCTACACTCAGCTCGTCCAGGTAACTGACACACACACACACACACACACACACACACAGTATCATAGGTTGTACAAAGCAGACAAGCATTGTTATCAAAATGAAATGTGTATATTAAACTTTGATTGCTGAATCATGTCAGAAGTACGGCAAAAACATCTTTCTCATCAACAAAAGCTTTAAGTGCAGTCGTTTGTTCTTCTTTTAGAGAAAATATACCGTCCGGCCGTTTGTTTAATACTGTCGCGATAGCGGATTCAACATACACATCAGCGGCAGCCATCTAGGGTGTTTACGAAAAAGCCTGAACGGCCTGACCCGGGCCAAGTCGGCTGTATATCTGTCTGAACGGGAGGGGGAGGGGTCAGACGTATCTGCCAGAGCAAAAGAAATATGAGCTGGCAGATTGGTCTGGTTCCCCGGATAGGTCTGGGAGTCCTACCTGGTGAGCAGGTCCAGGACTTGCTGCTTGCGGCTGGGGATGGTGGTGAGGGCCTCCACGATGGTACACGCCGCCTGTCTGGCTGCCTGGGTGGCAGGCGTGAAGAGCACCTTCAAAACACACACACACACACACACACACGTTGTCATTACTAACAGTGCACAGAGCATAGGAATTATCGTGACCTCAGAATAAGTCAGCTTGACCTCTGTATTTGCAAAAAAAGTCTTACAAATATTTTACAAAGATTCCCTGTTAAAAGAGAAATCTAATGTGAACACTAGCTACACTAGCACATTATCTTGTATTCATTTTGTAAAACTTTAGCATCAACAACTTTATCATGGAAAGCTCAATGATGACAATTCATGTCTGTAATCTTTGTATACACGAGAAGAAGTCACAGAAGTCAGTGAGTTGCAAGCGTGGTAAACGGGTGTCACCTGTCGCAGCCAGTTGTTGTGGCTGAGTTTGAGAAGGCGGGGGAACAGGCCCTCGGTCCTGGACCTCATGAACTGCTTCCACTTCCACACGTACTTCTCCAGCAGGTACTGCCTCCGCAGCTCCACCTTACTCTGGGGCTTGGCCACCGTCTCCTGGCCTGCAGGGGAGAAGACACGCCCATCCGTTACATAGGTCAACTGGTTCACATTCTGATCTTGTAGCCCAAAATCACTTGAATCAATGAGATTTTAGATTAGAAGTGCTGACAGACATGAGGTATTCGTTGGCAGGCCATTTAAAAGGGTTCTTTATAAGTCTGTTTCAGGTGCTTGACTCCCAGCCAAAAGGTTCTGGGTTCGAAACCCAATGCTCTTGTTTGGGACAGTCTACCTGTAAGCATCCCTGAGCTATAAGCCCAACCCCTCCCTGCTCATGAACGACATTAATGACAAGTGGATAAAATAGACTAAATAGTAAACGTTTTTTCCAGAAAGCTCCACTTACATCGAGCTGGGAGGCACTTCTTCCAGGCTTCATAAGACGCTTTCGGGTCCTTCTTGAGCCAGAGCTGAGCCTGGGCATGGATTTCATTGCTGTAGGGCTTCACTGTGGTCAGAGACTCGACGGCAGCATCCTATATACACACAATTACAACACTGTTGCGTAAGCATAAAAATATATTGTAGTATTGTACGATATAGAATTCACTGTTTTACATTTAAATGAGTGTGTTTCAATTTAAACTGGAGCCTTTCAAGATTCGAATCTGAATACCAATTCCTTCGTTTCTAGTTTTACTCAGAGTGGTTCATGTGACGCTCCAGGACCAATGGCTGCGTGGCGTGTACCTTGTTCTTCTTGCTGGTGGGCGCTGGGGGCTTGATGAGCTTCTGCAGGATCCTCAGACACATCAGGGTGATGTTCTCCACCACCACGGGAGTCTTGATGTTCACCGACATGAGGAACAGACTGAGGGCTGGACGGGGAGAGATGGGAAGATCACTTACAAGGATGTTTGGAAGGGTGAAATAGTGAGTCACACATTGTGGGGGGGACCAATCGGGAATGTGGGGTTCAACCATGTATTCCACAATGTCTGGGATTACAGCTTAAGCCACATAGAGATGCACTTAACCTTTAAATTGTAAAATAACCGGCCGGCGAATGCGCTGCCACTTCATCCGCAAAATCAGATCGCTGGACGTTACATAATAAGTGAAATCTATATATGACCAACGTACCACAACGTAGCCTGAGCTCCCAGCATCCGCCCTCTTTAGAGATGGAGTCTGTCAGCAGCAGCATCTCGTACTGCAGATTACTGACCTGTGAAAGAAGGGAAACCAGGACCGTCACACACAAACACACTGCCTACTTAGCTTCTCTTAAGATAAGATATTATTTTATTTATCTCCAGGGAAATTAATGTGCAGCAGTTGGAGATCAAAGTAGGAAGGTATGTGACTACGGCGGTGCGGTTGAGTACGCGCTGGTCAATATCGTACCAGATCGGGATTGGCCCAGTGACCTTTGAGGGCAGACGAAACTTTGGCGATGATGAGGTCGTTCATTTGCTGAGTGGCTTCAGGGTGATCCCTAGAAGAAGAAGAAGAGAAGAAAACAAAATCTTAACTTAATGCTGGCGGAGCCCAGCATATACATAGAGCTAGGTGTTGGAAACAGTCAACATCGCATGATATTATAATGGTTGAGTAAACCTTCATCTAAAGTGACAGTGAACTGAGATGCAGGTCGCTTAGGTGGTCATTTAGTTCAAGGTAGACTCAAGGTAGGGGCATCTTGCTCAAGGATGTCTACATGTAAACTGCATTGGGGCTCAAACCCAGAACTTTACACTTGCTGGTTTGGTTCACTGACTAAGCTGATGTCACTTAATACTTCCTTAACACCCATCCTCACCCTTTTGCCAACTGTACTACAGCACAATGTTTCAATTTAGTCGATAGCCCCAATTGGATGCACTCTACAACAGGTGCGGTAGACTGATGAGGTGAGGGCTCACCTGGTAAGGAGGCAGACCAGCTGGCGCACCTCCTCCCGCATGGCAGCTGTGCCGCGCCGCAGGTTGTACTCAAACAGCTCCCGGATCAGCCCCTGGAGAACCAGGATCTGCCGGAGGGCAGGGTTGGTGGCGAGCGCACGCAGCAGCGTGATGCAGTGGCCCGTAACGGCCGAGGCGCAGCCATAGCACTTGTTGGAGGAGGTGTGGCCGCAGCCCAGAACGGAGAGGGCGCGGTACTGGCTGGCGGTGAAGGTGGGCTGTTGGCCGCCGCTGCTCCGGGACGACTTGGTGGCCGCCTCGCGCTGCTGCAGGTCGTACTCAAGGAGCTCCTTGCGAGACGCCAGCACCTTCTGCTCACACACACACACGCACGCAGGGGTTCAGGGGGTGAAGGCAGGGTATATGCAGGTTTTAACCAGTATAATTTAAGACTTTTTCTACTTCTACTTGGAACACAATTTAATACCAATTTCACACCGTATAGCTAAACAACTGTCCTCAACCTGGAATTGTTATACAAAAGTATTTGTATTGTTATTTGTTTGTCAGTATATCTCAGCAGTGCTGCTTGTCTGACAAAAGTGAAGTATCCGAATGAAGTGACCATTACGAGTTATCATAATTATCTTTATTTTATTATCTTTCCTCTCATATAGGGTCTTAAACATATTGAAGACCCATATAAATGATATTCAAGACTTTTTGTACTTTTAATATCTGCGGAAGGGGTTTTCATGTACAATCCAACAGACAAATGGCATTTTATTCAAACGTCAGAGTACAGGTTGGTTCAAAATGTAGAAAAATTGGCTATTTGTAAAAATCTCAAAGGGTTAAAATGTTGTCCTTGCGTTTGGCCGTGTGCTCCTCCACACGAGATGTGTTCTCATGAAAACACAACATGCATGAAAAAGAAAGGAGGCATCCCCAGAGGAAAAGGGAACTCTTTACCTGAATGATCTTGGAGAGCTCATCGAAGGACGTCTTGCAGTCTCCGCTGTACTCCTGGGCCAGCTGCTGGATGTAGCGGTTCACGTTGGCCGACGTGGCGCCGAGTCCTCCCACCGCTCCAGAGTCGTCCTGGAGGACATGCAGAGGAAGAGTTGGAGAATAACTGGGCAGCCCCATTTAAATGTAAAAACTCGCTGCAGAACTGATGTGTTGCCAGGTGAGTGACCCCACATGTAATTTGTCTTGGTAAGTGGTTATGAAATACAAAGTTAAAAATACAACTGTACAGCAAAACAAATAAACATAAAAATCTACATAAATTTAAAATCTATATAAATATATAAATATGAGGTAGGACCGAGGAAGAGGTGAAATAATGCACAAGTTGATTAAGGTGACCACCTCCATTTTATTTCACATATAAAAACATGAAGATGCAGTATAAAGCGTTTGTCTGCCGTCTGTTATTGTAGTGAGAGACTGACCTGAGGTTTTTCTGGCGCCGCCTCATTGACCTTGGACAGGAGGCTCTCCAGCTGGGGCCGGTGGCCCATCAGCTGGTGGTACACCCGGTCCGCCTTGTCCAGCAGAGTGTTGATGTTGGTCACAGCCTGCCAAGAAAGACACGCAGGACACATTCAAGTCCACACATTCCCACAAGTCCACTCGTAGACATACTAGGAAGATGACATGGCAATGGGTATCTGGGTTGGGTTTTAGCCCAAGAGAGGCTTCCAATGGGTATTTTGGCCTGAGAATTGGGTCTTACCTTCTTCCTGTCCTCCTCGTTCTCGATGGGATCCACAGCACAGCAGGGTTTGGCGTACAGCATGAAGTCAAAGCGGGCGTATTTGCAGAAACCGCAGGCATTGCACAGGAAGGGGTCCTTCTCATCGTAATTAATGGACCTGATGCAATAGACCACAAGTATGTTTTATGACAAAATATCTGGTTGACCCAAATCTACTGAGAAAAGCCCCAAGCTGCCATTCGTAATCAGGGAAGCTGACTGTTGATAAATTTAAATCTAAACTCAAAACCTACCTCCTTACGCGGTCATTTAGCTCCTAGGAGTGAGCCTCAGCTCTTATTACAGCTAAATCGACCCGTTAGCCAGCACTAGCCTACCCCTGCTGCCGACGGGTACTAGACTGTGTGTGTGTGTGTGTGTGTGTGTGTGTGTGTGTGTGTGTGTGTGTGTGTCCCATCTAACCACAATTATGTGTCTGTCCTAGGGTGTTGCTGTGATCACGACTGGACGTCCAGCCACTGTACTGGATGGCTACCAGCTGGTCACCAGCCAGCACCTCATCATCATGGACAAATTAATTTCCTATTTTCTTTGTATTTTAAATGCCTGCTGTAATATTATGTGTGTGTCACTTATAGCACCCATTGTACTCCTAACCATCCCTGGAAGGTCGAACGCTGCTGCCTTCTCAAGATTTCTTCCTTAATCCAGGGAGTTTTTTCTTGCCCCTTGGGGGATTGGGGTTAGGGGAGGCCGTAAAATGTGTGGCCTGTGAAGCCCTTTGAGACGGTAACTGTGATTAAGGGCTATACAAATAAAATTGACTTGACTTTAATTGCAGATAGGACACATCTTTTTTTAGTGAACATCAGTCAGAGCCTTCAGCCACAGTGGCAGGCTTAGGATTTTGGAACGACTGGAAAGATGCTGGCTCCCCCTTGTGGCGAATTCAAAATAAATCAGGAAATCAATATTGGGCTGTATGTTGGTGAGCTAGACAGCTTTTTGAAGTCACTCATGTGAGGATATTCACGATTATCCTGATTCACGATAATAACGATCATGGAAATTCACCACAATCAACTTAATGTGAGTGTTGTGTATCGTGCTCTGCGGTAAAAAGCTAGCTTATACCATCCCATCCCTAGCTGCAAGTCATCGCTAGTGTTCTCCAGGTACACGCAGAGGGGAACATCTGAGGCTCACCTGCACTTGTGGCACTGGTACACGTTCTCGCCACAGTTTCCACACACGCCGGGGTTGGCGGGCACCGAGGCGCTGCAGCGAGGACACTGCAGCGTCTCGGTGGACGCCTGGTAGTTCTCGTAGAAGTCGGAGAACTCGATCATCAGGTTGGACGCCACGATGGGCAGCGGCAGGTCGATCTTCACCTCCGTCTGGCCTGGGGTCAGCTGCACCTTCTTGGCTTTGTGCCAGCGGGCGGGCCTGGGGAGATGAAAGAGAGGAAGAAGGGGGGCTGTTAAATACTACCTGGACTTTAAACTCTTTAGTGTATGTCTTCATTCTACTCAAAGAGAGTGAGTTGGTGCTGTAAAATACTGATTTTATAATTAATGGGAATATTTGTTGCTGGAATATTAAATCAAAACATCTACATGGTCACGGGGAAGTTTCCAAAAGACATTCACCACAGGAAGAACAAGGTAAAGGGATGCATAGCTTCAGAAAGCAGAAAGTAATCACGAGATACTAAATCTTAAACAGAGGTACATTAAAAGTTCCAATATCGCCAATAAAATGCATGGGAGGTTTCAACAAACAGTTCCTTCCGGACGATCCGGTCGAGTTATGATGAAACATTTATTAATCAATGCAATCTAAGATAATAAATGTATCACGGAAACGCCGATCCTGTTGTCCTTCCCACTACCTAGCCTGCCCGGCTTCCTGCCTTTTGAAAATTGCTGCAATTGCTCCTCCCCCTAGGCATTTCCTATATAAACTTACCGGTGATAAATATATCAAAGTAATTTCAGGCAATACAATTAATAGCAACTCAGAGAGAACAGAGATGCATTAGAAGTTAATAATAGATTGGATACATATCTCAAATATAAAATAATTAATGAATATTCCAAAATAATACACATTATATACATATTATATATAATAATATACAATACAATAATAATATAAATTCTTTGTAGGCCTAGCTAACCGACGACTCACTTGTTCTTGAGCTCCACGATGGCCTGCACGGTCCTGTTGTTGTAGTAGAGGTTGATGGTGCGCACCATCTTGGTGCGCTTCAGGTCTCCGATCTTCACCGTCACCTTGCTGATGGTGTGGCTGCCGATCAGCTTCACCACCTGCTGGGTGGTGGTGTAGCGCGTGTCCACTTTGATGGAGGACAGCTTGATGTTCTGTGGACAAATCAAAAAAAAGTATTATAATAGAAACCCAGCACACCCCGACACTGTCTGCAGTGTTCAGACTTGATAGCACAAATATGTATAGGTGTGTATATTTTGCATTGCAACGTCACATCGCAAAGACGGCCTCCATTTTGGAAGCATAGGAGCATTTTAATGTTTGTTATTGTGTTGGTAGTCATGTTTTCTGGTCTTTGTTTAGAAATTAATCATGAAATGATTTGTCATTATGGGGAGACATTATTGGGTTTGAAACTCCCACAGCGTTTCTCATGCGAGACGTGGTGAAACAAAGTTTTAATTCGCCTAGGATTACACTGATTTAGAGTACTACAATGCTCGTCTCAATATGGCCGAGTATCACCAGCAAAAAATCCCATGATGCATTGTGATGTACAAGCCCTATAGATGGATGGTTGATGTCAGAAGGAGACTCACAGACAGGGGGACCTCAGGGTTGTTACAGACCAGGCAGGGGTCACTCTCCAGGAAGAAACCATCGAACTCCACCAAACCAGACAGAGTGCTGGGGAACAAGGACAAAGGGTGAAAAGGAGGCGGAGTCATTATAATTATTAACATCGTCTACGACAGCATTGAGTAGCCAAGTGTCAAGTGATGAGGTTCCTTGAAAGATTTACAAATTGTATTTTGTTATTTAGTCTGTAAAACTATTGTAAGTAAGTAAGACCGGTGATTAGACAATCACGTCATAGCCGTGCATGTTATCAAAAAATACACGGTATAATACAAGTTGAATGTGTACGTCACTGCTCACTTGTAGATGTTGGAGTTGGGGTGGTTGGTCAGGATGTGGTTCTGTGTCCTCAGGATCTCCACAGCTTTCTGGGAATATTCCTTTAGCTAGAGGGACAGAAAGAGAAATTAAATTTATGATTACTAGTGCAGTGCCCATTCAAAACGTTCAAAATGTGCCTGTTCAGAACGAGCTGATTGCTTGGCCGGTTTTACTGATGGGTAAATGAATAAAAAATACATCATGGATACCAATCTTCAATGTTCGGCTGATAAAACTACAGAAAAACTGAACACAGTTAAAAATAAAACCAAACGTTTAATGTTGAGGCTGATAAAAAGAAAGAAAAACTAAACACGGTTAAAAATAAAAATGAAAGCTGTCCAGCATACCTTCTTCTCGGTCTGAGGGGTCTTGAGGGAGAAGTACCCCAGCAGGTCCACAAACTGGGCGGCTTTGCGGCCGTAGGCGGGGAGCTCGGGCCAGATGGCCCAGGTCAGCTCCAGCAGCAGCTCCTGCTGAGACTTACTGGAGTTCCTGTAGTAACACCACAGGAACCACATGAAATTAATAATCGTTAGTTGCAGCCCTAATATTATAGATAGATATAGAATATTGTAGATGTCTTTGGAGGGAACAGTACCTGTAGATGTGCAGAGCCAGACAGTGGGCTTGCCAGCGTACAGCAGAGGAGTTGGACTCTAGCAGGAAGCAGCGAAGGAACTGGATGAGCGTCTCCTTGTCGGCGAATTTGTTGAGTTGGCTCACCAGAGCCATGCACAGCTGGTCCTCCTGGCTGGCCACCCCCTCACCTGTAACGAGACCCCCCACAGACATCATTCATTTAGACTAAGGACAGGGTGACGTACAAGCATGCTGCGCCTTCGTTATTTTTCTATGCTTCAATATTATTCATATTAAAATAAGTGTCCCAAATTTGAACTGATTCACAGAAAGTGGACGTTTGTTTTAATAAATAAAATCTGTAATCTATAATTCTGGAAATTATTTACGCTAATCTCTTCAATTAGTTTATTTAATCCTTGTTAGCCATAGCAGACTTGTCTTTATTCAAAGTGACCCAAAATGTTTTGTACTGGTGAAGGGGGTACTGGTGAAAAAAAAATCTTATAGGGGAGTACATTTGTAAAAAATAGAGCCGCTGCCCGAGGCAACTACACTATCCAGCCAATGATGAGGCTGTGTGGTTTCCTCACCATCCTTGTCTTTCTCCTTGTCCTCCTTCTTGCTCTTCTTGCTGGAGGACTTGGTCTGGGAGGGCTGGGAGCCCCCCGTCTGCCCACTGCCTCCTGAACCTCCTCCTCCACCCCCCGAGGAGGAGGACGAGGAGGTGGCGAGCACCTTGCTGCCGCACAGCGCACAGGAGAGCAGCTGGAGGAGTACCGGAGACACGCCCTCATCCACAAGGAAGCTGACCTGCAGCAGGAAGTACAGCACGGCTGGGGAGGAAGAACACAAATTTTAATGAAGGGAAAATGACAAAACGATAGGTGATAGGTGCCACTCAAGTCTACACACAGCACCTTTAACACAAAAAATAAATAAATGAACAATTAAGTTAACGTACAGTCATCCTTCATGCAGAACTTCTGCCAGTTGATGGTCCTCTGAGTAGCAATCTCAGCGCAGGCTTTGAGGTGCTCCATCTACAGATGGGACAGAAAGTTCAACACAAACACACCAGAAATATACCACACATCGATCCCAAAATGTAGTTTTTCCTCATTAAAATCTCCTATTAAAGAGTTTAACAAAAGGTCTGCCAACATGACTTAAGATAAACCAAAACACTAGCATGCTCAAGTTGACACAGAGAGAGAGAGACAGAGACATGGCCGACAAAAAGACAGACGGACAAAAAGAGAGACGAGACACACAAAGACAGAGCCAGAAAGACGAACAAAGAGAGACAGAGATGGACAGCAAAAGTTAGACCCACACACAGCTCCACTCACCAGGCTGATGAGCGTGTCATACTGCAGCGCCGAGCCCGATGTGGCGGTGAGCACACCGGCCCGCAGGTAGATGCCCTGCTCCTCCAGGAGCTTCTTGATGGCGCGCACGTGGGAGTCCAGAGTGTGCAGGTCCCGCAGCTGCCGGTACTTCTCCTTGGAGCCGCAGATGAAGAGCAGCAGCTTGCGCACCTGCCGCCGCACGAAGGGGGTCTGCTGGATCATCAGGTACTGGAAGGAGGGATGGGGGGGAAAGGGAGAAGGGAGGGGTAAGGGGATGGAAGGAGTAGGGGTTAATTCTGGGACGATTTTTTATTCATGTAAAAATAAACTGCTAAAAAGATAAAACAGATGAAAGAAACAACACACTGATAAGAAGGAAAGGTTGTTTCGGTCCTTGATTTTGATTGGCTCAAAGCCGATACTACTATACTACTACTACTAAAATACTACTAAAAAACACACCTGTGACCGCATATCAATTAATTTTTACTATTAACGCACTTTTATGCTGAAGCCTGTATGCTAGCCTTTTTGTTGCAACTATATATAGGAACTATATTGCTTGGCGGGAGAGTGATGATTTGTTGGGTACCTAACGTACTCCTAACTGTCTCTGGGATGAAAGTTTTTGAACAAGTGCGACCTTGAATAGGTTGAATACGTTAGAAGTCTGTCCAACCGTAACATTTACCTCCGACAGGAAGTAGAACCAGGAGTGGTCGAAGACCGGCGGCGGGATGCGGGGGTTGGTGTCGGCGATCTTCTTGATCTGGTATGGCAGCCTCAGCACCATCTCCGTCAGGAGCTGAGAGTACGCCTCAAACACATCAGCAGCATGGCCCTGGAGAGAGAGACACACACACACACAGTGAAGAATTGTGAAGCCCCGGTGACATCAGTTAACCAATCAGGACACAATTGACACCACAATATTGAATAAAAAGAAGCTATAAAGTTGAATTAAATGAAATATAAGATCACAAATTTGAAAGATAAAATACAGTAAAACATATCTATCTTAGTGTATTTGACGATAGAGGGGCTTCAGGTTCAACAACTACATAAACGACTGTAACTAAGGCAGCACAAGATGGGAGTAACGTTGAGAGGATCGTCTCAGGACAACGTCGGTACCTACCTTGACATATTGTCGCAGGAAGAAGGGGCTCATGTCCGGGGGAGAGGTGGCTGTGTGGGGCCTCAGCAGCTGGCTGGCGGCCACAGGTTCCTCCTCGCCCTGCTGGCTCTTCCAGAACTCCAGCAGGGACTTGAGGACGTGGAGGCAGTAGTCCACAGAGCCCAGGCTGAGCAGCGCCGTCGCCGTGGCGTTGGAGATCAGGGACGACGACTGGGGTAGGAGAGGAGGGGAGAGGAGGGGACCAGTTCTCTTCTTAGAAACAAATGCAATCTTGACAGTTCCAAGTTTTAACTGAGGTAGGCACGAAATGTTTAAAGCGGATGAGTTTGCGTTGGGTTACTCTACATCTCTATGGGGTAAGAGCTCATATATCGTTGTGGAGCGTATGAGGTCAGAGAATATTCTCTGTGCTTGCCTGAGGAGCACAGAGAATATTGTCTGACCCATCTCATATTCTCCGTTAATTTGTGACTACCTCAGCTAAAATTGTAAATAAAGTTGATTGAGGCTGCAGAGGTTGTATGACATGCCTAAAGGAATCCATTAATGCGCTGTATAAAACAGTTGAAACATTTATTTAATATTCTATTGATTTCATACATCAAACTATGAAATCTGAATGTGGACAACAAAATACTCCTACTGCAGCAACCATTCCACCCAGTATAATACATCATCTACTGCTCTACTGGACAGTATAACAAGAACAGGACCAGAGAGAGGCTCTGTGCGGAGGCCTGTAGCAGCCGGAGGACAAGTGTAGGCGGACCTGTGGTGGACTCACCTCAGAGGAGGACTTGGAACCGGACTTGGTGCGGGACATGAACACGCTGAGGAGCCTCATGATGACCAGGTGCACCTCATTGACGGCGCTGCGCTCGTTCTTCTTGGACACGTCCTGGGAACGCAACGGAAAGAAAGGGGGGTGAACCTTCCGACTCAACAGAAGGCAGTTTGGTTTTATTCCAGTCTCTACAAATCGAAGGCAATATATACTGTCACTGTGCCACGTTGCCTGATGAGCCGTTTCAACATGATGTTTTTATCAAGTGAAGCCAGTCAAAATCAACCAGCCTATCCAGTGGAGTGTACCAACTGGTAGGCTGATCAATCCATCATACATCTGGGTGGACACTCCCACTTGTGATGTCACTAGAGGCAAGTTTTTGACTTTGATTGGCTTGTAATGGCTAATCAACATCACACCTGGTGGTAAAACAGGGGCCCTTTAAATGTCTATGATTGTCTTAAATGTCTATGAATGTGATATTCTACATCGTCTTCTTTTCCTGTCCCTTGCAAAACCACATGCCTTACGATGCCCCCCTAAATATTTTAAATAGAATCTGAAGCTTTTCTGCAGACAAAGGGTGAAGGTTCAAACATCAAGCATGAAAGCGATGCCTTGAACATCACAACATTAACGGCCGGTTACCTTCTTGTGCATGCCGAGCTCAGCAATGAGCTGGGCCAGCAGGTCGTCCAGGGCCCCCTTGTCCTTGTCGTCCTCCCCGTCCAGGTCAGAGGTCAGCATGAGGATGACCTGCATGTACGGGATGGCACGCACCCCGCCCACATTGTGCAGCTGCGGCAGATGTTGCAGCAGACGCTCCAGCAGCATCAGGCGAACCATGTGCAGCCTGCAGGGGGAACCAAACCAAGTGTTAATGGGGGGGGTTGTAATGCTGAGGACCCAAGGAAGTGCAGTGTCAAGTGTGAAGTTGTTCTCCAGAAAGCTGCAAGCAGCGAGACCGGAGGCCAAGTAATCGGCCGTTCCGAACAGGCACATTTTGAACGGGCCCTGCACTAGTACAATAAAAAAAAAACTACAAAAAGTGTTTGCACAACCATGTTACAAAAAATAACTGGACAGAGTGCAGAAAAGACAGGAATCAGAAAGATGAGGTTAGTGTTTTATTATTGAGATTATTTTATAAGTGCAGCATATAGGGCCGTCCTATCACCGTTATTCACCATAGCATTATGGTGGCGGCAGCGTGGTGTGAGGAGTCTGACCTGTTGCTGGTGGTGACGTCTCCCTCGTTCTCCGCCTCCCCCTCGGAGCCGTCTCCCTCCTGCTGGGCCGTGGTTGTGCTGATGGCCCCCGTGCTGGAGCTGACACTGCCGGGGCCCGCGGGGTGGCCCTCCACCGTGGTGTCACCGTACGCACTGCTCCGGCCCGACACTGGAACACAACACAAACAGCAAACTCAGAACATGCACAAAAATAACATTTAATAAGCACCAGGAATTGTTTTCACTATTTTGTGAGAGGAAAAAAAAAAAGGCTGAAACTTGGCAAAATTAATCAGTTTCAGAAGCAATATTAACAGAAACAACATCAATCGTGATCGTGATTTACCGGCCGCTAATATTTTAATAAAGCACATAGGGAGACTAACTATTTCATTGTCCATTATTTTACGTTATCTTGTTTGATTTTGCGCTATCCTTTGGCTACTGCAACACCTGCATTTTCCTTCTGGGATCAACAAAGTGTTATCCTGTCCGAGAAAGCAGATAGTCGCAGCCTTAACCAAGAGGATTAAGTAAGTATCCCGTCTCCCCCAGTAGGCCCCTCACCGCTGTGCTCTCCAGCAACAGAGTCGACGGCCGACCCTCCGCTCTCGGAGCCCACACTGCCCCCGTGTTCGGCCGGGGAGGTCCGCAGCGTGGAGCCGTCGGTGGCGGCCGTGCTGCCCTCGTCGTCCGAGGCCGGGGCTGAAAGCACCGAGACGACAAATAAACGTTAGCTGTGTCACGCGGCCGTCACCCTCATCAGGCTCTCATTTCCTCCACCGACAACACAGAGACAACACACGTCTAAAAGTCGGGGCTCACCGGAGGCGGTGGTGTCCGACAGGGTGCCCGCATCCAGCGAGGAGGAGCTGGGTGCCTGGCCAGAGAGTCCCAGGCTCTGGAGGCCCAGGGCACTGCTGCTGCTCCCTGGACAACACATGAGGTGGATGTTAGCGCTCTGACTTCACATGGGGGATTTTCACCCTTTGACTGAGGTTTTTCATAGGCTACAGGCCCATTTGTAAGGAACATATTTTACATCAACAAAAAAAATTAAGTTAGAAAATACATAGCAAGATTAGCACATTAGCGTTTCATTACAACATTAAAGAATATGAATCATTAGGCCGTGTTTTACCATGCACACCTTGCTGGTCCTGCTGCAAGCTGAGGGCTATGGCCAGCTCCACCATGGTCTCGTCGTCAGCGTCCGGCGGGATGTCTAGCATGGGTGGGAAGCCCTCGGCACCGGCCAGCAGAGCCTCCAGGGGGGACGGGTTCCCATTGTTGACGTTCTCCGCCGTCTCCAGCACCATGGACTCAGACTAGAGGAGGACACGGATGCAGACACAAAGGGGCGTTATCATAAACATACATCAGACATACATAGACACCGCATTGGCCTTTGGATCGTCCGCCATTCTCAACCAATTTCAGTGGAGTACAAACAAAAGTAACTAATGTTTTGGTTTATTAAGAGGGTCTCCTGTGTGCTCACCACCATCTCAAAGTCTCCGTGGTCGACCTCGTTCTGCTCCTGGCTCTGTCTCCGGCCTTCGCTCCCCACCGTCATCACAGACGACTGGATCTTGTCATCGGGATCGTCATCATCATCGTAGTCTTTGTCCCCTAGAAAGACAATGAGAAGCATTAGAATGATCATCACTGAATGCCACTCATGTCTACCTACCCCAGACCCCCCCCCCCCCCCCAAAAAAAAAAAAAAAAAAAAAAACCCTACGCACTTATTGTATGTTTGTACTTCCTGGCAATTTAGTAGTACTTAGCATCGTATAGTATCTTACCCTAGCTATTCATGCTGTATACCAGAAAGGAGAGCTAAACCCAGCAATTATGGTGCACTTAGAAACTTGCTCTATTGACATCCTTGCTGTACTGATAGTGATATATTGTTGTTTTACTTTCTACTGACATATGTACTTATTGTAAGTCGCTTTGGACAAAAGTGTCTGCTAAATGCCCTACAACGATCACAAACGGGGCAACATGTGGCTATGGGCTTTGCTGCAGATTACATCATGCACATTTCAAAATGCTATATTTGTGATTGTCCCCGTTGGCGGTGAGACGCCTACCCATGGGTGTGTTGGAGCGTGGAGGAGATGGGAGGGTCACGTGGCGTCGCTTGTTCCTCGGACGCAGGACTCGAACCAGCGCCTGCTTGCACGCAAAGCTCACAGAGGTGTCCTGCAAAAATGACGTTCAAAAACACCACATAGTTACGCGATCGTCAAGATTCACGTGTTTAGAAAACAAACTGCTATTGGTTCTGAACCTGTGTTTGTCGTCGAAGATGACCAGTTTTACCAAACTTGTATGATAACATGTGAAAACACGTACCGGACACAGCAACATTTGCATGTAGATCTTGGAAGCCACGTTGATGTAGTCCAGCTCACATGTGCAATAGCCATGGATGATGTCCACCAAGGCATTCACTGTGGCTTCAATGTGAGTCAGACCTAAAAGAACAATTGAAAGATTTAATATGAATTAACAGAATTAATATGATTATCTCAAACCTCCTAATTTCAACAAGCACAGACCACCAGACTTAAGAACAGTTTGTTTCCCTGGGCCATAAGCACAAACCTACAGGATCTAGAGCAATAACAACATATTTTAGAGCAATATATACTTTTACTCTAGCACAAATTACATTGTATGCATCTTTTTTACTTACTATGTAAGGACCTGTTGCCAAATGCCGGCTGTGGCTGTTAGTTTGTTTACTGAGGCTGTTTTTGTGATGTTTCCCTGCGTCTTCTACTTCCCTGTGTCTTTTAGTGCACTGATCAGGTGCATCGCTCCTAACCTCGTTGTATTCTGTACATTGACAATAAGGATTTTCTATTTTCTATGTCATAAGCGTTGCACCATCACAGATCAAACTGGTGGGTCGTGGGATGAGATATACCAGGCAGGCAGGCAGGAGCCAGGAAGGCGTTCTTAGGTTTGAGAGCATGAAGTTTCCAGAAGTTGTTCACGAGCTGCATGATAAAGTTATCACTCTCTCCATCCACCAACTTCTGTCCATCATCTGCCGAATCTAAAGCAATACAGAACGGGTTTGAATGAGCCATGGAAAACACAACTGACTAGAAAAATATAACCGACTCATTTAAGAAGGTTCCTGCTAGAACAAGCAAAAAGCAACATAGCAAACATGCTATATCAACTAACCATGTCTTGATCTCCAAATGCACACTATTAAATCAAAGAAAGTACATTGAAATGAGAGAAGGTATTACAACTCTGTTACAGCTGATCACAACAACAGCAATCCTTCTATAGGCCGTTCCTTTAAGTGGAAGTGAACCCCCGTTTCAGCTTGAATTCGAACACAGATTTAATCAAACATTTTAGCGACAGTGACAAAATGGCATCTCTGTTCAAGATCACAGAGGACATACCAACACATTTAGAACAAAATAAAACGTGATTTGGGGAAACTGGCATGTTAATATCAAACATTGGGGGGGGGGGGGGGGGGGGGGGGGGGGGGAGTGTAATTCTGTCCTCCTACTAACCGGCCTCCTGGGGTGGTTTGGTTTCCGTGAAGTGAACCAGGTTGCTGGGTCTCATGATGGCTATGGAGCGAGCGGTGATCACCAACCTCTGGAACACATCTGGGTCCAGCTCCCTGCCCTCGCGGCTGCAGCTGTTCAGACACTGTACAGCGTTGCCTAGCAACGACTGGTCCTGAGGAGAGAGAGAGAGCAGGAGGAGAGGCATGTGTAAACCAATGCTCATAGTCACCAGGGTCTGCCCAAGCCAATGGCAGATAGATTTAACCATTTGGCAGGTAAAACATTCAGGGTTAGATATTAAAACAATTGCTTGGCTGGTAGATGTAAGGCCTTACATTGACATCTCTGCGGGACTGTGTGTGTGTGTGTGTGTATATATATATATATGTGTGTATGTGTTTGTGTGTACCTTGTGGTTGTGGTAGGCAGTGCGGCTGGTGTGCAGGCTGGCCAGCAGCCCTTTGGTCTGCTGCTGCACGCCTGCAGGGGTGGGCATGGACAGCAGCAGGGTGGCCAGCTCCAACGCTGCTGCCTTGTTCTTCTCCTGGAGACATGGATCACAACCACACAAAGATAACTCAAGCAAGACAAGATACTATGGAATAGAGAGGGCACCATGTCTGCGGGTATTGTGTGGTGGCTACAGATAATTAAATACTTAGAAAGGTCCCACCCCCCCCCAGGGTCAAACTCAGGACCTTCTTGCTGTGACTGCTAACCACTGTGCTACCGTGCCACCAAAATAGGTGTAGTTGATTAGGGGGTTCAACTCCCAGCTGAACTGTACTGGTGTAGTTAGGCCAGCCTTGCCCCTACCTGTTACTAAATTAACTGCATCAGAATCCACAGTTGCTTTGGATAAAAGCATATGCTACGTGACTAAATAGTGACTGTAAAAATTAGCTACTTATTGTGAGAGACGAAGAAATGTTTTGTAAAACAGCAAAGAGATGGGGTTTTACCTTTTCATTGGACGAGCCCACGGCGAAGCAGCTCTCCAGGGCTTCCAGAGAGCTCACCACCAACCTGAACCACAGGAGAGAACCAGTCAGCTCTGCACCTGATGCGCAACTTCCTCTAAATCAGTTATAGAAATAAATAAAACCCTTAGCAATCTGTGCTAGTTTCTCCAAATAAAAAAACCCCAACAAAACGCATCAAATGCAAGTTTATTAAGAAATGGTTGCACTGTCAAAAAAAATCAAAAACAGTCAAAAACCAAAAGGAATTAATATCTAATGCTATCTTATGCTTAAGTGTGGAAATGACAAATGGCATGTTGAAAAGGTGCAGGCATGTACACACACACACAACTGGCACACGTGCACAAAGCCATCCAAACACCAAGCAGAGAAAAGGGCTGTTTTACTAACCGGTCCAGGGTGGATAAGGACTCAGTTTCACAACTTTTTATTTTGTGGGGGTGTTTTGTTTTGTTTTTTTTGGGAGCAAAAGAAAAAAAGAAACAAAATAACAGTGAGGATCACAGAAGGACAAGTGGAAGTAAATGAGTCAACTGAAAGAGAAGAAGGCATGCGAGAGAAGATGACACTGAGATAGCCATGCACTGAACCCATTAGATAACCTATTGGATAACCGCTGAGCCCCTAGACTGCTTCTGCATCTCTGGCCGTTGTATTCTGTTTGTGGATTTGTGAAAATGAATAGCATTTTGTTTGCAAATGGTTCTGTTCCTTAAAGTGAAAGTAGACAACTTTTCAACTTTGCCCCCCCCCCCCCCCCCCCCCCCCCCCCCCCCCCCAAGTGTTTCTGGGTGGTATTATTGTTAGTGCCGCTGTCCCAAAGACAATCGGTTTCGGTTTTCCTCAGTGCCTTGCAACTAACACAACACACATGTGCATTTGTTTCCAAATTTACACCAAAGAATTAAAGTGAAATTGTAATAATTTTATATTGAATTTGGGAACTATTGGCAATTGAAACGATGTGCATTGCATAGTAATAACAAAGTTTAAATAGCCTGCTATGGCACTACTGAGTGGTTGATGCACTTCCTTTGTGCCAAAAATGAATTAGCTGGGAAACATCCTGCCAGGTGACAGACAGAATTGCACAGTGAAAGCGAGGCTTATAGAAAACCAAACTGAAGGCTGATGGCGTCATTATTCTACAGCCATTACACTGTGCAATCAACATTTACTTCATAATTACACATTAAAGCAAAACAGTTGTCTACTTCCGCTTAAAAATGTTTTAGGATCCCTTATTTGGGCATAGAAGACACTTTGCTCTGCTTCTACGCTGCTCAGCTACTGTGTTAGGATCCACCGTCAAGAATAGCCCCACTCACCCACAACCACCGTCTCACTGATCTCCTGGCTCCTAATAATGTGCTTCACTACTGTTATTTACATATTATCGGTTAACATAGGGCCTAGCATGCATACATCACTGTAGCTCTCTTTCTCCATAGCAACCTACAATACGGTACTCCAAGAAATGCCTATAAGGAAAATATGACATTCAAACATAGATCAGGATAAAGTAGTTTGGATTTGGAGGAAACAATAAAAAATTTAAATCTGTTGACATTTCTTCAAGAACATTCCTAACAGACTTTGTACACCAGACAAAGACAGCTGCCGTATTAATGCTAACCCTCACCACATCCACACAAAGACCCAGACCCGTACCTCTCCAGCACAGTGCCGCTGACGGCAGTGGGCGTGGCTACGTCTCCGTCCGACGCCCCGTTGCCCTGGTTGAGGTTGGGGCTGCAGACGTTGTTGCCGGAGGTGGAGGAGAAGTCCTCAGGGGGCTCCTCCGGCCAGCCAAACTGCTCCTTGGTCTTGCCGTAGATCTTGATGGAGTCCAGCATGGTGACGCCTGCAGGGTCCACCGATGCTCCGACTGGGAGAGCAGAGAAAGAGATTCAATAGTCACATATTTATGACACACAATGACAAGAATAATAATATTCAATATTATATTCTTCCAAATCCACATGGTCAAACATGTAAAGAATCTGATGGGAAGTAAAATAAACGAAGCTCTAAGGAACAGACTAAAACATAATGCTGGTGTAGACTCTCTGAACAGACTCAAACATAATGGTGTGGTCTCTTACTGAAGATGGAGAGCTTCTTGTCGGCCTGCAGGGCCTCCTCTCTGGTGAAGGGGAAATCGAACCAACGGGCTCGCGTGAGGTTGACCTGCATGGTGCGGCCGAAGATCTCCAGGTAGGAGGGCGCTCGCTCGATGGCCTGGCTGCCCACCTGTACCCGCATGCCTGTCATCACCATGGAGCTGTTGTTGTTCACCGCCTCCACCGTAAAGCCACCGGGCTGCGGCAGAGCGGACAGACACAGTGGTGAGACAACAGGGATTCAAAAAGTACAATAAAGACTTGATAAATGAGGCTCACAATAGGAGATCTCTTTGTGTTGCAATTAACTGAAGCCCAGGTTCAGAATCCCTGATTCTAGCCCTAGCAATGAAACAAGCCCTACTGGAAACTTAAAATAATGTTAACTCAATACAAATTGACCCTCTCCAACACAACTTCTGCCTGTATGGGAGGGGTCAATAAGTTGAAAACATCTCCCGGACCGTTGACACACCAATCCCAGACAGAGATTTTCAAGTTCGAGAATAATCAGAGGAGGTAAAATCTGGCCAGTATATAACGGTTTCTAAACATAGCTCAGTATTATTTTACCATGCTATTCTCCATCTTAATTGATTGTGATGTATATCGTTATTGAGATATTAAATGACCTATATCGGGATAGAAGATTTTGGCCATGTCGCCCAGCCCGAAAAACCATATGACACTGGCAGTTGAGTATTTGGCTACCAATACATCACAGTTTCCAAACATAGCTCAGGATTATTTTCCCATCCTATACCCCATCAAAATTGAATCCATACCTTGGTGTTGGCCACATACATCCCGGTGGAGTTGAGCCTGTGTTTAATCTGCTGTCCGTTGTAGACCTGCAACAGGTCATTGCCGCCAAACTCCACCTCCGTCAGCTGCTGGTTGTGTTCAAAGAAGTCCACAGGGAACGTCACCTGGCTGGAGGTCCGCGTCGCTGGAGATGACACACATGGGTGAGTAATGGGAGAGAATCGTTTCTATGGAGTGTACTGTGAGTGATGCTGCTGATGTATTAAGTCATGTCATTCTTGCAGGCACAGAGTTTAGAATCTAAAGTTTTGAGAAAATAAAGATCATATCTATTGTTGTAGAGTAGGTTTACAGCTTTGTGGTGTACATTAGGAGATTAGTCCACATTTATGTAGACTGCTTGACATAACCATTTCTATACCACATTTTCTATAATATAGGGCTGAACAATTATTCAATTCATTGATCCAGTCCATCGAAATTAATCAAAGCATTTATTTTTATAATCGATTAATCGTTTAGGTAATTTATCAATTATTTGCTACCAAACATTTGCTACTTGGTGCTTCAGAAAATAAAATGTTTGGTTCATGGATTATTATAAATACTTTTTCTTCTTGCTGCTTGTCAAATAAAGCAAGCACATTTAAGACATCACTTGCCCATTTAAGACTCGTAACTTGTGACGGCATTTGCCATTATTAATGACCTTTTGATTGATTCATCGGAAAAATAATTGACTGAAATGAATCGTTAGTTGCAGCCCTACTCTAATACATCAGTGACTCTGTCTCAATTGTTTTTTAGCACGTTTCCACAGAAACATTTGCATGCAACACCAACCAACACATTTTTTAAATTCTATTTATGTATTATTTCCCCTGTGTTTAACTCACTGGCGGCGGCCGTCTTGCGCTTGCGGACAGGCTTCATGATGCTGACACCGCAGCTGGGCTGCAGGGACGGCTGCAGCCAGTAAGACGTGTTGTCCACGTTGGCCATGTAGATGCGCAGGCTGCCGTCCTCACACAGCAGGATCATGGTGGTGCGCTGCTGCTCGCTGCTGGCCGTGTGGCGGATGGCCACCATGTCCTGGATCTAGTGGGGAGGGGTTTGTTAATAAGTATAATTAATTACACAGCTACTTACTAAAGAAGTCAATAATTTGCACAAAATTTGATTAAAAATGATTTTATCGCTGCCGCTAAAGAAAAAAGTCCCCTAGATTCTACGATTGGTCAAAGCAGCAGTCTGCTATTCAGAAATAACAGACTAGAATGCCGTAATTGACCAATCAGAATTAAATATTCAACAAAGCCGTGTAGTAAGGGATAATGTACAGCGAGCCGGTCTTTATTGCGAAAGGACCCCGGACCCTGACGCGAAATGACCTCTCACCTTGGCCTTGGCCGGCAGGGTCTTGATCTCCTGGATGAGGAAGGTGTCGGGCTTCACCATGATCACCAGGGGTATCCCGGTGGTCTGCTGCACACAGCACACCAGACCAGGGTGGTTCATCACCTCAGACCACTGGCATAGGGCCGGGGAGACCTTGCTGCTGCCCCCATTAGACCTGGAGGAGGAGGAGCAGCGAGGGAGGAGAACCACGAGGAACAGAGTGTAAAGACAAAGAGGAAATCATTTGATGACCATAATTGGACGAAGATCGACTGAAAGATGGTATTAATACATTAAAACACTATTGTGTTTTCCAGATCGGTTCATTTAAATTTTCCAATGACTGGTTAAAAATCGACGACATTTAAAAAAATAAGTCATGACTATAACATCCTGTGGCGAAGGTGTTGGTTACCCTTTGATGTTGATGGTAAAGAGCCTCTGGACCTCGGTGGTGCTGCGGCTGACGGTGGCAGCGAAGGACTTGCCCTGGCTGTAGCTGAAGAACAGCATCTGCAGCACGTGGGAGTAGTACACCGACACGCCGCCGCCCGCCACCTGCCCGCTGGTGTCCTGGTGGGGAGCGCACACAAAACACACACGGCTTAACGTGATGACACTACGTTATGGAAATTGTATTGTAAGGCATAAAGGCAATTCATTACTATTATTATCATCATTAAAGTCACAATGAGTAGGATTTGTCGGTTGCGGTTTGTAAACCCAACATTCAAAGTTGGCCCCTCCTCCCCAGCTGAACAACACCAGAAGCGCTCGCCAGCAGGTGAACGCCAACCCCAGATTGACTAATTTTGGAACGACCTTTGTCCGCTAGGTGTTTCGCCCCTTGCTATATATTTTCGAGTCCCGCCTCACGCCCTGCGCGCCATTGGCTGGAGGCTACCAACTGCCCAAAGGTTGATGCCCATTAACGTCCCAAACAAAGTAAAACAAGAAAACACAGGCAGACGGCAGGGTCTGTAAAGATACAGACACCACCACACACTTCTAGTGGGTCATAAGTGATGATTGAGAAGGATTATTTCTGTATGAGTCTACAGTTTAGTTTTTTTAGCAAAATCATACGCACTGTGCCTTGAAGAGAGGCAGTACGTACCTTGAGGTCTTCGTGGCTGATTTCCAGTACGTTGGTGACGTAGAAGGGGCCGTGCTGAGCGCTGCTGGACTCCTCCATCACCTGGGTGTACATGTAGCCCGCCGACGACATGATGGCGATGATGTTTTTGCCCTCCTCGTTGAAGAGGAAGGTGGCATCGCGGATCTTGGAGCTAGGGAGCAGGAAGTAGTACATGGGACTGAGGGCGTCCGACGACAGGTCGTAGATCTGAACAGAGGGGGAGGGGGACGGAAATGTCAATTAAAAAATGTATTGACTGTACATTTTGACATGGATGACCGCGTGCTTCTGGTCCTACTCTAATCTAATCCTGCCTTATAGACAATGCACTGCCATTTTTTCATTTAGGCGCTTTTGAAGCAGTGAATTCAGATGTCATTAAGTAGCAGGTATGGGCTCGTCGTCTTGCTCTCAGGATGCCTAAAGACAGGTTGGGGGCATTGGGGATCAAGCCCAGAACCTTTCGGCTGAACACCGTAGTCAACGCACAACATCCTGGAAAATGACTCAATGCAAAAATGCAACAAAAAAGTGCCCCCTTGCTGCGTTTCAGAAAAACAACTTTAGTAAAGGGAAAGCACCTTGACAAAGTCTGCAGTGATGATGGCAAGCTCGGTCTGGGAGCCCGGCAGCCAGATGGCCTTGATGATGAAGTTACCGGTGGCCAGCTGAGGGTGGAGGACCAGGTGGTCCGACACGGATCCAGTACTGCTGAACGTCAGCACATGGCAGTCCTAGGCAGAGAGGACACAGAACTCAGTGTCGAAGTGCATAGGAAGGTAGCCGGAATTTGATTGCAATATTAACTGTTCAATAATATCAATATGGAAACGGACTGAAGAATAGTGAAATTTCCCCATGCCCCATGAATAGCTTTTTTTAGTTTTTAAAATATAGCCATTATATTTCTACACACACAGTAAAATAAATCTCTAGACATGTGCCATTCATAAGATAGGCAATAGCTAAATGCTTCATTTGACGCAACCAATCGTGGTGGGCCATTGGCGGTCAGCTGACCTTGAGGCCGCACACAGCCAGGTAGTCCTCGTTGCAGGGGTTCCCGGTGAGGCTGAGCACGGTGAAGGGTACAGGGGCCGAGGCCAGGCGGGTCAATGTCAGCTTCCTCTTGCTGGAGTCAGCCTGCTTGAGGAGTGCAGACAGCTGCAGCACTGTGATCTGGGGAGGAGGGAGGGAGGGGGAGAGAGACAGAGAGAGAGAGTGCGAGAGTGCGAGAGAGAGAGAAAGAAAGAGCGAAAAAGAGAAAGAAAGAAATGAGAGACCGAGAGAGAGGTAGATGGCATGAGCACAGTTAGTTTCAAAAGGACCCAGGCCTACAAATTACATATTTTCTGATGGAGGGTAGGAGGGAGATAACGGCTGTTGAATTAGTGTTGATCATGGTGGTAAAAGAACCTGTGCCTATACCCATTAAAAAAATGAGTTTGAAATATGCCTGAACTGTTTGTTTTCACAGAGTGAGGCTATTTTTAAAAGCAGCAGTGTAAGTGAGAATCAAGAATGTTGTGTATTTTTAACTTTAACTCCACATGGTATGTCATTTTGAAGGCCACAGCCCTTTTGCAATCCGAAGACTTATTATTTCTTATTTCTACATAGTTATTCATCCTTTCAATAAAATACCTCAAACACACAATATGCTTCAATGGTTCAAGGTTTTCATTGCCTCAATCTACCAGAGGGAGTTGAAGCCATTCCCACAGGCCTAGAGGGCTTGTACATCAGAATGCATCATAGGATGTATTTGTTGGTCATACTCCATATCGCCATATTGAGAGCACTCAAGAGTTGTAGTTCTGTAAAATCCTAAATCAACGTAAATATACCTTAACCTAGGCTAATGAAAACTTGCCATGTCTCGCATGAGAAAGCGAGTCATACACACCTTGCCCTTCTCGTGGCTGACGGCAAGGTGCTGGCGCCGTCCGTGGGGGGAGGACAACACACACATGGCCACGCGGCGCAGCACGTGGGCGCTGATGAGCTGGCGGATGGTCTGGCCCTGGTCCCCGCTGTAGTTCATACGCACGTTCTCGAAGGCTCCCTCCTGGGACCCAAGTGTGGGCACCTGGAAAGATCAGAAAGAGATAAAAGTGTGAGTGGCATGGAGAAAGGAGAAACTATCGAATATCTAGTTAGTATATAGATATACAGATAAAAGGTCATCAAGAAGCAGCTAGGGGTCTTGCTCAGGGGTGCCTACAGGCAGACTGTTATAATCATTGAGTATGGTTGGTAGGGGCATCTTAGCCTACAGGTAGGCTGTGGGTACCTTTTGGTGGGGATTCCCAACACCCTAGCCACTACTACTACTTTTCACTCACTCTGTAATACAGCACACCTGAATACTGGCTCTATTTTATATTTACTAGTACTTTATTTTACCTGTTGAGATATATATATATATATATATATATATATATATATATATATATATATATATATATATATATAGTATATTTAATCACAAATTGAGCATTTTACTGCTAGTTGTACATACATGACTTTGTATGTGACAAATACAACTTGAAGGTGATGTTGAACAAATCCATGGCTCTTAAAAACTCCCACCAGAAACCGCTAGCCGTAAAGGAAAGGCTGTATACCATGAGCTGGTCAGTCATGGACACGTTCTTGTCCTGGGTGTGCAGCTCGTTGAGGGCCTGCTGGGCTCGGCTGCTGCTGCCCACGGCCGAGGCCTGTTGGAAGTTGGTCTGGATGGCGTCCATGAGGAAGTTGAGCATGTCCAGGATGAGGGCTGCCGTGGACGATCCCACCTAGAGAGGAACAAAACTAGAAGACTGAGCCAAGATGGACGAGCCCACTTAGAGGAGAAGACAACTAGCAGCACGAGCCAAGATGCTTCCATTTTGTTTGTTTTTTTAGGATGCCTGTATTTGGGAAACATCTGCAGGTGTAAAACCTTAAAAAAAATAAAAATGTATGCCTAGCTAATCAAAATAGCACCAGAATAAATAAAAAACTATTCCCTGTGGAAAAATATCATCACTTTATGCTGTGTAAGTTTTTATCATTACGAAAGCTCTGCAGATGTAAAAATTTGATACTATATATTTATTTCATTTTTTTGCTGAATAAAAAATGTCCAGCAAATCCAAAAGTCCAGGATAAAAATATATGTCCCCATATAAAAACACCCGCACACCATCCATATCCAATGTTGTTCTATGGCGGTTCCATGAACTCACCACTTGGCCTAGCAGCTCCTCCTGGCAGCCCTCGATGCTCTTGCAGACGCTGCTCTTCTTCGGCCGGTCGTCGTCCACTTTGCCGTCGCAGATGGTCACCTTGCCCTTGTCGGAGGGCGAGGCGCTCTGCTGGCGGATGGCGCTCTCCGGCATGCGCATCTCGCTCTGGAAGGCCGACGACTCCTTGAGCGTGGAGCCCATGCCGCTGCTGGGGCTCCGCTTGACGAGGGCCTGTAGGGACGGACGGACAGAGGGGCAGAGGAGTGAGGATAGCGGCACGGGGGAGGAGATGGATAAACAAAACAACATGGATAAGATGCCTTATGTGTCAAGTTTTCGCTTCAATGCCAAGACTTGACACATAATGCAAAACTAATACACTAGCAAACGTTCAATATCAGAAGAACACAGTAGAAACAGTATCAGGAAATATTGCATCGCATTTCTAGACACTAAACTTTAAATTAACTTAGGTTTAAAGTTAGAGAAAATATGTGTGTATTGCACGTATTTTAAACATGTAATACATCAAATACTTAATTTAGCGTTACAATTTTTGACATATATCATCAACATTCAATTAGACACAAAAGAAAAAGAACAAACACGGGTCAGACATGGATATGAGGTCCCTTTCATTTTCAGGCTTAGCTCTAACCCTGGGTGAAATGAATGGATGGATGTCAGTTGGAGGAGGGGGGGGGGGGGGGGGGGAGGGGTAAAAGTGATTTGCAAACCAAAGTTACCGCTGTTGTCCTCTTCCCATGGTGACCTGAGGTGTTCGGTCTCACCTGGCAGCTGCCATCCTCCTTGGCGCCACAGTCGCAGAAGAAGGAGCCGTACTTGGCGTAGGAGATCTCATGGTCTTTGTGGCAGACCTTGGCGCACACTGTGCACACGCCCACCCCGTCCACCATCTTACAGGTGTGACAGTGATACCTGCCGAGGGGGAGGCGAGACACGCGCTGAGCCCACGAAGGTGGTGAAAAACAATATGCCATAGTATTCATGGAATTAGGGCTGCAACTGACCGTAACCCTAACCCTCTCCATTAATCAAGTCATCGATCTTTTAGTCTGGAAATTGTCTAAAATGGCTTCACAAGTTACCAGAGTCCAAAGTGATTATATTTGTGTGTCTTATATTTGCTTGCTTCATGTGACAAACAGCCGAGAAAAACTAAAGTATTCATTTTATAACGATCTATGAATCAAACATTTGAATTGCTGAAGCATCAAGCAGCAAATGTTTGGTATTTGTACTTGATAAATGACCTAAACCGATTATCAAAATTTGATTCGATTAATTTTCTGTCGATATACTAATCGATTAATTGACTATTCGTTGCAGCCCTAAATGGAATTAAAATCCAACACGTGTAAAACTACAATGATTGGTTGGGATATTAGAAGCTTCTACTCCAATATATTTTATTATGACTTAATTAGTGCCATAATCCAGTTCAATACATGCAATGCAATAGTCAACACCTTGGCTGCTAGGTCAACTGAAAGGTGGGGTATAGAGAAGAGTATATAGAAGAAAAAAGATGATTTCATCCAGAAAGCAGTCAAGAGATTTGTTACCAGTGCTGGTTCATGAACTCCTTCTGTGTGATGGTGAAGGTACAGAGTTTATTGCAAAGGGAGTCTTCATCCTGTCAAACACAAACAACCATTAAGAGTCAAGAGTTATGTTTAAAAGTTACATCTATGGGCTTGTTATGGTGCACCAATACAGAACACACAAAGATATCCAAGAGAAGGAGGTATATTTGCAGAGATATGACACATAAATAAATAAAATATCTCTCTTCACTCTACTGCTCCTATTTCTATTGCTCCTGTCTTAGTGTAATACATCCCTTCACTCAACTGCTTTTCACTCTACTGCTCCTGTCTTAGTGTTTTACATCTCTTTTACATCTCTATGGCTATGTTGTGTATGACTAAATGGTATGTATGCATCATGCGCTCATTACAGAGTCCTCTGCCTGGGAGTCATCTTCCTCCACGGCCAGGTCCTCCACCCAGTCAGAGTCCACCTCCATGGCCTTCTCCTCGCCGTCCACTAGCAGAGCCGAGGAGCTCTGGCCGCTGGTGAGCCTCAGGGCGTTCATCACGTCCGCCAGGTAGGAGATGATGTGGCAGGAGCACTCCAGCATGCTGGCATGCTGCACACGGACAGGGAATTACACACGTTATGTAGCGGCCCTGGGTGAAGCGGTGTCTTGTCAATGGCTTGATAGTAGCAGTGCTAGATTACCTTGCCCTGGGTCAAATTCGAGCTGACTTTCTCCACAACATCCTTCTGTGTCAGGTACTTCTTGCTGCAAACAAAACATGAGATTTAATAATGAAACATCCCAGTAGTCAAGTTTTTATATTATATTTTACTGAATAAGGTTTCAATAGATCACCCAGATGTGAGATGGATAGATCAGCCAACCAGTCGGTACAGTCCACTGGATAAGCTGGTCAGCTGATCTATCCATCACACATCTGGGTGAACACTCCACCTTGTGATGTCACTAGGGGGTAGATTTTGACTGGCTTGTAATTGCTAACATCACACCTGGTGGTAAAATAGGGGCCCTTTAAGTCATTATGAGCCTGTAGTTTAACATAACAGCACTAACCTCTTCCTACGTAAAAGTCAACAGCCACTTACAGCCACTCAACAGCCAAACTTATATAAGTTATAAACCACAGCCCAGCCTCCCGCCTCCCTTACCATCTGGTGAGCCAGTCGGTGGCGGCGCGGTGCAGCTGCAGGTGTCCTGCCCCCTGGCCGGCGCTGGCCAGTGTGGCCATGATGACCATGAGCTCGGGGAAGCCGGCGCCGTCACCGGTGGCCAGCATGTCCGTCGCCATGGGGATGAGCGTGCCGAGCAGGACGGCGCACACACCCTCGCCCACCTGGCTGTTGTCGCGCACGATGTGCGTGGTGAGCAGCTGCAGCAGCTGGCGGTTCTCCTGCACCACGTCCAGGTGCTCCGAGTCCTTGGGGGGCGTGGCCGTCATGCGGGTCAGCCAGGCCCGCAGGCGCGACGGCTCCACGCAGGCTAACTGGGCCAGGGAGCCGCACAGACACAGCAGGCTGGGGTTGGGGCTCTTCTCCGCTGGGGGAAGAGAGGGGACACAAGTTCAGCGCAGGGTCCAAAATTAACACCTGCCACCAGCAAATGGCTGATAGATTTGACCGTTTGGCAGGTAAAAAAAAAGGCAGGGTTACATATTAAAACAATTGCTTGGCCGGTAGATTTTTTCCACTCTGGCAGGTAAGAAGACAACATTGTAAAGCTCATTCAGGGCAGCGGCTGAATGAGTAGGGTGAGTAGGGAATAGGGTTCTTCACGTCCCATCTAAACTGAAAAGAGGGCTGCATCGATTAGCCGATTACAGAAAATTCATCAAATCTAATTTTGATAATCGATTAATTGCTTGTATTCATCAAGTACAAATAAACATTTGCTGCTCGATGCTACAGAAATTTTAAGATTTGGTTCATAGATTATTATTAAATGAATACTTTAGTTTTTCTTGGCTGCTTGTCAGATAAAGCAACTCCACAAAAGCCATCACTTTGGACTCTGGTAGCATTTGCTATTAATTATGAAATTTTCTTGACTAAATGGTTATTCGACTAATCAAAAAAATGATCGTGATAAAACAAACTTACTGAGCTGGAAAAGCTTGGTGAAGAATTTCAGCACCCTGTTGCAGAACTTGGCCGATAGGTTTTCATTGGCTGTCGCCATCATGATTTGGACGAGTTCCCCGCTAATGGAATGAAATGGCATTTGAAAGAAAACATCAACGTGAACTTAACTGTGGAACAACATTATTAGAAGGGCTATTAAACTGTGCTGTGAAAGTGCTGTGGGGCCTGTGTGACGTTGTGAAGATACCTGAAGGAGAAGAACTCTTCCATGGCCTTGCGGACCTGGCTGCTCTCCAGCTGTTTCTCCAGGTACTGCAGACATTCCTCCAGCACAGACTCATCCAGACCACTGGCACAGTAGCAAACATGTACATGAGGAAAAACACACTTGATAGCCATTCTAACATAACTGAACACCAATTACAAATTGATAGGCATTCTATTTTAAGGTTTTTGAAGAACCAAATTAAATCCTTGAGCTAGTTTTCTATGCTCTAATCCTAATCCATTATTAATCGAACCTAATCCAAACTAATGTAATCAAATGCATGAAAAATGTTAAAAAAAGATAATTTACAATAAACTGAGAAGTAATGTTTAGTGGAGTGCTTGTGTCCTAGACAGAGGACAATATGTTATTTAAAAAAGGAGAGTCCCATTGAGATTAAGAATCCATTTCAATGGAGACCTGGCGAAGACAGGCAACACCATAAATACAAAACGCATACAGACAGAAAACGCAAAGAAAACCAAAAAAACAAAACAAAACAAAAACAAGCATAGGGAACTACATTTTTCTAGGCGTTAGTTTCGTAACCGGGTAAATTATCTGATGGTGGCAGACCGATTCAAGCCATACCTGTTGGGGTCGGAGTGGTGAGCGATGATGTTGTAGCAGCCAGTGACCAGGCGTTCGTACACGCGTGCCAGGAAGGCATCGGACTCGGCGGGGCCCAGGATGCGCTCCAGCGAGGTGCTGCTGATCTCAGCCACGCTCTCCGTGCTGCTCTCCAGCAGCAGGGGCAGCAGAGACCGCACCACCTGTGACGGGTTCAGCTCCTCCGTGCTGGAAGAATAACACGAGTCAAAGTCAGACCCGCTGGCTCATAGACTAGGCTTTTATATTATGAAATGTCATGTTATACTTTATATAGTTCCCTGCAATGAATGGCCACGGTGTGAGCAGCTGAATCTACTGATTTAGAATCAGAAATGTACTCGCTACAGTACAAATGTACAAGGAATTTATCTTGAAGCATACAGTCAAATGAATGATTTCTTTATTAAGTGGCCGTGTAATAAGTGGGATTTTGTCCAGCAAGCCGGTCATTATTGTGAAACAAACCCCTTCAGGATGATCCCTCCGGGTTTATTTCCAAATAATGTTTGCTGCTCGCTGCACTTTATCCCTTACGTAAACACACAGCGCTGATCGTGCGCATGATCCAGAGTTGACTTACACGACCAGGTCTCCGGTGAGCCGGACCAGGGAGAGGAGGATGTGTTTGAGGGACGGCGCCAGGGCCAGGGATGGGCAGCTCAGAGTGCTCAGGTGAGCCGCCTGGATGGCACTGATGTAGCTCTCTGAGGGGATGGTGTCATTGGCAAACGCGTTGCGCTGTGGAGGAGCCATCAACACAAACCATTCAATTCATATTCTATGGCGCCTACTGTATATACAAAAAAAACTAAAAATAAAAAAGCAATAAGACGTAAAAATCTGATTGAAATCTGATTTCTAACACATTATTTGCAACCTTTCACATTTAGCTAATTGCAGAGGCCAAAATAGTGATTTTTTGATTAACATGCAATTAGTTGCGCAGCCCTAAGGGTGAATGTTGAGATGAGATAACGGGCAGTGGGCTTAAGTATAAGACAGTAAAAACAGATGTCTAAGGAAGTGTAGGTATAGCACAAATAAAACACAGCTGGTGAGAGCGCCACACTGATATCCTTAAACGACCTTCCAACAGAAAATCCAACTCACTCAAACCACTTTCCTTCCAACATCTACAAGTAAATATTTGAACACATACCCAAGAGCCAATGTTGGGGAACTCGTTGGTGTGTATGTTGTTCCAGGTCTCGCAGAGTGTCTGCACAGCCGACGGCAAGTTCTGCATAATACTGTGGCCTGCGAACCCACATCAAATATGGAGGATGAGCAGAAGAACATGGAAATACATTCAGGGTGTCACCAGATCGAGCAATTTTACATCACCATTTGTTTGGCAGTCACTAGTACCACCCAAACAGACATTTGGAAGAGCTATGCCAAGACATTGTAAGAGGCCATGGATAAAAGCCGCCTTGACATTATCATCCTTGAAGCTAAAACGTACCGAGGGTGTTGGCCTTGCAGCGCGTGGAGCCGATGGAGAGCACCGCTGCGTAACCCTGGAGCTTAGCATCAGTCAGCTTGTTGTCCCCTTCCTCTGGGAGGCTCATCAGCAGGTAAGACCTGGGAGCACACAACAACAGCTTTATTACCAACCACAAGGTTGCATGCCTAATCATCAAGTCAGTCACCCTTTTTAGAGTGCCAGTGAACCCAAAATGGTGTTTTTTTAAAAACGTCTCAGTATGTCTTCTAGGATCTTTTTGGTCTTTGCCATTTTGTCACTGTTACAAAAATAATACCGTCATTTAGATTTAGATTTGTTTTTGCCGGACTTCGTCAATCAGTTTGTGAACTTTCTACTCTGCTCCGAAGGTCAATACGAAGGGACACTGAAACAGTATGTGACTTTGACAATCACAATAGACCAATCCGATATTTATCGTCATTCATTTAATAAAAATATATATATTTGAAATAACATGGCAATATGCAATAGTCCTATTGTGCACTCAAAAGCAAGGTAGTCAATTGGATAGTGTTTCTAATGCGTGCGTGTGTGTGTGTGCACATGGTTTTAAGTTAGGCTCACCTGGTGAACGCTGTGTAAACGTCGATGAGCTGAAGGGTGGCGGGCAGCAGGTTCTTGGTGATCTCTGAGGACTTGTTGGCGTCCGTCTCCATGGCGACCTTGGACAGGTGATTGTCCAGAGACACCTGGACCTTGGAGATGACGGCGTCCAGTGTGTAGATGGCCTGCAGGGAGAGCACCTGGTGGAGTGGCAGGATGGCCCCCGGGTCCACGGCGGAGAAGGCGGAAATCTGTCCAAGTAGTCAAATTATGTGATTAACCAAGTCTGCCATACCTAAAGCAACAGTGAGAAAATACTAATAAATAAATAATGCAATGTTGGACATGGGTAAAGAATGTTCTTTTGTACCCATGTACCATGATGTGACAAAACTTCGTGAAACGTGAAAATGAAACGCACAAACCAAACAAATGAATACGTGTGATTAGATTCCTCCCCATTACCTGTCTGGCAATGTACTCCTCTGCCAGGTCGACGTCATATTTGACTGTGCTGCACCTGGCTGCCGTCAGCTCGACCAGGGAGGCGGCCTGGTCAGCCTTCATCCCCTGCTTTACCAAATGATCCTGATGACAAAGAAGATAAGATATACTTGTATTAATCTTTCTCTGCATTTAACCCATCCTAGGAGCTGGGAGCACAGGGTAGTGCCCAGCAACCAACTCCAGTTGTAGTACCCTTGCCTCGGTTATGGGCAGGAGTGTTAACTTGCATGTTCTTGTGGTGTAGGAGGAAACCCACGTGAACACATGGAGAACATACAAACTCCACACAGAAAGGTCTGAACCACCACAAAACACCAGTCAGACACCTGGAGGACAGCACCTCAATGCACATTTCACAAGCTCTGTAGTTGTATTACTTCAACTGGAACACAACAACAACCACTGAGCCAAATAACAGTAAATATTAAACTTTTAAACGATGACTTATGGGGGGGGGCAATGAGCAAATGACTGGCCCATGCTGGACAATAAAGTAATTTTCTATTCTATTCGTCTATTCCACACACAAATGAAGCAGGGAAGGGACTCAACCCACCTTGATCCAATTCACGTAGGTGGGGACACGGAGGCGCGAGGACCAGCGCAGGGTGTGGAGGATGTCGCTCTCGCTGGGGTCGCTGCAGCCGCTCTTCAGCTGCTCTACGTAGGCTTTGGATGGGGGCAGCACTCCCAGGATCCTCCACAGGACCAGGAAGTAGTACTGCAGCGAGCAGGCCTCCTGTGCCATACAATACACAAGGGTAAAGTTCGGTAAATGAAGAATTTAAACTTGTATTAACTATTTACAGAGCTTGATAGCAATGTCCTTCAAGACCAAAAGGCGCTCACCATGGGGACGATGGGTTTGTTTTCTTCCCTCCTGGCCGTGTCAAACTGAGAGCCAGCAGCCAGCAGAGAGATGAGACAGCTATACAAGTCGTCGTACTTCACCGCTCCGTTAAACAGCTTCGCAAACACCTGCGAAGAAAAGATAAGATGGAACTTTCTTAAAAGGAATTTCTCCTGCCATAGATTGCTAAGAAATTACAACATAAGAATAAAAACAATAGAGTAATAAATATAAAGCATATAAGGAGTAAATGCTAACTCGGTGCCTAATAGAATAACAGTAAAAGTAGGGTACATTTTGTAAAATAAAGTTGACTGAAATAGACGATACTGCACGATTACTTTTCCATTTTACTTGTCTCCATTAGTTTTAGAAAACACAATAATGTAAATTCTTAGACCAGTCTTAAGCATGTGCACCAGTACAAGTTATCATGGCTAACTGCTTATCCCCACATTCATATTAAATGAATAGATTTAACAGACACCTAACCCCTACCTGCTCATTAATGACATGCATAGGAATTCACAGAAAGTTGCTTTGGATAAAAGCGTATTCTAAATGATTAAATAGTTAAAAGTAATATGTACAATATATAATGAAACCAGCAAGAGTAACATCTCCTACAAACTTCTGTTGGTCTTAACATAAACACATGACACATCATGACCAGAGGTCACTGGTTTGACCTCTGACCTGCTGTGGGCGGTAGTCTCACCTTGCTGTCCAGTCTGCTGAGGTCATCCTCAGAGGCTTCCGGAGACAGGAGGCAGTAAAACTTGGGCTGTACCGTCGCATCTGAAAACAAACAACAGTTCCTTAAGCAATAAGCCATGAGAGGTTGTGGTTTACAGTGATTTTAGAACAGGCCTCAAATGGCTTAAAGCGGTTATTAAAACAGTTACTATAGACTATCTAGTAAGATTTCACAAAATAAACACACCGCAACATAGCGACATGCAAACCATAGCAACACAGGCTAGCACCCAGGCTTTAGCATACAGGCTCATTAATACTAAAAATGAATTGTTATGCGGCACAGGTGTGTGTTTATTATGAGTATTGCGTATAGGCTTCAAGCCAATCACAATCAAGGACCGGAACTATCCGTTTCATAAAACAACAATTTAGTTTATGATGTGACCCGCGGCCCTACCTGCAGAGCAGTGTTTGGACCAGTTCTCCTCCACCTCCTTGAAGCCGTGGTAGAGCGGGAGGCTGCCTCGCTTGCCTCCGTCCGGCTGGGGCGAGCCGGGTCCCGACGAGGGGGGTGTCAGGAGGTTGTACTGGACCTGCAGATGACAACATCCTGTTTTACCCTCAATTGATCACAAAGACATGAATACAAATAAATACTGTAAGTGTTCCAGAATGCTTATGAAGCCGTTTTTTAAATTTTATTCCTACAGTAATGGATATGATTATAAGTCGCCATTTTGTTGTTCTTACAACACCCCAAGTGCATACAGTCTTAACATGGGTGTTCCCCCAGGGGGGGGAAGGAGCCCCTAACCCTGACCGCATCAACGCAATCCTCTACCAGGCGAGTTTATTGATTTATTTGTTTATTCGATAGGGACAAAGCATGTTAACGAACAGTAAAAAAAAATTACAAGATGTAAACATGTCGGTGTTCAGAAAAAAAACCCAATTTAAATCCATAGTCCCTTGGCGGGTAACAGTAACAAAAAAAATACTAGTGACAATATACAAATACATAAGACGACTACATAAGTGAGAGCGGCCCGTTTGTGTCGTGTCCTACCTGTTCAAACAGGTACAGGGGTGGCTTGGAGTAGTGGTGCAGCATGTAGTCGAAGACCAGCAGCAGGCGGGCCAGGTTGAGGGGCACGGCCTTCAGCTGGGCCTCGCCGCTCTGGGCCACCTCGGTGACGGCCTGGGCCACCAGGGTGAGCACGCCGTGGCGGCCGCCCTCCGACAGGTTGTGGAAGAGGAGCAGCAGCAGCTGAAGATGCTCCACGTTGAGGTCCTCGTCGCCGGGCACCGAGCCCTGGATGGTGTGCTGCTTCAGGGTGCCCAGGAACCTACCAGGTGGGGGGTTTTAAGTTTAGATTCACTTTAAAAAAGGACAATTACATGGTTGCAAGCAACGTCACAAGACTTGTTTACATTGTGGTCCTTGTAGTTTGATTAGGGTTCACAATGAAAATAAGGGGGGTGGACACGTCAGATTAAATATTTTACACGTTTTTTTTAATACTGTAACTATACTTTTTTCCAATCACACTTGAGATAAGGAAATAGTGACATTTGCAAAACTAAAAGTTAATGAAGTAAGTTGACGTAGCATACCTTTCCCATACTTTGATACACTCAGGCACGTCTGGCTCTCCCTGCAGCGTGGCTTTGTGCTGCCAGATCAGTAGCAGCCTTGAGAGCACAGACAGCGACTGGGGGTGGATGTACAGGGGCCACGGGCCCTCAGAGAATGGGGCCACTCCCAACTGTTGAAGCAGTGTGCTCTGGAAACACACAAAAACACACAAACATTAGGGAGAATTGTACACATGATGCATGAACGTATTATAGCCACATCGCGATGACCGCCGCCATTTAGGAAGCATAGGAGCATTGATAGTTATTATGTTAGTAGTCTTTTTTTTGGCCATTGTTTAGTAATTCATTGTGAAATGATTTGTCATTATGGAGACCTGGTTGTGCTTGAAACTGCCACAGCATTTCTCATGCGAGACGTGGCAAAACAAAGTTGTCATTAGCCGAGGGTACAGAATATTTATGTTGATTTAGGATTTTACAACAATTTTACTACAATTCTCAAGGCCTCTCAATATGAATCGCCAACAAAAAATCCCATGATGCTTTCTGATGTACACGCCCTATTGACTGTGCCAGGTTTTACTCAAAGCTTGAGCAAAGTAAATAGTCACATTGTTTACCTGCAGGGCTGGAGACGGTAGGTCAGAGGTCACCAGTGTGTGGTTGAAGTGATAGAGGGCCAGAGAGAACACTTCATCTGAGGAACCTGAAAACAAACACAGCCCAGCTAATCATTGAGAATGACAGTTGACAGTCTCCAGCATCTTAATATACTACTACTACTACTACTACTACTACTACTACTACTAATAGCTGCAGCAGAACAATCCGCCTTGTCCACTACCAAAGCTTTCGTTCTCTCTGTAAATAGATGGCATCATGTGACATGTACTACGTCTGTGGGCCCACGGCTGGGTTCCTCTTCCTCCTGGCCTACCTTTCACATCTTTGTCCACGTCTTTGATGATGCTGGCCAGCGTGGCCATGTGCTGCTCCGTCAGAGATACGCTCAGGTAGTTGCGGATGAAGTTGTTCCTGGACTTGAGCATCGAGGTGGTGATAAAGTTCAGGATGCTGGAGGCAAGGCCAAGGAACTGGCAGACAAGAGAAAACGATTATGGTTTTCAGTTTATTGTCCAAATAATATACACCATTTATTTTATTATTTTATTTTATGCTGCCCTCTTGGCCAGGTTTCTCTTGAAAAAGATAACAATCTCAATGAGTCTTTACCTGCTTAAATAAAGGTTTAATAAAAAACACATTTTAAAAAGGAGCTCACCAGTTCCGGGTCTTTGCGGCCGGCCAGGATGTTGCCGTTCTCGCTCTGGTTCTGCTTGCTGGGGCTCTTCAGGCGGGGAGACGTCTCCAGGGGAGGGGGTGGGGGGAGGAGGGGGAGGGACCACTTTCTCTTTGGTGGGAGAGATCGTCTCCTCAAACCAAAGGCCCAAGATGGGCTCACTGTCGTCGTCTGGAAGGACACACTGGTTGTTTAGCGCATGATGCTCTGAGCAGTATGTATGTATATGTGTGTGTGGATGTGTGTGTATGTATATGTGTGTATATATACACATATATATACACACACATATACATACACACACGTGCCAAGAAAACAAAATCAGTACATGGTGTTTGGTGGCTGTGGTGACATCAAAATGCAAGTAGTATCAGCGTTTAAGCTAGATTTGGACAGCTATAAATGCTGGGCAGATGGCAGCTAGACAAGAGCAAAAGACTGAAGACTGCCATAACTAGTGAACTAGACTTGGTGAATATCCACTTAAAGAGGTCAGGTGAAGAAACAAAAAGCAAAACGGCAAGCTGATTAATGCAATGGCTACCATTCGTTTCATATACCCCTGCACTGACAACTAAAATAATTATACTAAATGACAACTAAATGTGATTTGTTAAACATATAAAATACTCAAACAAAATGTTGAAAGTGATGGGTGAACATGACAGTAGTTGCCAACCTTTGGAAGACAGTGTGTTCATATGTTAACATGTATTAGCTCACAGCCAATTCTGTTTTCAACCTATAGCTTCTAGAAATCTTTTGACTTCTACTTTCAAATGAACAGCCCAAAACATTAGCGTTCTTTGGCACTGGCAAATGCACATTAAATGGAGAAAGTTACTTACAGCAAACGGTAAAATAAGGTGACATAAGATCAGATGCTCTTAACTTTGTATGACTTGGCTATTGAAAAATGTTAATCTGAATCTAGCAAGGTACCAGGTGAATGTTATTCCATGAAGAATATCACTTTAAGTTGATATTCACATCTGCATGCATCACAAGAGAACCGTAGCTCATTGGGTGAAGGCAAGGCGTGGCATAGTGAATACAACCTAAGCCTTAAGTCTTACAAGCATAACAGGAACATTTTGTCATCAAAGGATAATGCCAGTGTATTTGGACATGGTCCCATGTCAATTGTTGTCAACATGGGATTACTTCTGTAGCCAAAGAAGTGTGTTTACCATTCGATTAGACAACTCTATCTCCAACACTTTTGGAAAGCGGGGACACAATAGTAGTGTGCACGTTAGGTATTACCACTGCAAACAACAGCGGAGAAACGACCACACTGAATGTCAGAATGGCCCTCAACACAAGATTTTGTATCCATCGACACCACTGGTATTATCCTTGACACTAGTCAGAGCCAGAGACAAACGCTTCAGCCCAAGTCAATTATTGAGGATGTGTTTAGGGTTTTGACAAAGCTCGTTCCTCTATGGCTCCGTTAGGTTGTACAGGTAAACAAGCCCCAGCTCAAGAGCCTACGTTTTGTGTGACATACAACGACGACAAAAACGACATCGACAAAGTTAGGTCTAGGACAGTGATGCGGACACCAAGGTCTGGGTAGCCCCGCCCACCCCCACGAGGACAGAGAACTGCTGACCTGAGACACAAGCTGCACTTGGGTTCTCCTGTCTTCTCTCTGCTGAAACAGCACAACACTGTCAACTACACTGGCGTCGTGCGACGGAAGCAGCACAGTTAGGATTAGTGGGCGCATGGATGTGCGTGTCTGTGTGTGTGATTGTGTGTGTGTGTGTAAATGGGCCCCTTACAACTGCTACCTCAGGGCGATCACTTCCCTGACCTGATCCTAGACTGAGAAGCGGCCTGGCTGCTGATTTTTACTACAAGGCTCTAACACTGGCTCAAAACAGCACAACGCTCTCAATGCTTCCTGTACACAACTCAGCCCTGACGCTAGCTCTTTGAGGGATCCACACACACACACACACACACACACACACACACACACACACACACACACACACACACACACACACACACACACACACACACACACACACACACACACACACACACACACACACACACACACACACACACACACCCTCCTCAGGATCACCTGCACTCACTACACTAAATGCAGACACATTCAAAATGGTGACCATGAGATTATTTTACATTCAGGTCTATAAGCCCAGAGTCTTTATAGGTTTCTTTTATTAACTGTGGCCTGACCGTTTTTTTTTTGGTGGCAATTTTGAAGTAGCTGAACAAACTAGTCTTTGCACCTGCATTTAAAATGGCCGAATACGGAATTGTATTAAATGTTCTAATCACAACAGAACGTAAAACGGTCGCAGCATTGACAATTTCGCCAAAATGTGCACATGTACTGTTTAAATGATTCGAAACGATTGCACAAAAACACAGCCTCACCACATTCGCGCTCTGTGCGCTTCTCTCCGTTAAAATAGTTCTATTTATTTCTATTTATTTTTCGGTTCATGCTACAAATATTGAACTGAAATCCACGCGGCGTGTGCTTTGGGCTGAAGGAGTGACATTCTCGAAGACGATAGAAAACAACGTAATGAAAAAAAACAGAAAAATGAAATACACAACACTGGCCCTGCAGAGACTTCTTATTGGCTCGGTCAGTTCCAGTACAGTACAATGTACCTTGGCTGCTGTCCTCCTCGGTGCTGCTGAAGTCATCCTCGTAGAAGGTGTTGGAGTCTGTGGAGGCACTGGCGTCGCTGCTGACAGAGCCTTTCCTCTGCCGCTGGAGCACACACGCCTGAAGGAAACCAAGCACATGGTCGGTGTCATTTACCTTTGGTCACTTTCACCACCTCGTCGTAACCCCAGTCCACCGTCTACCTACCTGATGGATATAAAAGTGTGCTAAATGACTTAATTGGAACTGCAATTATTGTTGCCTTCGAGTCTTTTATTGTCATAGTTGATCAATGTATTTTCGTAGTCGATTTAGTCTAGAAAGTCATAAATAATTAGTTACCAAAGTCCAAAGTGATGTCTTAAATTTGCTTGCTTTATCTGACAAGCAGCCAAAACGAAATTATTCATTATATAATGATCCATGAACCAAACATTTGAATTTCTGAAGCATCAAGCATCAAATGTTTAGTATTTGTACTTGATTAATGACTACACGATGAATCGATTATAAAAACTTGATTTGATTAATTTACTGCCATTCCCTAATCGATTAATCGACCAAATGTTGCATCCCTAAAAGATCAGTTAATGAGAATCTATACTCAACCAGTGCTACAATAGGACTACTTTAGTTTTATCTACAAATCAATCAAATTCACAATCCCCATATTTTGCAACGGTGAAAGACTTCTAGAGTCAGATACCAAACAAGGCATAGGAGTGACTGGAGTCCACACCTTCTTGTAGGAGGTGGAGAGCAGGGTGAAGAGCAGGTTGGTCAGAGGCACAGAGTCAATGAGCCTCTGGACTCTCTGGATGGAGGTGCTCTGAGCCATGATGTTGAGCTCAGCTGGGGGACCGTCGCTTGCCCAGCCCTGTCGTCATCAGCGTCGAGGTGGTACATCAAAAACATCACATGTTAAATTACATCATTGAAGGAAATTGAGTTGTATTTCAATTCACTTTTAAATGATCTAGGAGGGTTAGGATTGGTGTTATACTTAATTTAGTTTTACATGCATTTATTTAGCCATTTATTTATTTGCGAATTATTTTATTATTTTATTTAAGTTATTAGAAAATTGAAAAAGCATAAAAAAATGTAAAATAAAATTAAACTCATGATGTCAATGGTCAGACCAGCAGATGGCTGTCACATGCTTTGCATCTTCCTCTTCCCAGCATCCAATCAAATTAAGTACTGCTTTCCTTATCTGCAGTCATAATCTTAAGTTTCACTTTTGCTTGCGCTGAACACGATGCTCCCAGTTTCACACAGAAACTTCAACACACAGTGACATATTGAGCGTGCAGTATGACTCAGAACCACCGGGGGCACTTCGACATGCAGTATGACTCACGGTTTGTGGGGTGGGTCTTACCCGGTGCTGGGCTTCCACCTGGAGGTCTTGGAACAGGGAGGTTAAGAGTTTGATGGCATGGTTAGCCAGGATGACAGACAGGACTCCAAACCCTTGGTGCCTTAAGGGAAAAAAAATGTAAAGACAATTGTTTTTTATTAATTTATTGATAAAAATGATATATGTATATATGCACACGTCATGCATTTAGCCATTTATATATATTTTTTAGACCTGAAAAATTGTCACATCCATTGGCTGGTGGCAGATGTTCATTTTGGACATGTAAGCAATGTGTTAACACGTACCCTTTGCCAGGGCCTAGTTTGGGCGAGCCCGCTCCATCCTTGGTGCGTGCAGCGATGTCCCGGACACGCAGGGCAGCCAGAGGGTCCTTCTCCTTGCCCTTGTCGGCCAGAGCGGTGGGGCTGAGGTTGAGGATCAGATACAGGCTGTTCAACAGACACCAGGCGCCCAGCAGCTGGAAGTTCTGGTAGTGCTGCGGTAGTGGGACACAGAATAGACATGGGTTAGCATGGTCCAGTATAGGGCTGGTACATCGCGACGTCACATCGCAATGACGCCGCCATTTTGGAAGCATAGGAGCATTGTAATGTTAGTTATTATGTTGGTAGTCGTGGTTTTTGGTTATTGTTTAGTAATTAATCGTGAAATGATGTGTCATTATGGGGAGACGTTGTGTTTGAAACTGCCACAGCGTTTCTCATGTGAGACGTGGCAAAACTAAGTTTTCATTAGCCTAGGTTACGGTATATTTACTCTCTGGAGTCCTCTTAATAGGCAGTGTACCGCCAACAAAAAAATCCCATGATGCATTCTGATATACAAGCCCTATATTATAGTATAGAGAAATAATTAAAAATATATAATTTGTTTGTTGTGCATCGTTCAATCATTATTGGAGCCAAATAAAAATATTGGAAATAAAATATTAGATATCAGTTGATGGAAATACTTAAATAACAGAACTGCTTTTATTAACTATTAAAGTTTTGATTGTATTTATACTCACCTCTCCGCCAGCTCGGCGAGAGTTACTGATGGCCTGTCCAATCATCTCATAGATCTCCAGCTGTTTTAAAACACAAATGTTTTACTCATTAAACTGGAACACCACCAGATACTCCCTCGCAGTACAGTACTCTCACATCATTCACAGTGATGTTACTCACACATTTCTGGACGATGGTGGCAGCGTCGTTTTCGTAGTCTTCCTCCTTAGTGCCGGTGGAGGCGGAGCGGAGCTGCAAGCCACTGCCTACCTGCAGGATGGCCATGCAGGTAGCCACGCTCACACCTGAGAGTACGGCAAACACATGCAACAGTTAGTTAAAGTTCATTCATAAATAAATACTCCATTATGAAAGGGTCAAAGGCACCACATCATGACGTCCAGTCTACATTCACTACCACTTCACAATAATAATAAACAAGTCTGCATCATGTTAATGTCATTCATTATGAATATAAAACAGTATAAACAAACAAAAAGGTTAAGATACTACCATAATATCATTCACCAAAATCCAACAGTGCAAAATATGCCAACGACAATAACATATATATCACACAATCCCTATTAGCAACTGCAACTGACCAACCAATCACTTAAACAATAACAGTAAAACTCGTGGCTCTTGTCAAAGTGATAACCACCAGTGAACCCATGTTGAACTCTATGGGTGTAGATGAATGAATACCACTGTGAAGTTCTGTCAGTTGGACCTACCAGCATAAAGACAGCTCAGGGCGAGTACAGTCATGTCCAGTAACCTGCCAGGCGTCAGGGGCTCCAGGACGGGCAGGGACAGGGTGTCCAGGGCCATCGTTACGTCGATGACCAACGAATGAAACCTGCGCAGGGTGGAGGGGCAGGACAGCCCATATGTGAGCCAAGCATTAGGAACTGCAATAGGGAGCGCTGTCGTCTTATTCTGACATGTATTGTTATTTCTCACTATATTGTTTGTAATAATAATAATAATAATAGAGACTAATGGGTCACCTCTTTTCCCTGTCACTAGTTCATTGGCATGACATTGAACAATATGAAACATACGTGTTGATATAAAACGTCACGTAAAACTGGAGATTTGTCTTCTTTTTTTTAAAAATTGTACTGGCGCAGAACAAGAGAGTGGTTACCCGTTGCGGACAGCGGTGGCGTCTGCCACCGTGGCGGGCATGATAAAGAAGGAGTTGGCTGATACAGCGTCCTGAAAGCGGTTTATGTAGCGTAGAAAGTAGGGCAGGTTGAGGCACACCCGCAGTAGCTTCTCTGACCCACCTAGAAGTACCACAAACACAGTGAGCAAAACAGACAAACCCAAATGGAAGCACCTTTTTGAAATGTATTGTGTTCTCTAGGGCTGCCCCCAACTAAAGATTTTCTTAGTCGACTCTTAGTCGCCATTTGAAGCCGATAGTCGACTAATCGTCGCACTTTTAATGTAATTATTTCAATTAATTTTTGGGGGCATCAGAAAGTGTTTTGAGTTCCAGGGCGAGAGTGTTATAACAGAAACACTGTTAACTTTGTGCTACTTTACAGATAATACAATACCGTAATAATCAGCCATTTTTACTAGCACACCCACGAAGTGGGCCGCCTATTAACGGCATGGACCAAGCGGTTCTGAAGGTTGTCGGAACAACCAGGAAGGAGACAAGTGTTTTTTTTAGCACTTTTAATAATCGTATTTAACCGTATAACTGCACACAACTTTACTTACAAGCAAGCGGAAAAAAAAATAATATTTTCATGTCCGGTGCGTGTGGATGTGCAGCTAGTCCGGGAGGGTTCACCTTCACGGATAATTACGAGGGATGTGCGACTATCGTCTTGTCTTAAAAAATACAAAAGTGTTTTTTAAAGTTAAGATATTAGATATTCAAAAGATATTCACGCTCTGGATTACAGCAATCAGACACAGGGAACTAAAGACGCGATCACCGGTATTAGTCCCGCATGTCTAGCGGTGTCTACCTACCTAGGTGTTCACCTGCCCAGGTGTAGGCCTATACCTGCCCAGGTGTAGGCCTATACCTGCCCAGGTGTAGGCTTATACCTGCCCAGGTGTAGGCTTATACCTGCCCAGGTGTAGGCCTATACCTGCCCAGGTGTAGACCTATACCTGCCCAGGTGTAGGCCTATACCTGCCCAGGTGTAGGCCTATACCTGCCCAGGTGTAGGAGTATACCTGCCCAGGTGTAGGCCTATACCTGCCCAGGTGTAGGCCTATACCTGCCCAGGTGTAGGCCTATACCTGCCCAGGTGTAGGCCTATACCTGCCCAGGTGTAGGCCTATACCTGCCCAGGTGTAGGCCTATACCTGCCCAGGTGTAGACCTACCGAGGAGACGTCGGGCAGCAGCACTCCTTTCTATAGAGCCATTGTTTGGTCAATATTTCTGCAGCGATGAGTTAAATCAGGGCTTGTTGCGACCACGGATGTATTCGGTTGCGATGCTTGTTTTATTTTTATGTTTTACTTTTTGCGCGAATAATGAAAACTTATTCGACTAAGCCTCTGTCGATCGAATAAGGGTTGGTCGACTATTAGGGGGCAGCCCCAGTGTTCTCAGGACATTTCTAAAATACCATCTTCTCACCTAGTTCCTGTAAGCTGGACACATTCTGAGAGACAAAGGCATTCTTCATTTTGGCCTGGACGGCCTGATCTGTAGTCATTTGCTCATCACAGTCACTCTCAGCCTACGTTAGAAGGGAACAAAACATTGGGGGTTAATCGAGAAGCTTTAACAGTCCCGTTATCATTTTTCCATGGGGTCAATTTGACCCAGGCAATTTAAACCTCCATAAAATGACTATAATTAAAATTGCTACCCAAGTTTATGTGTCAGGTACTTTACGTTTCTGGGTCGACTACCTTCATAGCCCTTTAAATTAAACACTATACATCCAGAATACAGAAAGATATGCAAATCACCATAACATTTCACTGATTGCAAGTGGGTCACATTTAGGTTAGGTTCGGCTAGGGCCCCTCAAGCAGAGGGAAGTTTTTTGAAGATTTTAAAATTGCATGTTATAGTGACCTCAATATCAAATACCAAAACAGATGTGTGTAAAATGTTGATATTTCTTATAAGTCTTCTACAGCTAAAACAGCCCGGGGTCAAATCGACCCCAAAGAATACTGATGCGTAAAAAATGTGTACAGGACATTAAAAATCATTTCATCATGTTAATTTTATGTCTACCCAGTTGTCCCCATTAAATTAGGAAAAGTCATTAAATATGAAGCAAAAGAAATTATGTCATCATCATCATTTATTTAGACATCAAACATTGAATGGGGTCAAATTGAGCCCAAAGATAATAGGAGGGTTAAGCCAGAAAGAGCTGATTAGTGGGTTCCCAGACGGTTTACCTGCGTGTGCGGTGCCGACGGAGAGGATAGTAGGGTCGTGAGGTCAGGGTTAAAAACTGAAGTCAGTTGGTTGAAAAAGTTCATCTGCACTTCCTTGTGACGGAGCTCCGGGTTCACAACACTGGGCATCTCTTTCTGGTCTTCCACTGTGGGATTAAAGGACACCACATCTAACTATAAATGGAGGAGTCTCTGTATGTCTGTCCGATTTTCTCGACAACCGTTCATCCGTTTGACTTCACACTTGGCGGGTGTATCGCTGAGGACCCATGGAAGTGCAGTGTTGAGTGCAATCTCTTGAGATCTACGGGACATTTATTAGTAGTGCGTTACTAACGTCACACTGTGTAGTGTATTGAGAGGGGACCCATATTAACTGTTACTCTGTCGAACGGCATGCTGGGTAAAGCTCACTCTCTACAGTACATTCAAGAACACATGAAGAAAGAGAGACGAAGAAACTGGAGATGTTACATTATAGCAACGTTTTGAACGGGCACTGCACTAGTATCATTAAAATGAGGAGTAAAAATGATCCATCTCTGGATTGAATCATTAAGTTAGATATTTATTGTGTAATCAAAGCCGACATTGAACCTGTAACATTGAAAATTGCCAGCGTTTTTTTTTAATGCAGCGCCTAAATATTAAAGACCCAATTATCTCTGACATCTGGGCCAGTCTATGTCACGCCTCCAAATACCATTGGAACAGGACCGTTGGATTTCCAATTCAAAAGCTCAAACGTTTGCACTTGCAAAACAAGTCACCAATGCCAACACCAACGCCCACCAGCCGGGGACGGTGGCCGTGACGTCATGCACTCACCGTCTGAGAGGGTCTTGACCGTTTGAGGCAACTTGGCAGACTTCATCATTGCCGTGAAAGTGATGATTTCTGTGCGGTCCAGTCTGCTGCAGCCCGTGCACAGTCCTTTTATCAGGAGGATCAGGTGTTTCTGGGGGGGGGAGTGAAACCGATTTACTAACTGAAATTGTGAGGATTCTGCAAAGATTTGAAAATAATACAACCTAAGCAAGCAACCACAAATACGTAATGCCAAGTCAGGTCATCAGTGTTCAAAGTTTACCCCGTCTTCGCCACTCTACGCCATTTTTTCACTCAATAAATGACCACTGTTTTTTGGGCTGGTGAGTGAAGCAAATCTACCAGCCACTTGCATATTTTACCAGAATTGCAGCTGGTGGCGGGTGCTGTTTCGTGCCCTGGATGTCATTATGTCGCATTTTTATTGAATATAATTCTCCTTCCCCACTTTTAAGTAACATCAGCAAAATCAAAAGGCAGAGACGTACAATTCCTTGATTAAATTAACTGTTCCTTGGCAGTTGGTCTTACCTGCGACACGGCGCATGCTTCGTCTGGGTTCTCCAGCCGCAGCAGAGAGAACTCCACCAGGACTTTACACGCTGCTGCGACCGACAGCAACTGGTTCCTGGGTACTAGACCAAACACAGGCACAGGAGGATTACGTCAACAATTGTGCAATTTACCTGGATTAAAAAGACACTGTCAAGACATAACTTGAAAAGATAACAATCATGATACATGATGTGGAGATTGTTTGTGACACTTCTCCAGACCCATATTACTCAAACCGAAAGTACAATATCTGATTCAATATAACATTGTCTGCAAGTAACCCCAGGGGTGCTCCAAACAGCCGGCGAGAGAGAAGCGTTTACTTACTTTGTCCACAGACTGTGGTGATGTAATGGGCCGAGAGAGCCACGAATGACGAGTAGAACGGCTCATACTGTTTGTCATGGTGGAGAATCTCTGATTCACTGCAAAGGAAAGGAAAAAATAAATCAGTACACTACAGACACATTTGATAGGAGAGAGAGGGAGAGGGGGAGAGAGAAAGAGAAAGAGGCATACAGACATGGATTAAATAAATCTGCCATGGGTTTAACTTGATACAGTATGCAAACTGCATGATATTCAGGTCACATCACACACAGCACAGGTTAAAATGTCTCTTCATATCATTAATAGAAACTAGGGCTGAACAGTTAATCAAAATATTATCGAATATGCAATATCCAATCACAGGAGATAACACCATTATATTGTTTGGTACAGATCCCAACAAATGTCACATCATGATTTGAATCATTTTTTCAGTGAAAATGAAAATTATGATGCAAAAATTATCATTCCCACTAATCAGATGGCAATATCTGTAAAAATAATCGCAATAGCTGGGAAATCTGGATTTTGGACATGAATTTGAAGGTACAACATGCAAGATTTGCAATTTCAAGCTGGCTCGAGTCATTTTACATTTTGGAGGAAGAAGAAAACACTGCTCCTCACCCCTCCCTCTCAAAACCCCGCCCTCAAAAAGCTACGCTGCTGCAGAGTCTGAGCAATTAGCCTAGATCCCTGTAGCCTCAAAGGTGGCACATGACACATGAACCTTTAAAAGTAGACCATTGATAAAATGCAACATCTGCCATATATCAATGTTGTTACTACGTTCTGCCCTTCCCATGGCTATTTTTGTTTACTTCAGCCATAAATGCTAACTTGCTCACAAGCAGTTTGGCACATATACTCTACAGTTAGCTTGTTTTCCTCCAGTCTCCTATTCAGCCTGGAAGGCTCACAGCTACCTTCGGTCTGCGACACGGACCACAAAACGACTCCATACAGCAGAAAAGAAGTACACTGCAAGAGGAGACATGAATGTGTGAACACATCATGCTGTAGAGAATGACCCGCGGCTGGTATAATAACAAATATACCAGCCGTATAAACTCGATAATCTTTATGCTTAACTGTGAGTGTGATTGTGCAGTAAGAAAATAATTGGATACTCATACAAGGTCAACTATGTTATTGTGCTTTAGCAGTCTGAACTGGCAGTAACAATGAATCAGTGCTTCCTGTGCATATCTACTCCACATTTAAACCAGGAAAATGGCTGTTCTTCATGTTTACAGTCAAGAGACCCAATGAACATTGTATAAACACCAGAAATGTGTCTTTGATAGCATTGACTAGATGTGTAACATTGTGCACTAGAAGAAAGGATTATTTTAACTTTTTTCTCCATTTGCCAAACATTTAGCTCGTGTGTGGCTGCTACTGCTACCTTCCTAACCTCCGTCTTAAGGTTTTGGATAATGTTTCTCCGCTTATGTTTAGCAACAGGCAACAAGGATAATTTAATAATGCATGCAACATAAGACTACACCTTTTCCCCGAACAATCGCCATCGACCAAATGGCTAGTGTCGTGAATGTTTAAATGTTACCAGCCACTCAATAGATAACCATTGTTTTTTTGGCGGTGGGGAGGAGTGAAGCATATCTACCAGCCACTTGCATATTGTACCAGCGTTTGGCTGGTGCTAATTTTGTGACCAACCACTACAGCTGCCATGCCAGGATACCAACAGATCACAGCTTCACATTCAACACAGTTCTCTAACAGATTGTCCAAAGAGACCCATTGCCCTACAAGCGGTGCCTTTGCAGTCTCATCTCCATCTTGAAGACCAATGGCTATACCTTCTGCCTGCTGGCCTTGCATCAACCGAATGGAGGTCTGTGCAGCATATCGGGTTGTGGCACAAACAACCAGGGGGCTAACGTATCACCACCGGGCAGAAAATAAGTGCCACTTGGGTCGGGTTACCCAGGCTCAACTTTCATTAATGCTCAACAGGTTAGACGAACATGGTATACATGATTAAATATGCATTGGACCATCTGAAGAGCGGGGTTAGCTTTATATATGGTGTCCCATTGGAGAGAATGACGCTCATAGGTGGAGTACATGTTGGCCTAGCCAATATTTGATTTTTTAAAATACATATTTAAAAAATGTCACTAAAGCCGACAGCAATATAGGCTGTATTGCTTGGGAACTTGCTTATCAATATTGTTTTAAAGGTTATACCACATACATAAAGCACACCAAGTTAAGAACGGTTACATCCCTGTATTACATCATTGAGCATTATGGGGTAATGGAAACCTAAGCCAAATGTGTAGAGCAGACCGAGTCCTTTGATCCTTCTGAAAATTGAATTAGACCACAAACGGTGATCACAAATAGTACTAAAGCCAACAAGAAGTGAAACCTCACTTCTAGTCTCTAATCTCTGTCGTAGCTGGACTGTGTACCAAGTAACATAATATACAGCGATCCCTTTAGACTTCAACGGTCAACCGTCTTGTATCATTTCTAATGTCTTTATCGGAAACAAAGTGCTGCACATGTTTTAGTGTAAACATTTGAAATACATATATATGGTAAGCAAACGTGTACTAAAACTGTTTTCTAACGATGGCACTTTCATCAGAAGTCCACTAAATGCCTTTTTACAGGTGTTTTTGCAGTACACAAAGCCTGCATAGAGTAATTTATCATTACTCATTCAGACTTTAGATACCATTGGTTAATACAGCGTTTCACTTAAAATATAGGCTTTTTTTTTGCATAAGAAAAGCTGCGTGTCGCTTTCTTTGAGTATGCAAAGCAGATGGCCAGAAGTGCTAAATAAGCCATGTAAATAAAAGCGAACAAGGGACCAAGTCAACGCCAAATAAGGACTTCATTTTCAACCAACAACCGTGTATTAGTTCAACGCAACTTCTTTACACGACCTGCCACACACATCTAAACGAAACGTGTAAATAAAAGTGTAAATCAAGTTATAGTCTGCAGCCTTGTGACCCGCCCCCTTCATAACCTCTATGGTGGTATGACACATCTGCCAACTTCTCCAAGTAGCCCCACACAACCTCCAGACCATAAGTATCGATCAGCTGTGCTTCACCCTATACACCACCACCCCCACCTCATAAGGGGCTGATGGATGCCACTGTGTGCCACATCTTATTATGCATATCTGTCCAGTCACAACTTGTAGGCAGGGCACACCACCAGCCACCATTAGCCACCAGCCACACGGCAGAGATTTGCTTCACTCTTCACTGACCCAAACCAACAACATAAAAACACACAAATCAACGATTGTTGTGTGGCCAGATGTGAACATTCAGTCGCCATTTGGCCACCGGACCCAAAAAAGTTACCGTTGCACCGTCTAGCAGCGCTCCTGGTCGCCCTGGCGGCTAGCAGACGCCCAGCTAACACTGTTGTTGACAGGCCAGAGGAACACACAAACTAACACCGATATAAAACAATATGGGCCCAAATCAAACCAAACCCGCGTCGTGTTCAGCGTCTACACATAAGAAGTCCGTTAGCCAGCCGCCCCCCCCCCCCCCCCCCCCAGGCCCGGCTAGCCCGGTCCTGTTGGTGTTAGCTAGCTAATGATAAAGCATATTTTCATTGGAGACCTCACACCGCCGCCACCATAACATCACGTCACCGGGACGTACGAACGGGCTGCGATGTCTCGTGCGTTGTGTGTCGTGCACACACACACACACACACACACACACACACACACACACGACACACACACACACACACACACACACAGAGGCTAACGGCTGAAGCTAACGTCAGGCAAGTGAGTCGAGGTCAACGTAAACCGCAGCTTAACTCTGTAGCCGCTAACGCTAGCGCCGTAGCTGAGCCTAGCATGCTAAAGCGAAGGCTAGCGGGTTAGCGGCCGGGTTTGGGCCGTTACTTGCGTGTCAACAGACCGGCCGGCCGGGACGCCGACGCGCCCGCGGTTAACCTGTTGATGATGGACCCGACGAGCTGCGGGAGCTCCTTCGTTTCGAAAGCGGCGTAGGAAGCCGACAGCAGCGGCCGTACCGCCGCTGTCCATTCGTGCTCCCCGTCTTCTCCGCTCGAACCATCTTGAAATAA
>JAOPHQ010001524.1:0-57500 GCA_030340625.1 Merluccius polli | reverse complement strand
AGAGAATGGGGAGAGAGGGAGTGAGGTCGAGAGGGGAGAAAGGGGGAGAGACAGAGAGGAAGGACAAAGGCGGGGAAAGGGGTGTAGAGGGGGTCCCTCTCCAGCAGAGCGGAGCGAGGGGAAGGGGAAACGGTCCAGAGACCGCCGGCGCGTCGCCGGAGCTTGTAGCAGCGCCACGCGGCATCAGCCAGGACTAAAGCACCCGCACACCCCTCTATCCATCTTCCTTTCTTTCTTTCTTTCCTTCCATCCTCCCTCCCTCCATCTCTGTCTCTCTCCTTCTCCTCTCCTTCCCCAGGCTCTGTTCATCCTACACCAGGATACGCTCTTGCTCATGCTCACACATATACACACACATACACACACACACACATGCTTGACTGCTTGTGTGTGTGTGTGTGTGTGTGTGTGTGTGTGTGTGTGTGTGTGTGTGCGTGCGCGCGCGCCTGCATGTGAACACGTGGTGGGTCAGTCACGCCCCGCGGCCACTGGCGTCAGCAGAGGAGCACAGATGAGACACACACGACATGCGTGTGTGCGCGCGCGCATGTGCGTACGTGCGCGTGTATCGTCATTCGCGAGAATCACCACCCCGGCGATGAACCCGAGAGCGAGCGGCGCATGGCAAAAGAGACCCACCGCCGCCACTTGTCCCACCCACCCCCTCTCTCCCTCCAAGTCCAACCCACCCGGACTCAAGCCGTGCCAGTGTAACTCCCCCCCCCCCTCTCCACCGCCACCCACCCGCTTTCTGCCTCGCTACCTCTGCTCTGCCGCCAGCCTCCCCTGCAATCTCCTTCCAGGAGAGGGGCGAGAGAGATACAGACATACAGAGGGAAAGAGAAAGAGAGCGAGGGAGTTTTTTTTTTTGTATATAAATCAATTTCTTTTTCGTCGTCTCCCTCGCTCCCTCCCCATAGGAATTTAATGAAAGCCGAGAGGCTGGATCTGTTGTCATCCTGGGCTTCCTATATGTGGGCGACAGAGTCCCCCCCCCCCACCCCCCGAACCCCCATTTCGGGCTGCGTCCTCGGTAAAGGAAAGCGATCGGTTTCCTTCGCTCCCGAAATAATGCTTCACTTTTGTGGAAGTATTGCGTCGCTGTCTATAAAAGAAAAAAAAAACACCCCCAAAAATAACTGCATCTGCCTGTGAGCTCATAGAGGGAGAACACAGTCAAGAAATATCTCGTATCTCGATATATCGTTTTTATTTCTTGTTTCCCCCCCCCCCCCCACCCCCCAACCCCTACGGTTTGGGTGAGCAACATTGCGTGTGTGTGTGTGTGTGTGTGTGTAGTTTACCAACAACCAACCTCACTCAGACAACTTGTCCCCATGAAGTGAGGGGTTTTTCATTTTCCCCCCCCTCTCTATTTTTTCCTGAGCTCACCCGTCTGTCGCTCGCCCCTGCCAGTCAGGCTGGTTTATTATGTATTGGGCTCATGTGCTCCTCCTGTGAGTGACTGTTCACTTTCCACATACCAGCGCTTAATCCAGCCGGCGAGAACTTCACTGGAAGAGCGGGAGGCACAGTGCTGCTGCAAGTACCCGGGAGGAACCATTACCAGAGACAGAGACAGAGACAGAGAGGCGGAGTTACATATATAGAGGATGGGAAAGAGGGACAGAAAGAGAGAGGGGTAGATAAATACATATATAGATAGAAAACGAGAGCGATACAGAACGAGAGACAGTTAGAGAGAGATAGATACAGAGAGGGTGAGAAACAGAGGGATAGACAGTGAGTCAGAGAGAGAGGGAGACAGAGGCACAGTGCTGGGGGAGGAGTGACAGAGGAGGTGTAAGATACATGGAAAGGAATTCAAAGAAGGCTGAAGGCAAAACATGTGTGTGTGTGTGCGTGTGTGTGTGTGTCTCTCAGTGTGTATGAACTTGTATTAGTTCGAGCAGCACCAGTGTGTGTTGGCTGGTCTCTGAGTGTGTGTGTGTGTGTGTGTGTGCCTGGATAATCCAATAGCGGCTGTGAGTGTGTGTGTGGGGGGGGTGGATGGGTGGTATTTTAGTGTGTTTATTTGAGTGCTTGCATGCTTGATGTGTACATGAGGGTTGTGTGTGTGTGTGTGTGTGTGTGTGTGTGTGTGTGTGTGTGTGTGTGTGTGTGTGTGTGTGTGTGTGTGTGTGTGTGTGTGTGTGTGTGTGCGTGTATAGAATGTGCACATGGGAGTGTCAACCTCTGAGTTCTTCTCTCCCCATTGCTGGGGTGACCTTTGACCCCGTCACAACTCTGCCCCCCTTTCTGAGTGAGTGCAAGGCGAGCGAGAAACAGAGGGAGAGAGGGAGAGGGACAGAAAGAGAGAGAGAGAGAGAGAGAGCGAGAGAGAGAGAGAGAGAGAGAGAGAGATGTAAATAGTGCATGAGCTCAACCTGCCCAGACAGAGATGGACAGCAGCAACAGCAGGAGTATCAAAAACAACAGGAGAAGCCACAGTGCCCTGAGAAAAAAACAGCCGACTGTTGGCAACGCTCAGGGACATGTCTTGAAATAATGCCTAATAATCCATTTTCAAATGACATTTAAGCCATGTTTCCATGTTCTCAGACTAATTGTAGCTAGTATACCACGTTCCTAGAAATGTGTTTCTATTTGGATAGGGATAACCTATCCACTATTTATAAAGTCAGCCATGCCTTTCTCTCTGAGTCTGACTACCATGACAGCACATTTGTTGGGTGGCTTGTGGATGGAAGTGGCCTCATGGTGAGCGGCGGCGGCGTCGACCTCCACCACCACCACCACCACCATAATCACCAACACCACCTCTGGGGACAGACCTCTCTCGTTCCACCAAAATGGGCTCAATTAAAAAAAGGGCAGAGTGCTTTAACAGCGTGGAGAAGGGGGGGGTGGGAGGGGGGGGGGGAAGAGGGGGAGGAGTCCTCCTCACTCCATGTTGGATCTGGATCTCCTTATAGGACGGTTGACGACGCATTTTACCAAACAAGACGGACGGTTGTTTTTTTTGTTTGGTTCCCCCCCAATATCTCTTCCCGTTACACATCCTACCATTTACTCCCTCCCCGACATGGGGGAGGGGGTAAATGAGGAGGGTCCGTGAGGACGGAGGGGGAGGGAAGGGGTGTGTGGGAGGGGAAGGGGAAGGGGAAGGGGGGGGGGGGGGGACAGAAAGAGAGGGAGAGAGTGAGGGTAGGGGAGGGGAACTGATTCAAAAAGGTTAGAGAGGGAGCAGGCCACCGTTAATCTATGTCAAAACCCCTAATGGAGCTCTCTTTAAGGGGGTGGGGGTGAGGGCGGGGTGTCATGGCGTCCGGGGGGGAGGGGTGCGAGCGTGCGGCGGCTACTGTGCCACGGATTGCACTCACACGAGACCACCCTCTCTCGCGGTTCCTAATGAATCAGCAAGCCCGCCGTCCTGTGTGTGTGTCTGTGTGTGTATGTATATGTGCATGTGTGTGTGTGGCTGTATATAAAGAATGTCAATGTGTCCCGAGGAAAAAAACATTATGATTCTCATGGGAGGAGTAGACATAGCAGTTCTCCATTAAAACACTGTTGGCTTTTGCATTTGTGTGTGTGTGTGTGTGTGTGTGCATGCATGCGTGTATGTTTGTACCGTATGTATCTATGTGTGTGTGTGCGCGTGCGGTGCGTGTTTGAATATTTCATGCCATGAATATAGCGTCCCCCATCAAGCGTATGTTTTCTCACTGATGTGAAGTTCATGTGAGCCGGTCGCACAGCCGCCGAGCACACGACCCTCTGAGCGGAGCGCGTCACATGTTTGCCAAACTGTACGTCTCTTTTATATAATCTGAGGGCTAAAAATAGCAGCAGATGAATATTGTATGCTAAGGAAGAAGAAGAAGAAGAAGAAGAAGAAGAAGAAGGAGAAGGAGGAGACACAGCTTGCAAGGCCTTACGCCGTCTTACTCGCTGTTTTGCTGTCGAATACTGCAAGACAGCCGTCGCTCCACACCGGCACATACTGTACACACAAAAACGGACAAAAACGCACAAACACATCTTGCTCTATTTAAAGCGCACACGCCCACGCTACAGAAAACATAAACAACATTAAGTAACTCAAAAAAATGTGTGGGAGAATTAATTTCTGTGTATAAAAAAAAAAACATGTTTGGATGCAGGGGAAGTTGCATAAAGATATACATTTGTTATTCCCGTTTTGTGCAAACAGCGATGCAAATACGACTACGCTTCTACAACTGCTGGAAATTCGACATCGTCCATCGGCAGTAGCCTACAAGGTCCACTGACAAAGTTAGCTGTATGTTCAACTTCATCAATGGTCTTTCTGGAGTGTTGAGTCGAATGCATACTAGTAGACCTACACATACACACACACACACACACACACACACACACACACAAAATTGCACATGAATACGCAGACAGAGTGAGCAAGAGAGCGATGAGAAAGAAGAGTGTAAAAAAGAGAGAAGGAGGGGCGAAAGAGAAATGCAAGAGAGAGAGGGAGAGAGAGAGAGAGAGAGAGGAGAGAGAGAGGAGAGAGGGAGAGGGAGAGGGAGAGGGAGCGGGGGTACTCAATAAAAAAGAGCTAAAGAAAAGGAGTGGGGTGCTGTGAGAAGCGGAAAAGCTGAGAAATTCCATGTCCTCCTGTTTCAGCCCAGGCCAAAACTGCTGAACCATCAGCAATTACGGGCTGACTGGGTCATGAATCTCTCTCTGCAGCGGTCTGCTCTCCCAAGGAATACTGCAGAGGAACAGCAACCTCACTCACCTGGCCAGAGACACACACACACACACACGGGCACGCATAGACACACACACACACACAAACACACACACAGGCACGCATAGACACACACATACACACACGCGGGCACGCATAGACATATACACACACGCATGGGCACAACACACACACAGACAGACGCACGCAGACATACACACACACAGTCACACACAGACATACACTCACACACACACACACGTGCAAACACAGAGCCATACACAAAGACATACACACACACACACACAAGCAGGCGGGCAGACACAGGATCACACACACCGACACACTTAAACACACACACACACACACACACTAAAAGAGAGAAATAAAAGTCACCCGATCACCAGCCACCGTTTAGCAGTGTAAACACACAGAGAGAGAGAGAGAGAGAGAGAGAGAGAGAGAGAGAGAGAGAGAGAGAGAGAGAGAGAGAGAGAGAGAGAGAGAGAGAGAGAGAGAGAGAGAGGTGATATGCAAATGAGCCGTGTTCTGTGTTTTCCTTATGCACAAACAGGTACTGGGCGACTTCTGCGGAGACGTAAAGAAGTGGCTGCCATGGCGACACCGCGCACGTGGCCCAGGGTATGCAGCAGAGGCGTGCACATTGACAGGATGGTACTGGAAAGTGCTGAACGTATACTGTTCGTAATTAGCTGATCCAGTAGAATGCAGCGATAGGCAGTCACTTAATTAAAATGATTAATTAAGGGCAATAAAAAAACTTTTCTTTTAAAACTGGCGTCTATAATTACAAGTGACTCCCTCATGTCGATCTGACAGAGGGCTCGGATATCTTTATGTGTGTGTGTGTGTGTGTGTGTGTGCAAGCATGCAGTTATTGACAAGCGAATATCCATTGTTTGACTGTGTGTTTGTGGGTAGCATGTGTGCAAGTTTGACTGTCTATATGTGTGTGTGTGTGTGTGTGTTTGCGTGAGAAGTCAGCGTCTCCGATCTTGTAGAATGTTAGGACCCTCGTCTAATGAGATTAGTCAATAATGGATTGAAAGCGAGCAACATCATCCCCCCCTCTCCTCTCCTCACACACACACACACACACACACACACACACACACAACACCCACCGCCACCCCACCCCCCCTTCGACACAATGGCCAGAGATGCTTCTGCAGGCTGCCCTGTCAGCGGCACATCCTCCACTACTCAATACACCCCCCCCCCCCCCCCCCAACCACCACACACACACACACACAAAGGCACATACGTCGTTAACAAACACTTAGGAGAGAAGCCAAAAAAAAGAAAAAGAAAAGGGACCCATCTTTTTAACATACAAATTGTGTTATCATATTGAGCGCCGCCTGGATCTGCCCCTCAGACCACAGGCCCTGGGATTTCCATTCAAATTGGCACTCCGTGCGTCCCCCCGTCGACGAGAGAGAGGGAAGGAAGGATATTGTATGAAGTCACGCGGGGCCCCGGCGAGCGCCGTTACACGTTTCACTTTAACGTTCCCACAGGTCTGAGATATCGTGGATCCGTCATGTTTAGACGGCGCGCTTCTCCAGTCATCTGTCCGTGTCATACGTAGTTACATATGGATTAGACGTCTCGGTAAGTGGATCACGATTTTAAGTTGTCAGAACGGACGCTGGTCGGGTGTAGTTTACACATTCATTCAAAAACTAGCTATTGTCTATCAAAGACCAGGTAATGCTACACGATTTAGAGTAGACAAGCTGTGCTTACTAAAACTAACAACCCTTATTATATATATATATATATATATATATATACACTATATAATGCTCTGTTGAGTACCGACCCCTAGAGAGTTAGAGGGGTAAATAGTTTTTAACGTGTCAATCCTGCGTGCCGAGCCATAAAGATAGCTTCGACAACACAATACAGCCTTGATTCTTAATCCGTGACGTCTTTATGATTAGAAAAGCAACAACAACAAATGTGTCTAACGCGTGTTTTGCAAAACAAACACACACACACACGTTGCCGGGCCGATCCTCTAGCCGGCCTCCCGCGTTGTTATATTGTCCAGAGAGGCGATCCCGCTGCTGCTTCCTTCATTACAACTAAATCAGGTCAGACAGACGCTCCGCGGTCGCCTTCTTAAACTAACTTTGTCACTGTGATGCCGGACCGCAAAGCAGCCAGAGAGCATGAGGACCGACGCCACACAGGGAGGGGTGTGTGTGTGAGAGAGAGAGAGAGAGAGAGAGAGAGAGAGAGAGAGAGAGAGAGAGCAAGCATGTTACGAGTGTCTGGGTAAATGTGTGCGTGTATGTGCGTGTGTGTGTGTGTGTGTGTGTGTGTGTGTGTGTGTGTGTGTGTGTGTGTGTGTGTGTGTGCATGTGTGCACATCTCCGCCTGTCACCGGCAACGCAAATGACGGGCATTATACTCCAAATGTAATTAATAGCCCCATTTGTCATGCACTGTACATGGTTTCCTTCCAAACACTTCAAAACTAATGCCTATTACAAAACAGATCACACTTACAAAAAAAACACACACACACACACGTTCCCTGGCCAAACCTCACAGGTATATTCACAGACGATACGTGTGTGTGTGTGTGTGTGAAACACTGATTCACACCTAGCAGAGGGCATGAGGAAACATCACACTCCACCCACACTGTGGAGATAAGACAGATCTGCTGTGTGTGTGTGTGTGTGTGTGTGTGGGGACAGGTGGTGAAAGTTGAGAAGCAAAATTTGGGACAAACAAAAGGGAGCGGGGACCACGTTAGACAAAGGGCAAGGACTCCTCCATACTTACTAAATGAAGAGGCAGTGAGACAGACAGACACAGAAAGAGAGAGACAGAAAGAGCGGGAGAAAGAGACGGAAAGAGTGAGAGAGACAGAGAGACACAGAAATAGAAAGACAGAAAGAGAGCAACAGAGAGAGAGACAGAAAGAGCGAGAGAACGACAGAGAGTGCAAGAGAGCCAGACAGAAAGAGAGCCAGACAGACAGACAGACAGACAGACAGACAGACAGACAGACAGACAGACAGACAGACAGACAGACAGACAGACAGACAGACAGACAGACAGACAGACAGAAAGAAAGAAAGAAAGAAAGAAAGAAAGAAAGAAAGAAAGAAAGAAAGAAAGAAAGAGGGACAGAGAGAGAGAGCGAGAGAACCAGAGAGAGAGAGAGAGAGAGAGAGAGAGAGACAGGAGCCCGGTGTGCACAGTGTGTGTGCTCTTAACATCTAAATTAAGGAGACAGACTTTAACAAGATCACTCTTGTACACCGAAAAGTGGAGATGATCTGGTTAATAGCTTACAACACCAGAGCTCATAGGCCTGTGGTCTTATGGGTCAGTAATGTTAAGTAGATAGACTTACCGCCTCCCATCTGACAAGGCTGTTGGGTTAGGGAGCTACTGCTCCAACACCGCTGGCAGCTCAGGGGGGGAGAGGGAGGGGGGGAGAGGGAGGTGGGTGGATGTGGGAGGGGAGTAGGTGGCTGTACCTCCATGGCGGTGGCCTGCGACATAACCCCGCCCCCCCCCCCCCCCCCCCCACAAACCCTGCAGTAATTTATTTTACACAGACACCGCCCTCCCCGGCACACACACACACACACACACACAAACCCACAGGTAAACCGATTACTATTGGACATGAATCACATACTAAAGAGGTGCCACCGACCACTCCCTTCTATTGTTCTCTCTCTCTATCGCTCTCTCTCTCTCTCCCTCTCTCCCCTCTCTCCCTCCCTCCCCTCCCCCCCCCCCCCCCCCCACACACACACACAGCTCATCTCTCAATGTTCTGGTGAGACGCCCCGTGACTCATTTACCTGCAATGTGCCGTTTAAAAAGGGTGATCTAACCCACATTCATTTCAAGCAAACACGACGAATTAACCACCCCTCTCTATCCGTCTCTTATTTTCCACCTCCTCCACTCCCTCCCTTCCTTCTCTCTTCCTCTCTGTGCGTGTGTGTATGTGTATGTGTATGTGTGTGTGTGTGTGTGTTTCCATGAAAAGCATAAACACCAGTGAAAACGGCTCGCTTTCCCCCTGCTTAGTATTCACAAGTAATTCTCCCGGGTGGACATCACGCTGTGGAGACAATCTGTATTTTGATTGGTTTACGCTGACAGAGGTCTGGGGTTGTTGTTTTTTTCACACACACAGTGTGTGTGTGTGTGTGTGTGTGTGTGTGTGTGTGTGTGGAAAAAGCGGATGCTGCCACGGAAACCTCTCAGAATATTTGCTTGTTTGTATTGTTTTTTAAAAATCGGTAAGTGTGATCGTACAATTACACACGAGCCCCACGCCGAGGGAGCGGGGGGTAGGGCTTGCGCGCCGCGACGTCACATCGCAAACGTTTCTTTTTCGGTCGTTGTTTAGTAATTAATCGTGAAACGATTCGTCATTACGGCGAGACGTTGTTATGTTTGAAACCGCCATGGCGTTTCTCGAAACGAGACGCGGCGAAACTAAAGTTTTCATGAGCCTCGGTTACGGTAGGCTATGTTTAGGTTGATTAAGGATGTCACAGTACTACAACTCTCTTAGTCGTCTCAATATGGCGGAGTATCGCCGACAAAAAAATCTCATGACGCATTCTGATGTACACCAACCCTATATGATCTGAGGCTGATGACGGCCGCCCCGCGTCGTGGGTAGACCAACATGGAAATGCCAGCAGTGTGCAACACACTCTCTCTCTCTCCCTCTCTCTCTCTCCCTCTCTCTTGCTCCCCATGTGTACAACCTCGCCATTAGGAAACCACTTTGTTCCTCCGGCCTCTTTCCTCTCTCTCCTCTGGCCTCAAACCAGGCTTCGGTCTCCGACGGCCGTAACCATGGCAACTGGCCTTCATTCACTAGTTGCAAATAAAGAAGACAATGCATTTTTTCCCCCCCCCCCATTTAGATGAGGACCTTTTTTTTTCTTCTTCTCTTTTTCCCTTTTTTCTTCTTCGTTTCCCTCTGTGAGAGATGGAGAGTCCATGTTGATGGGTACATTAAGGGGTCTCTTCATTACACTACAGGGGGAAGTATTTACAACTTGTCCCCAAAGGTTGGGATAAAGGAAACTGTTTAACAGTTATCAGTGATTTAAAAGGCAAAAGAGGCTCAAGACCTCTCATCTCAATGGAAAGTAGTTATCCTGACAATATCTGCATCTTGAACACGTGTGCAACAATACACACGTGCCTCTGTGTCTGTGTGTGTGTGTATGTGTACGTTCACATGCGTGACCCCTTCGAGGCCAAGCGCGCCGACGTACACACACAATGGAAAAGGCGGGAATGGAAAAGGGGCAAGTGGGACAAGGGTTAAACGCTCACTGTCTCATTTCCACCGTTTATAGGAAACGGCAACAACAACAACAACAACAAAAAAAACAGCCAGCTTTCCAGAGCCTAAATTAATTTGAGAGTTTTACAAATCACCAGACAGGAAACACGCCGTTGTTCCCCACTTCCACCCCGCCACACAACACGCGTTTGATTCGCCGTGTTGTCAAGTACAAGCGAACGCAGACAAAGGCAGAGTCTCTCTAATTCCTTGATGACAGGAGTTTATCTAGCAAAACGCAACGCGTTTCATAGAGCGATGCTCCATGTTTTTCTGTGTTTTTTTTTTTTTTTTTGCCTTGGATGTCTTCTGAGGTAGCACGCACACACAGCACACCTACACAGAAGTATACACCGACGCGCACACACACACACACACACACACACACACACACACACACACACACACACACAACAAGCTCTCCAAAAGCCTATTGACTGTAGAAGTGAGCTAGGGGATAGAGCCTGTATCCTCTGAGCTCCTGCTGAGTTCAAGTCTCATGTGAAACCTGGGAAAGTCTGGTGTCTCCGAGACTGTCTTCCTCTGACAAAACGACACACAAACAGCAGAGACACCACTCAAAAAACACCAACAACAAAAAAACAAACAAACAAATAGATGAATAGGTAAATAAATAAATGTATAAATAAATGTGGAGAAGAAAAACAACAGAAACTACACAGCAGAAACCCTAAACACCAACAAGAAATAAATAGATAGATACAAACAGATGCATGAATAGATAATTAAATACAAATGCATAAATAAATAAATTATATAAAAAAATATAAACCAGCAACAAATAAACAAACCAAAATAAATAAATAACTAAATAAATAAACTTTAAGAAGAAAAACAACCAAGGGCACTGTGTGAGTGTGTGTGCACCGCAACTTGACAGCAGGGTCCTGTTGCTACAACAAACAAGACACCATGAACTGGTGGAGCCACACACCGCAGTGCGACTCAACAACATCGCAAACCAAGTAGATTAAAGGCCGAATCCGGCGACCGTCGCACAGCGTGTTGCCGTGACACACCCGCCACATGGAGTCTCTTTAACACACACACACGCGGATTGGCCGGTTGGTGAGCTGAGAGACACAGCGAGGCGAGAAAAAGAGAGGATTCGATCACATGGTAGCTCTCCTCTTATGTCGGGATCAGACTCCATGATATTTTTGTCTTTCACAATGTCAGATTAGGCAATCATAGTGGCATACGGTTTCGCCGTGTCTTGGCCGGGAGACCGGCAACACTACGAGTATGATGCCGACCAATCATTGTATGCTGCCTTTCTCGACCTTGTGCGAGTTTATCGGTCGTCTGGGAGGAGTGTCAAGAAATTGTTAACCATGGCTGCCGAAGCACTGTGTGTGATGCTGGCGATCTCGTGAAGAAAGAAAAGAAAAGAAAGAAAGCACGTCGTTGACCCATACCTGGGTGTCACTAAGAGGAGAGTGTGGCCTTCATGGAGGACTTGAGAATGCCGAGAACATTACATAAATGTAACTAGCTACCAGGTTATGCTGTATGTAAACACATATGTGCATGTCATCCCGTCGGTCAACGTCTGGAAACACGCCGTAGGAGTTGTTAAACTAGGCAGGAAAATACACCAAATTCTGACATGACATGACTGACATGACACCATGTCATGTCCTGTCACGGGGCAGCCGTCATTCCCCGACATTCATATATGGGCCCGACGCTGGAAAGAAATCGCGTCAAAATCTGGGCCGAATTCGTGCAGACCCGACGACCCGGGAATGAGACACGCGGCATCCGATACGAAAAAAGATGAGGATCGGAAACAAGCAGGCCGCCTCCGGACGTGTCTGGTGGATGACGTCAAATGGCCAAAAGCGATGGGCAACCTCGTGCGCCGTTGCCCTTTCGAACGGCAGGAAAAGAAGACAAATTGAAACGTATGTATTCTGAAGTGTGCATGCGAACGCCGTCTACAACACTCTGGTCTAAAAGTCCGCTACGTGGATGTGTGCACGAAAGAGAAGAGAATCACGAGCACCGGCAGAACTTTTCGGTGGAAAACGGATCTAATTGGTGCACCTCTGTTCAGTACACTGCATGTATATTTAATGAGACATGCCTTCTGGATATAAAAGGAGACGAAGGGGGGGGGGGGAAATCACTGGCATGAGTGATGATGCTCTACATCTTAATTTGGCCGTTTGAGAAATCTTTCATGTAGGTCCGCTTTTTTAGTTTTTTTCCATTTCTTCCCTTACTTGCATACTGATGATCACAAACATTTGTATTGGTACGTGCGTGACCTACGACCGTACGACGGGAGGCACACCACAGAAAGCAACCAGCAACAAAGAAGAAGTCGATCCTCCCGGCTCGGCTGCGGGATATGAAGGCAGATCACCGGTGCAGTGAAGAAGAGCACACGGATTAAGCCTCTCTTTAAGCTATGTGAAGGCCAGAGTCACTCACCTGCTCGTCTCTCTTTACCAACACATACTGGTGGTCAGATGTCCTACAATCCCATCCCAATGTCACTGCTGCTGATGCGAGCACGCGCACCCACCCACGCACGCACACGCACACACACAAAAGAGAAAAAACCTTCACAAGCACAGAGAAAAAAAACATCTCTTGGAGCACTTTAAAGGGTGACACAGGAGGACAATATGTAGCTGGAGGTTAAAGGAAAGAGAGAAAAATGGGAGACTGCAGGAGAATTTTGATTAATGGTAGACCTCCACACACACACACACTGCCACACAAACACACACACCGACACATACACACACACACACACACACACAAACACACGACACCCACACACACACACACACACAAACACACGACACCCACACACACACACACACACCCACACCCACACACACTTTCCCAGAGGGGCAGAGAGAAAGCAGGCGGCTGCAGCCCTTCCTGGAGACCACCAGGTGTGACCTATTCATTATTTACCAACAGAGACGGGCGGGCGGGCGCGCTCTGCCAGCGCTTTTAAAAAGGAGAGACATGTGCACGGATCACATGAGAGGGAAAGCCTTCCCTCTTTTTATTTAAGGGGATAAACCTCTTTGTTTTTAACCAGCCGCATCCCCACTCCAAAACGTTGGCATGGAGTAATTACACATTACGCACGTGTGTGTGTGTGCTGCTCTAGATTATTTAATTCATACAGTGCTTGAATAGTTGTATCATTTAGCGCTAATAGTGCTTTTTAACCCACGTGTATTATTTATGTGTTTACCTCTGTGTAATTGTTGTATCTCTGTACTATCCACATAGTTTTTGTGGCTGCAACTTCCGTGCTAGCCCACGCTCGGTACGCCACATTGTGCTTCCACCTGGAGTGAGATATGCTTTAGAAATACAGTTTAGCTTGCTTGCTTGTGTACAAGTGCCTTTTAAATGTCTTTAAAATGTGTAAATGTTACTTTTAAGTCCTTTTTTTTGTCGTCTCGAGGTTAAGAATAAATATGGAAGAAGACTGTGTGTGTCCCCCAACCCTCCCCCCCCCCACCAGGACACAAAAAAACCCCAAAAAACCCTCAATAGGGTCAAAGGTGAAGCCAAGATCGCAGTACATCCCAAAGGTTGAACATTAGAAAAAGAAACGACGACACAAAACCAAACGCGAAAGGAAAAAAGAAAACGAATGAAAATTTCCACCACAGACACAGGGCATAATATGCCGCAGGCAAGCTCTATGTCTCCAGTAATGTCCTACACTAGCCCTATCTCCGATCTGAATCGAAGGAAGTCGTTCGCAAATGTGACACATTGATAAATGCCCAAATGCTAATACCAATATGAGAGCCGTCAAGTGTGGGAATGGAGGAGGACAAAGAAAAGGGGCTATTAACGATCGCTTACATAAAATACCGCGGAGTATTAAGACCCGCAATACGCAGACTTTTGTTTGCACTTCTCCGTCGAGTCATCGTTCATCGGATCCATTTCACGTCCGTCATAATCGATGGAGACAACTCACCTGGCCACATTAGCAGCGACTTGATCGTATTTCAAACGGCGGCGGTGAATAGCGGTTATGTAAGAGTTAAATAGGAGACTTGAGACCTGAATTTGAGAATCCTGGAGAGGACGCACCTGGTGTGGTAACTCCTACGGAGACACGCAGACACAGAATAACTTGTATATATATATATATATATATATATATATATATATATATATATACACATACACTAAAGAGGCAATACACTTGACACCATAGTTTGATTGCTTTTCAGGGTCATAAATCTAACAGCCATTTTTTCTCTCCTTGGTTTAACCCATGGATGTATTATAAGAACGACTTCACCGGTAACATTGTTAAAAGTAGAAAAAAAAAAAGGGCACGGTCTTATTTTTTGTATTTTTTTTAAATGTTTGTTCTTTTCATTTCATATTAAACGGTGTCGTTTAGGGTTCAGCCAAGGGCTGATCCATCGCTGGAGGAAGGGGGGGGCCGGTTATGAGTCGCCGGGTGTGAAGTTTCATCTCTTCACTGAAACACCCTAATGACTTTATTGTTTCGTTCTCCAGTCAGTCTCCAGAAGCCATTACCATATAAACACCTGTGTTATCAAACCACCGCAAACAATTTCCTGGATAATTTAACAGAAAAGATGCGATTGTAGATTTTGCGATGAGAGAACGCATTTTGAATTTCCATGCGTGTCCCTGTCTCTCTCTCTCTCTCTCTCTGTCTGTCTCTTTCTCCCTCTGTCTCTTTGTGTGTGTGTGTGTGTGTGTGTGTGTGTGTGCGTGTGTACACATTAGACATATCTGTATCACATGTTTATGTATACACATCGAAAAAAATAAACCCTGCGCAACTCCGTTTGCCACCCCCGCACGTCTCTTGGAGGTAAGACTGTAGTCTGAATGAACCTGTTTGAGAAACGGAGACGAGTGTTCTGCATTACCATGGGGCTTCAAGCGATCTGGGAGGCGATCGGGACGGGAACGCTTGCATAACGCAAGAGCCTGACGTTACCCTGCAGAAATGGACCTCCGTCTCCTCTCCTCTCCTCTCACCCTCCCTCCCTCTCTCTCTCTCTCTCTCTCTCTCACCGTTCACTCGCACGCAACACACGCTTACACGCACACACCATCCTTTTATTTATTTATTTTTTACTTTCTCTTGCTCACTTTTCCAGTTCATTTTTTTTCTTTCTTTCATGCGTTTTGACTTTGCCCCCACCACCCCTCCACTTTCCACACACACACACACACACACACACACACACACACACACACACACACACACACACACACACACACACACACACACACACACACACACACACACACACACACACAATCCCCCCCCCCCCCTCCCCCGGGCCTACAGGGTCTGGATTGTTCTGCAGAAGCTTGGCAGAGGCCGCGGATGGGAGAAATGCAGGGGAGGCAGCAGCTCACACTTCCTGCCGTCCTGAACCCAGAGAGTTAACCTTCAGCCAGGGCACAATGGCTGCTCGTTAGCCAAACCCCATCACACACACACACACACACACACACACACACACACGCGCACACACGCACAAAAGGCAGGCCTGGCAACAGCCATGATTCTGTACACAAACACCTTTTTTTGTGTCTCCGTGTCGACATCCACCCACCCCACCCCGCACGCGTCACACTTGAGCCATAAGGCACAAATGTACACTTATTTTTTTTATTTTTTTTGCAATCAACATTTGAAGTAGTTTCCTCGTGAAAACACACATGTGTAGAAACACACGGATCGGTCCGCCCGTGCTCATCGACCACCTTCCTATACGGCGAAAACAAACACGCCAGCACCCCCGCCAAACAATGTCCTGTCGCCATAAAGAATCGAATGCATTGCGATAAACGCCACCGAGATGAGATGTGAAGTGAAGTGACACAATAGGCCATCCAGAGAGATTATAGAAAACAAGGGTGTCTGGCAGCCAGAAAAAGAGAAAGAAACAAAGAACGAAACATCGTGACTAGAAAGGGGATTCTCTCCATCTCTCTCTCCCCCTCTCTCTCTTTTTCGTTTTTTGCCTCCCTCTCTTTTCATCGACGGTAAAAAAAAAAAAAAAAAAAAAGAAAGAAAAGAAAGAAAGCATGAACATGGGCACCCTCGGAGAAAATAAAGCATTGATTCTGCACACTGGCCTCTCCTCTCCGCCAGAGCCCTGGCCGATCGATGGGCTGTAGTAATACGCGGCGCTAGCTCCGTGCTCGGCCGCGCGCGGGCAGATCAGCGCTTTGTCTGGAAATTATTCCATTATTTTCATGTATTTTTTATTGTGCCATCCCTGCTGCGCGGTATGGCAACAACACAAGAAAACCGCTAAAGAAGCGGCTAATACAATGACGTCGACGTGAAGGGCCGGAGGGTGGGGGGTTAAGCGCGTGCCGTCGTCGAAGGGGGTGTGTGTGTGTGTGTGTGTGTGTGTGTGTGTGTGTGTGTGTGTGTGTGTGTGTGTGGGTGGGGGGGGGGGGTATTATGGTCAAAGAGGGGGGCTCGGGGCAAATCGATGGAGGGGGAGGTTGTGTGTGCGACAGCCACCTCTGTACAGACGCAATGATTGGGGATAACTGCGCACACACACACACACACAGCGAGAGAGAGAGAGAGAGAGAGAGAGAGAGAGAGATCAACCGGCCGACCGAAAGATGCGACACTCCGGGTCGAGGCCTTTTTGCCGCCTTTCGCTAGCCGAACATCTCCGCCCCGCCGTGGGAACAAATACAGTCCCTGTTCGCTTTTATCCAGCGATCGATTTCACGACAAGCCCCGGCCTACACTTCGCATCCGTGACGTACATACTTCCGCCACCCCCGATCCTCGCCCGCCGTTGCCCGCCGCCACCGCGTACCGAAAGACCCGGGCCGTCGCTCCTGGGCGCCGTCAGCGACCGGCCGCCATGAGGACGTATAGGCCTAAGGCGGTCGGCGGTGGCGGTGGCGGCGGAGGAGCAGCGAGCGGCCGCCTGGCGTATCTTTGAAGCGCCGGTTAATGAGGCGAGGCCCGAGCCATGTGTGGAACGGGACAAACCGAGAAAACCACTCGTCGCTTTACCCCTGCAAAACCTTTCATTTCCTGAGTGAGCGCTTTGCTTTTTTTTGGTTTTTTTTTCCACCTTAAAAGTCAAGAGGAGGAGGAGGGGGAAGAAGGGCGACGGTGGAAAGGCGCGCCACCTGCGAAACGTTAAAGAACACTGACCCAAACTTTTGAAGACTCATTAAGCTTTTTCAAGTGGAGAAATTTCAGAGATCCCCCCCTCCCAACTTCCCCCTTCGACTCCCCCTCCCTCCCCCCCCCCCCACCTCCCCTCCCGCTCCACCATTCTCTCAGATGTTTCCCCCTCCGTGCGGACCAAATGGTATATCAAGTTCAGGAAATTAGCCACTTCCTGTTGGAGGAAGAGACAGAGAGAGCTGACAGAGGCCAGCGCTAATACAGCCCAGTTTTTTTTGTTTTTTTTTCCTCGTATTTTTTCTTTTCTTTTTTTTCTTTTTTTTTTTTTTACTACCAGCATACTGGGGGCCCAGAATCACACTGGGGGCCCAGGATCACCACGATGCGTCGCGCTATGCTTTCCATATGTTGGACTGGGAACGGGACGGAAAAAAAAAGAAACAAAAAAACAAACCCAAATCAATAACGCCCATCTTTTCCTTCGTACTTCCAACAAAGACGCGCACCAGCTGCCTTGACTGAATACGTGAGACACTTTTGATGAAAACATCCCTGGATTTGCTAGAAAAAAAATATATGAAAAAGGTGTAAAAACACATGAAGAAAAGGAAAAGCGCCGGCGGGGTGTTTGGCTGAGGCGTTCCTCAACACCTCACAAACAGATGAGATCCCCCAGGTTAATCCTATCTAAATAATACAGCCATTAGGTCGTTTAATATCCCCCAGATAAATTGCGGCAGACCCCCCCCTCCGGGACGCGGGGCCGCTGCTGCCGCCGCTGCTGCTGCTCTCTATTCATCAGGAAGCAATCACCATGCGTGCTGCTCGTACCCACTCACGATCTGCCGGGCGGAGGCCAAGAGAATGACCCCACGGGAGATAGAAACAGGCCAAATAATCAGACACCACCACTACTGCCGCTTCCTGCCCCTTATCAGCCCAGAGCATCTCAGCAGGGCCCGGCCCGCTTTTAAGACCCAGATAAGGTTAAGGCGGCTTTCCTCGATTTAACCAAATTGAACGCGTGTGTGTGGGGGGGGGGGGGGGGGGGGTTGGGGTTGGGTGGGGAGATTACAGCGTGTGGGGGATTGTGCAGGTGGTCAGCGTGGTGTGAGAAGGAAAGGGATGATGAAGAACACACACACACACACACCTCCTCAGCTTCTCCTCTCCGCTTCCCTAAACTTCTCACAACTGTGACCCCTGTTGCGGTCAAGGGCCAGCGGCAGAGGTGGTGGTGGTGGTGGTGGAGGAGGAGGTTGAAACCCAAAGCCTGCTGTTTCCATTCCTTTCTGTTCAAACAACGAGACAACTGGCCCTGCAGCATGGGGCCCCAGGAAACAGACGGGACACACACATGCGAGCATGTGTCCGGGCGCAAGTAACCCACCACTAACTAACCCACCATTATCCAACTCACCCCTAACGAACGCACCGCCTACTAACTCGCCACTCACTAACTCACCACTAACTCGACTAACTCATCAGCCTCCTCAGATACTTTTTTTGAAGCACTATCTAAGAAAAAAAACGTAATTTTCAATGTACTTTTTAGAATTTTGTCTTTTTACCTGCCAAAGTGGAAAAAATCAACCAGCTAGGCAATTGTTTTAATATGTAACCCTGTATTTACTTACTGCCAAATGGTCAAATCTATCAGCCATTGGCTAGTGGCAGCTGTTAATTTTGGACCCTGTTTGAAAAAAATATATATATTAAAAAAAAGATTAAGCTTAGATACAAAGAACAATGTGGTACAGACAGTACAATTCCCAAAAGTCATATGCCATCAAATATGTCATGTAGAAGACATGTCTAAGGAGAAAACCAGTCTAGTAAACTGACTGCAGGATAAAGTCTGAAACAAGATGACAGATGACTGAAACTGTGTGGTAGAGCAGATCCCTTCACACTGCTGGAACTGGAACTAGGTTAGGAGAAGTCCTCTGTATTTTGCACAGAGAGAGAGAGAGAGAGAGAGAGAGAGAGAGAGAGAGAGAGAGAGAGAGAGGAGGGGGGGGGGGGGGGGGGGGGGGGGGGGGGGGGGGGGGGGCGGATGGGGCTAACAAGCCAGATTGAGTGGTGAGGCTGTTAAAGGGGAAGGACAGAGTTCAGGAAGACCAACATCTGTGATATTTCTTCACTTCATACACCGCCCCCCCCCTCCCTCCCTCTCTCCCTCTCTCTCCCTCTCCCTCTCCTTGGCTTAGCATACCAAATGTTGAGGTGGGGCTTACGAAAACAGCCAAGGGCCAAGGACGGCGTTCGGTAGCGCGACCGATCGGGTGTCCCCCGCTTGACGGTGTCACTTTCTCACAGGTTAGAAAACTTTAAAGTCAATCAAAAAGTTCCACATAACCAAACATTAGCGCAGTACATTACTTAAGGTGTACAATACGTTACTTAAGGTGACCAGTGACCACATTCCTGAAATGAAAAACGGGGGCATTTGAAGTTTGGCGGTCCATATATCAACACGATATTATTTCAGAAATAAAAAAGAGGACATATTTAGGACATTTTGCCTATTGTGACCACGATACACGTAGAACTGTAGTAAATGAAAAACAAGCCGAAGTAGGCTACTTGAATAGGGAATCGATCCGTATTTTATCGATAGCCTATTGTTTATGATCCCTCGTGCCTGCTTATGGTATAAAGTCAATAGATAGACGCCCGTGTAGCGAGGTCGTGTCACAGCCTATCATAGATATGAGACTAACTACCAAGTGTATGAACATTTATATTCATCAGCAAGCTACAACCTTTGCCATATATTTAGAAAAATCCTATTTATTTAAACAAAGGGACATTTCCGGGGACAGTTAAAAAGAATCCACTGGACGATTGAAATTGACTTGGGAGAGCGAGCGGGGGGCATGTTGAGTCGTTTGTGAATGGCTCATTAGAGAAGCTAACGCGCTATGCTAGCGAGCTAGCGTAGCGGGGGCTCACAGCTCATCGCTCTCGGCCGGGGGAGCGACTCACTTCACCGGATCGGCTTCATTACCTGCCGTAGCCACCTCCGAGGTACGGGTAGCGGCCTGCACTTAGCCCGCCCCGACAGATACAGATATACACAATTCTTTTTAGGGCCCCCCCGTCTCATTTCACCCTGGGCAGGACAACGCATTAGCGCAACCCCCCTTGCACAAACACACATGCCAAACACACACACACACACACAGGTACGCAGAAACACTCATATACACATACACGCGTGCGTAAACACACACACGAAGACACACACACGCAAACTCACACCACCCGACACACAAACGAGACAGACGGTTTTCGCAAGGTTTCTGCAAGGAGGCGAAAGACTATCGAGACACAGTGACTTTGCTAGGAGGACGCTAGTTCGGCATGCGGCCAGTTCACCGCTCGACTGTCAATAGTCTGCTCTGTGCCCCAGGGCCACCCTCTCTCATGGGGGGGGGGGGGGGGGGGGGGGGGGGGGGGGCCTCTCCCGCCTGATAACCCACCCTCCCTCCCTCACCCCTACATCCCGTGATACACACACATGCACCTCCCCCCATCCCTACCTCACCCCCCCCTCCAACACGTGATCTACACCCTGCCCAGACAGTTGTTTCCACGCTGTTTCTCGCGTCTAGGAACATTGTCTGTCCGTCTGCTGCTGGCTCCGATGGTCCCGCCTCCCGCCCGCGTGCGAGTGCGTGCGCGTATGCGTATGCTCTCCCGAACCCCAGGGCCAGGGGCCAGGATGGGGAAGGAACCGTGCCGGCGGGGCCCCAGCCAGAGGCAGCTATAGTTTGGGGCCATGTCACATGGGGGGGGGGACGGGAACCTGCCTCTTCCTGCAGATTCCTTCCCCTGCTCTTGGCCAGCTGAGCAATCAGGTCACCTCTCTTTCCTGTGTCGCTTCTAGTCAATTGTTCTCCTCTCTCTCCCCCTCTCTCCCCCTCTCTCCCTCTCTCTCTCTCTCTCTCTCTCTCTCTCTCTCTCTCTCTCCCTCTCTCTCTCTCTCTCTCTCATTCACTCTCTCATTCCCTTTCCTCCTAATTCCACTATGGAGAGTTTACAGCTGTTGCAGGTGATGCCCGTTTATGTCACGGCTTTTGTCCTTTCGTCGGCTCCAGCTAAACAAACGCTCGCGAAGCAAATAAATGAAATATTAAACGGCGACACGAGTTAAGCGCACGCAAAGAACGACGACGACGCGCACTCGAGATTTGCGCAGACGCGACTCTCGTGTTTTATATAAACGTGGGAAAGGTTGCTTTCGACACCTCGGGGGGAAAATGGGGATAATGGGATAATATGGTTCGCAAATTGTGACGCAAACTATCATCGTCTTTTCTTCATTGCGCAATAGCCCGCTATCGTTGAGAAAACGCTTCTCCTGACTCAGCTAGGGTTTCAAAGCGACGCAGGTAAGCCATCGGGGGGGGGGGGGGGGGGGGGGGGGGGGAAGCGGCTATAGCTACTGAAGGAGCTGGCGTGCCTTTAAGATGGAGAGATTTCCATTTCGTGCTAGCGCGCGCCACGTGTTTACTTTACGTTTACGTTTTAGTGTGGGCTTGTCGCGGCAAAGCTCGCAAACGAGAAAACTCACAAATTCACTCTCTCTCTCAACCACCCCCCCCCCCCCCCCCATATATCACCGGCTTTAAAGCTCCTGCCCCTGTTTCTACTCTGAATGTCAGCTATACGCAAGAGTAAATCTATCACTGGCTAATTGAATAATAACAAGAAAACAAACAATGAGCGGGGCGCCACCTTGAAGAGGCTGCCAGCAGGCTAATTCCGCCGCTACGCCGTCCAAAACAAGACTTCCTGTCGATACTAGCGTGCGTATTCCCTTCTATAAAAACCAAAAAAAACCTTAGCTCAAGTGTACCATTTAGTTCTCCAGAAAACACGCAGTGGCTCGGGACGCCGTGTTAGAAAACAAGACGGGCCTCGTGCCTTAGCTTGTTCAAAGGCGAACCAAAAAATATTTACATTATTGGCTCAAAAGGCATCTTAGCGAACACACGGAGCCCACATCCAGGAAATGTGCCCAGACGACAGACCAGGGCATGCCCAGATAGAGATTGACGCACATCAGCGAGATAAAGTCAGACACTTGCAGTCTTCTGAAGTCATATCATAACACATGGCTGCGTGTGTAACACCAATGCGGCAGTCGCCACGGCGAACGATCGCACACACAGTCAGTAACCGAACTAAAATACAAACTAAAACCTGCCATTGGCTAGACTGGAGGCATCTGAAATATTCATGCACGCGAACGCTTGTTAGATGACTTGTTGTCGCGACCTTGAAATAACACGCCACTTATAAAAAGCTGTTTGGCTATGAGAGAACACACCGATTATAGCCCATTTCTAGGCCAGCACATAATCAGTGTCCAAGTCCCAAATCAATGACCTACTTCTGGGCACACACACACACACACACACACACACACACACACATATCCACGGCACATACGCTGCGAGGCAAACTGTCTCCTTTCACAGATTAACGTGGCGACTGGGTGAGATCTAATCAAGTTGACACATTGTTGTGATCCCAGAACTTAGTTGAGTGTGTGCACCGCACCAAAATATACACAAGAGACAGAGCGAGACAGAGAGAGACAGAGACAGAGAGAGAGAGAATGAGACACACATACGGAGAGAGACACAGACAGAGAGAGCGGGAGGGAGGAAGAGTGAGAGCCATACAGAGAGAGAGACAGAGACAGAGAGAGAAAGAGAGAAAAAAAGAGTGAGAGACAGAGAGAGAGAGAGAAAGAGCGAGAGACAGAGAGAAAGAGAGACAAAGAGCGAGAGACAGAGAGAAGAGAGACAAAGAGCAAGAGACAGAGAGAGAGAGAGAGAGAGACCAATCTGAGGACACAAAACCACAGTACGGTTGGGTGCTGTGCGCTCCCCTCAGCTCCTTGGTGTAGTTTTCGCGACGAGGGTGGGTGGGTGGCGTGCGTGGGTGGGGTACCCTAGCTGGAGGGGGGGTCACCTGGGTCTACGACGTTCCTGACCCGCGCAGAGTGAAGGCACACGGCCTGCGCTGATTTCCACCGGGCCGCTCCTGCGCCAAGTTGGAAATGTGAGGAGCGGTGTGTCTGGGGAAGGGTGAGGTCACCCGACCAGACCACTCCCCCCCCCACGCTCCTCCTCCACCCTCACCCCCCCCCCCCCCCCCCCCCCCCTCCCCGAACACCACCACCTCCCCCTCTGATGCATTCCTGCTCCTATAGGAGGGTGGACTATTTAGAGAGATGTGCACACACACACACACACACACACACACACACACACACACACACACACACACACACACACACACACACACACACACACACACACACACACACACACACACACACACACACACACACACACAGCTCTCCAAGTCTCCTGCAGTCTTCCCCACCCCCATTCCATTTGCCTGCCCTCTCATCTCTCTCTCTTCACAGACCGTCCCCCCCCTCCCCCCCCACTCTCCCCCCCCCCCCCCCCTCCCTCCCTCCGCCCCCCCGGAGCTACTCCACCACATAGCTCTGTGTTCTGTGCAACCATGCAGACACAATCTCCTACACAACAAGGAAAGAAAAAAAAAAAAAAACGCACACAGGAAATAGGTCGCCTTGCCCTCTCGAGGAGCCAAACCGAAAAACCAAAGCCAAAAAGAAAATAGCCTGATGGTCTCTTTTTTGAAATTTCTAAATTGGATTTATTTTCATTGAATAAAATAACAGCAGTAAGGAGATGAGTGTGGATATAAAGAGAGAGAGAGAGAGTCTGGGTGGTGCAGCGGTAGTGGTGGGCATGCTGCAGTGATCCGAGGACCCAGACATGGTTGTGTGGGCTGACAGGATTGACTCGCAGGCTGATGACGAACACATGCAGGCGGCCGCAAATACGATTAAGCGCATGGCGGGCGCAGGCGCGCATTTCCGACATGTTTAAATGTGTCTAGGAATCCTGGCTCAAGGGAGCGTTCCAGGTTGAATTCATGAGTTATTATTATTATTATTATTATTATTATTATTATTATTATTATTATTATTATCGCTATTATTATTATTGTTATTGTTATTATATATATATATATATATATATTATATATATATTATTATTATTATTATTATTATTTTATAGAAGTATCAGACTATTTAACTATGTGTATTTTTATGAGTCCACTTATTATTTAATTTAGCCCAGTATTAATTATGAATATTTTAAAAAATGTTCCCGCCCAGATTGCATTTAGCAGTAATTGTGAATGAAAGAGCAACCGTGATCCATGATGCCGAACACGGGTCTAAACCTCCTTGCTCTTGTTCGGATTGCGCAATGCACCTTGGTCCACTGAACCATCTGGACTTTCCCCCCCACCCGCCCCGGCGCTGTGTGTTTTTTGAATGATTCCACTCACGCCTCCATCTTTAAAACGGGTCGTGTGCTGGAGCCTTCCTGTTCTCCAGGGACCATTGATCCGGCGTAATGACTTTTGTGGAGGTGGCGGTGCTGGGAGGGGGGGGTCGCGGGTTTCGCCTCCACAATGGACAACCTGCCTGATGCCGTCGTCGTCTCTCTGCTGGTTATCAAGCTCAGGGACGCCGGTATAGGATCAGAATATTAACATGCAGGGGAGGTGGTTCATGCCCCCCTCCCCCCCCCTTCCTCTCCACCCCCCTGCAAGGTGCGTCCGTTTTTGTGCGGTGCGCGAATCGGTTATAACCGACAACAACAAAAAATAAAGAAGGAGAAAGAAAAACGAAAATGAAGAAATCCATTACGTGCGAGTGGATGTATAAACAAATCAATTTTTCATATTCACGCGTGGTCGCACAAAACCCATTCGGAGAAAAGAGCCAAGAACGATACAGCACAAAATATCCGTTGGCAGAGGACAGCTGCTAAAACAGCCAACATGTGAAGACGCCCTTTGAGAAAAAAAACAAAAAAACACAGTGTCTTTCTCTATCAACCAGGAGAGGCTACATGGTCCACTTTTAACCCTCGAGTTGTATCAGCAACGGGTCAAATGAATGACTTCCTTCTCCTGTGTTAAGCACGTCCCCCACTAAGGTTAACAGGGGTATATCCTCCTGACCCTTACAACCGTAAACATGGGCCGCCTCGCCTCCGGACGACACGGGAGGGCTGGGGACAACACACACACACACACACACACACACACACACACGTCCCCATAAAAACACAGGCAGTGTGGGACGCTAACCTGCTTACCTACTGGCAGGCGGCGGTGGAGAGTGACTAAGTACATTTATTCAAGTACTGTACTTGAGTTTTTTGAGGCACTTGCACTTTACTTGAGTATTTCTATTTTCTGCTACCTTATACTTCTACTCCACTACATCTCAGAGGCAAATGTTGGACTTTTTACTTCACTACATTTATCTGACAGCTTTAGTTACTTTGCAGATTCAGTTTAACAATACAAAATAGAATCAATAAATACATTATATGATTATATCACTAAGGCTTTAATTGGTCCCCAGGAGGAAATTAACAAACTGCCCAGCAGTATGTAAAGTATTACATAAAATATACATGTAAATAAATAAGAATGAGCTATAAATTATTTGAGATGTATATTATTCTGAAATGGGCCATTCTGCATAATAGAGTACTTTTACTTTTGAAACTTTGTATATTTTGGTGCTAATACTTTCATACTTTGACTTCAGTGACATTTTCAACGCAGGACTTTCACTTGTAACACAGTATTTCTACAGTGTGGTATCACTACTATGACTCAAGTTCTTCCACCACTGTTAGCAGGTCATAATGTATCGCTATTAAAAAAAAAACTACATCAAAAGGGAGATTTTGCATATTGACCAGAAAAAAAAAGAAGTGTGATTTCCCTTTGGTTTAGAAGTGAACAAAAGAAGGCAGACGTGCAAGTGGGAGACACGTGTGGAAACAAGACAACAGAAGAAAGCGCTAAGCGTCATGCCCAGGGCTGTGTGGCGACACAAAAGACCCAAGAGCCGTGTGTGTGTTTCCTGGTGGAGCAGCAGAACGAATGGGGATTACAATATTAGAGGAAATGGACTCGTCCAGTTTGACCTACATCCCTCGACAGAGACTCCCAAATTATAATCCCGGCGTAAATGTTTGGCTATTGAATTTTAGATGATGTATCGACGGCCGTGAAATTGTGTTGGGATGGAAAACGAAAAAAATGAGCAAAAAAAAGGAAAAAAAGACACATTACTCGCTCATGCTTATGGGGGGTTCAAATGAACTTGGAATACAATGAGAACACAATGTACTACATCAGGTTAATATTACTACAAGTACTATGATTACTCCTGCAAAATATTAATAAGAAAATACCATTCCTTAAATAAAGGGTGAGGGGTAAGTACAGAGACATACTGAATCATTAATTACCGTTTGGAAATCATTTGCCTGAGAGATTTTGTACCACTATTTACATGCCACGCACTTAAAATGAAAGTAATTTAATGAACCTATGAATGCTGTTTTACTCATTACCGATTTGGTTATATATGACTGACTACCAATCACATCAAAACATATGGTTATTACTAGAATATAGTCACCATAGTATACGTTTCAAATGATGTAGCGCCTTTCAAAACTGATGTTACAAAGTGCTTCGCATTGTATGTCAAATAAACACAGTAGTAAATAAAAACAATATGTACTCTGACCAACTAAACTATGTGTCAAAACAGCAGAGAATGCAGTCTCCGTGTATGTTTCCGAAAGCATTTCGAAAAACAGTAATGGTGTTGTTGTATTGGAAAAGAGTCTACTTGATAGTCTTTAGAAAAACAACATCATTTTAAAGTGCCAAAAGAATGGGAGCAGTGCATCATGGGAAGATGATGAAACGCACACTTCCATCTGCCTCCATTTTAAACCAAGGCCAAAACACAAGTCTGGACGCACAGAATCACTGTAAACAGTGTTCCTACTTCACCCTGCAGAGACGTGGAAGTGCTCAGTACATCTATTTCTGTTATATCTCAAACAGAGATTGAAGGAGGAGGTAGGTGTGTGTGTGTGTTAGGTTTTTATGTATCCAAAAACACTTGAGAATAGTTCCTATACAAAGGTCATAAGACTTGAATGGTAAATTTAACTGTAGCAACCATCATTTGTTTGTTTGTCTGTTTGTGTGTGTATATATGCATGTGTGCTCATGTGTGTGCGTGTGTGTGTGTGTGTGTGTGTGTGCGTGCGTAATACGCGCACATGCATATGTATGTTTGTTTACAAAGCCCCAGGAAATACCAGGACAGGCTGACGCTGACTCTCCTGCGCTCCCGTCGCATGTGACTGGGAAGCACACACAGAGCAGATTGTTTGGATGTCTGCTTGGCGGCGCGGGGGCGGCGGGACACGACATGATAGGAACATTTGGTTGCCGAGAAAACATCAAAAACAACAACACCACCCAACACATCTGAATCTGCCTCTCGCCGTCGAATACCTGCTGGATGCTTCTGTGGCCTCCTCCTCCTCCTCCTCCTCTTCCTTCTCCTCCTCCTATTCCTCCTCCTCCTCCTCCTCGTTCTTTTTATTTTGCTCCAAAACTTTGTAGCAACTGTTTTTTTTTTGTTGAATGAACAGCAGCCGGCTGTTCATTTGCATGGCTCTCGGGTCCCATAGCGCGCCGCGCCGCCGCCGCCGCCGCCGCCGCCACCGCAGCAGCTAGCCCTCCAGCGTGCTTCCTGCGCTCGTTACATTAGCATAATGCAGATGCCCACCGGAACGCCTCACACCTTGCTGTTGCTCAGCACTATTTTCTAGTTTTTGGTTTTTTTTCATTTCATTTAATCTTATACACGGGATGTTTCGTTTCTTTCGCCGACTCGATTACGCGAGCGCAACGCAACGTGCGTCGTGGCAACGTGGCGCTTGGTCGTCCATTCCCCCCCACCCCCCCTCTCGTACCAGGAACAGCCGCTTTAAAAAACGCACGCCTCGCCCCTGTTTATCTCATATAAAGGAATGTAAATAGGATAAGTGCGTAAGAGTTTTGTAAACAGCCATTTACACTGTAAATTGAAAGGACGACGTAAATTAGATACTTCTAGCTCTGCACCGCAAATGTATTCTATGTGAGAAATGCTTTCAGCTACTCCTCAGTGGGATATGTATGATATGTATTATCTGGTAATGCGCACACACACACACACACACACACACAAATATATAAAATACTCACACACACACATACACAACACACACATGTATAAAACACTCACACATGCCTAATTAAGTCAAATGAACTATGCATACAAATAAAACAATTTTTTGAGGCTTTCTGAGTGAGTTACTGTTCCGCGTTTCTCTAATAATCCCAACGTATTCATGATCCGTTTTTACTCCAGTCGGGTCCACGCAGTGATCAATAAAACCAGCGCACATGAAAGACATCACTCACTTTCAATTAAAGAGATTCCCCTCTCATTTTTTCCCCCTCTGTCTCTCTCTACCAAACAAAAATCACACGCCGGCGCCCTTAACTCAATCTGCTAGGATTGTCAATCACGCCATAAGCGCAGCAAACACCCGGTACAGCAAATCACTCAATTACCCATGGGCAATGCATCTGGTCACATCTGATCACACTAAAAACACCACCAGCACGGAGACAGACACTAAAAACACCACCAGCACAGAGACACAGACACTAAAACACTACCGGCACAGACACAGACACTAAAACACCACCAGCACAGACACAGACACTAAAAACACCACCGGCACAGACACAGACACTAAAAACACCACCAGCACGGAGACAGACACTAAAACACCACCAGCACAGACACAGACACTAAAAACACCACCAGCACAGAGACACAGACACTAAAACACTACCGGCACAGACACAGACACTAAAACACTACCGGCACAGACACAGACACTAAAAACACCACCAGCACGGAGACAGACACTAAAACACCACCAGCACAGACACAGACACTAAAAACACTACCGGCACAGACACAGACACTAAAAACACCACCAGCACGGAGACAGACACTAAAACACCACCAGCACAGACACAGACACTAAAAACACCACCGGCACAGACACAGACACTAAAAACACCACAGACACAGACACTAAAACACCACCGGCACAGACACAGACACTAAAAACCCCACCAGCACAGAGACAGATACTGAAACACCACCAACACAGACACAAAAACAAGCAGAGGTGGGCTCCTTTACAGCCTCTTCCCCATTCCCCCCCCCCCCCCCCCCCCCCAAAAAAAAACAACTAGAAAAATCAGTTTTAAAAAGGCTACACACTCCTATTCTCCAGACCCTTGTGAAATGTCACTAACCAAACCATGACTGGGGATTTCTATGAATGGCTGCCCTTTTCCTGGTGCGGTTGAAACTAAACAGCGGCAGAAGGGACGTAAATAGTGCGAGGAAGGCCTCTGAGCTCTGTTTATAAAGCTACTCACCCCCCCCCCCCCCCCACCCCCCGCGCGCCCCGTCGTAAATATTTAACGACGTCTTATTACTTATTTGTCTCTTTAATGTCAATCTGGAACAACGTGTTCAAGATGTCACGAGGATAACAACCACAACGAGGGAGACGAGGGAGGGGGATAAATAAAAGACGCGCCCCGGATGTCGTTAACGCAACAAATTAAAAAGAAATAATCGGATAAATAAATAAATAAATAACGCACTTGATCTGTCCGTGAACTCCTCTCTAATCTATCGCCTCGACGCGCGAGTGACGCGCGCGCCACGCGTCACCTACACGCGACATCCGGCAGCGTGTCGGCTCGGATGGGTGGCGGTGGGCCTCACGTGGCAATTAATCCTTCACTAAGCGGCCATTATAGATGTTGTTAAACACGGTGGCTGGCACAACATTCCAGCGGCCAATCTGAATAATTCATTTTCATCCCACCCAAGTGTACTCGCGGACGGCGCTCTACTGCAAAGTTGTAACCCCCCCTGTGTGGCGAGGGGCGGTGGTTCATGATTGGCTAAAGGAAAGGTCAGTGTATTCGCACTGACCTGCAATCAAGACACAGCTGTGAGGGTTCCTGTGTGTGGATGATTATTATGGAAAAATAATAAGGGGGACTGCAGGTAGTGGCGACGCTTTCCCCGCCTGCCCCTGACTGACTTGTTCTTTGCCAGGCAGAGAAAAGGCCTCTGCGGTCCGATGTACTTTAACCGACGGACCGTTCCTCAGAAATGATCCGACGACTGATCAGACGAGTGAGGAAGAAAGAAAGAAAGAAATAAAAACAACACAACTCTGTGAAATAAGGGGCTGGTAGACGAAGAAACAGACGAAGACGAACATCTGCCCCCCCCCCCCCCCCCCCCAAATAAAATTCCCTGGCAGGAGCAGCAATTATATTCTCCCCCCTATTCCCTGTGCCGTGTGGGGCCCATTTCATATCAGTATCCCAATTATATTCCAACCAGCATTATTACATACAGAATAGGAGAGAGAGAAAGAAACACACACAAACACAAACATAGAGAAAGCATAACTATTCCATCAAAACAGGGCGGGAAAAACAAAAATATGTCTTCATAGTGGGGAAACAGAAAGGATGTAACAAACCGACCAAACAGCAGCAATTGCAGTAGAATAGCCAAGAAATGCTCTGGATTGAGACGCATCTGTGTGTATGTGTGTGTGTGTGTGTCGCCTTCCAGTGAGTCGCTCCATTGTGTGTGCCACGCCAACCACACAACACGCGGGTTTCAGTTTCCCCGTGAATCGCAGCAGTCAGCTGCCTTGCCCGTCCACCACCTCCTGGTCAAGGGAAGGCACAGTGCCAGTCCAGCACCGGACCGCAGACATGTGACCCGACTGTGACACACGCACAGACACACAAGCCCCACCACTGTATCTCCTCTTCCATCCACAGCGGACGGGTGGGTAAGGAGCGTGGGAGGTGGGGATACACAGATAAAAAGTCACTCGCCACTGAGCTGTGAATTGTCCAATTCATTCTTGTTTTTTTGGGGGGAGTATTTCGCTGATTCACGTGATTACAACACACACACACATGGATGGTCACACAGACACACACACACACACATGCGCAAACACACGCATGCACACATTCTTACACACACGCGCGCACACGCGCACACACACACATACACAAACAAACAAGCAAACACACTAGCTATTTTCTGTGTTTCTGGATACTTCTATCTGGTACACACACAGCCATTATGGTGTACCGGTGTTTACAGCAGAGGTATACACAGTGTCTTTACCAGAGGTATACACAGTGTCGTTACCAGAGGTATACAGTGTCATTTCCAGAGGTATACACAATGTCGTTACCAGAGGTATACACAGTGTCGTTACCAGAGGGATACACAGTGTCGTTACCAGAGGGATACACAGTGTCTCTACCAGAGGTATACACAGTGTCGTTACCAGAGGGATACACAGTGTCGTTACCAGAGGGATACACAGTGTCTCTACCAGAGGTATACACAGTGTTGTTACCAGAGGGATACACAGTGTCTCTACCAGAGGTATACACAGTGTCGTTACCAGAGGGATACACAGTGTCTCTACCGGAGGTATACACAGTGTCGTTACCAGAGGTATACAGTGTTGTTACCAGAGGTATACACAGTGTCTTTACCAGAGGTATACACAGTGTCGTTACCAGAGGGATACACAGTATCGTTACCGGAGGGATACACAGTGTCTCTACCGGAGGTATACACAGTGTCTTTACCAGAGGTATACAGTGTCATTACCAGAGGGATACACAGTGTCTCTACCAGAGGTATACACAGTGTTGTTACCAGAGGTATACAGTCTTTACCAGAGGTATACACAGTGTCGTTACCAGAGGTATACAGCATCTTCACCAGAGGGATACACAGTGTCTCTACCAGAGCTATACAGTGTCTTTAACAGAGGTATATACAGTGTCGTTACCAGAGGTATACAGTGTCGTTACCAGAGGTATACACAGTGTTGTTACCAGAGGTATACACAGTGTCGTTACCAGAGGTATACAGTGTCTTTACCAGAGGGACACACAGTGTCTTTACCCTCATGATTAGAAGAGGGTTCATGCTGGCAGGTGTTTGTCCGTTGCTGGGAGTCAGGGTTGGTGTGATTTATAGGCCCTTGTCTGATGGGGACCCCGACATCAGGGACCACGGCTGGTGTTTGTCTCCCGCTGCAGGGAGGGAGGCAGGAGCCCGGCCAGAGACACTAAAATATGCCCCGCACCCCCCCGGACCACTGACAGGGTTACACGACACTACATGTGCAGCTGTCTAAATATTGCCTCTCCTTGCTCTTCTCCTCCTATTCTTGCTGCCGTCATTCCTCAGACCCCGCAACCCCCTCCTCCTTCCCCCTTATCTCCCTCGTTCTCCCTCTCTCTTTCAATCTGCGATATGTACATAAGTACCATTTCTACAGGGACTGCGTTTAAAATAGAACATCTGACGGCCAAATTCCTATTGCTAGTATTTCATTCGGTGCCCAGTGGCATTGCATAGTTAGTTAATTTGAGGTGATGCATGTGTGTGTTTTATATATGTGTGTGAGTATTTTATATATGTGTGTGCGTGTGTGTGTGCATTACCAGATAATCTCATGAAAGCCCTAACAAAGCTACTGAAAGACGTTCTCTCACTTACTTCATTATGGGCTCAGCTTGCTCTCCGACTCCTTGTGCTAAAGATCCCCAGGTGCATGAATCTTTCATGGGCACCCTCTTAGCCGCCTGCCCGCCTGCTTGCCTAGCATAGCATGTCTGCCTAGCCTAGCATGTCTGCCTAGCCGGCCTCTCTCCCCCCTAAGGAAACGCAGACCCTTGTTGTCAATTGCACTCACTTACACTCTACTAGGCTCATCATTATCATCGCTGTGGGCCGAGAGGGACGGCACATGAAACTACAGCTTCTTGCCGCTGATTATTTAAGCATCAACTTCAACATGCTATTATCACTGGAAACCCCCCAAAAACCGCCCTGAATGTATTATTTGACAAGCAACGCTCCCTAAGCGTTGTATAAACGATGTCTTGTTTTCATTGTAAAAGCAATGAACACAAGATGGATATCAGCCTGCATGCCGCAGCGAGTTGTTGTGTTGTCGGTGCTTTTCGCTGTACTCCATTTGAGTGCTACAAATGTTGCATGTACCGAAGAAATGATGGGGAATAAATGCACAAAATGAGTGGCCAGAAGCTCTATAAAAATATAAATGAATGCCTCCTCTCCAAACTGTGCTGGAGGGGTGGAGGTATACACTTGTGTGTGTGTGACAACAAGCCTTTTTGGTGAATCCTTTTGTGAATCACCCCTTTATCGATATTCAGATCAACTAATGACTAATGCCAATAGCAATGACAAGCAACACCCTGGTCATTGCCCCATTCACTTTACAAAAATCCTTCAAATGATGAACGACTAATGGCTTAATGAAACATTAAGCCATTAGTCGTTGTTTAGCATGGCGAAGTCAAGGTCACACAGCTCACAAAGGGTGTTATTCTCCGACAGAAAAAACGGCAAAGCTAATGGGAAGCATTGAAACGCATTCTCCACTGACAAAAAAGGGCTGTATGGTCATATAGCGCCATTATGCGTCAAAGACAGAAAGGCTTCATTAATGTAGCCGCTTTTCAAGCTGTGCGTGAGGAAACAGCATGGGGGGGGTAGACCACTCGTAAGCCGGCAGCGTCTCGAACGCCAAGTGTTCTTAAAACATATTACGCCGGAGCATTAATTAATTTGTTGGCCGCTGAAGCGTAGCATATTAGGGCTGTTCATCACAGGCAGGAAATTGACATGGTATCCATCGCAGGCTGGTCTCGCAGCGCTATCCACTTTAATTTCGCATCAAAGGACGTGAGTAATACCTCGCTTGATATTCGTCGTTTCATTTTGTCGGGGAATCTATGTCCCCGGGAGGTCAGATGGGGGTGTTTGGTTTGGCGCCACGTTAGATGCCAATCGTTTTAAGTATTTGAATACGGTACCTGGGACGGTAGCGGGGTTGATCAAATAACCGACCGTTCCTCATCCTCACACCTCTTTTCCTCTTGGCTCGCGTTTATTTGAACAAATTAGACATAGCCGTCGGTAACATCTGTGTAAAACCAACACTTTGTACAGCTGGAGCCCCCCTGTCAATCCGTAAACAGGTTCTGGCACGCCACCGAATATCACCAAGGGTTGCACTGCTCTCCGAAGGTATTTGCCAGCACCAATGCACAGTGTGAGTCCGTACATGGGTTTGTGTGTTTGTGTGCATCTGTGTGTGTGAGTGAGTATCTGTGTGTCAGTGAGGGAGAGAAGGAAGGGGGGAGAGAGAAAGAGACAGTCAGGAACATGGGGATGACGCCATGTCTATTTTTAGTCCAGTACACCGAGTTCTGCCTCTCTGTGTTTTGCTGCACTGTTCCCAGGACAGCATGCCGGGGTCATCAACAGCAGCTAAGAGAGCAAGCAGGATAACTCTGGCCTTGTTCCCAGCCTCCTCCTCCTCCTCCTCCTCCTCCTCCTCCTCCAACGCTCCTACAGCGGTGGCGGTGGTGGTGGTGGTGGTGGTGGTGGGAGGCACACTAGATTCCTGGCTGTAGGTTTTCGCGGGGCTATCTGTAAGGAGGCTCTCCTGACAGATGCCATGTTCATCCACCTCTGTCTGGTGACTAATGGCCTAATAACTCAACTGTCACGCTGGCCCGCTATCTGGCGTCTTCTCCCGGGGTAGAATACCACCCCGGAACGTCTCCACCGGAGCCCTGACCTAAATAGATATGCCTGAGATTCCCAAAGTCTCCCCGCCTCCCGCACCGCCTTCCCCCTCCTCCATCTTATTCCTCCTCCTCCTCTTTTTCTTCTTCACGGCAACTGTCTACCGAGATGTGAGGAGGAGGAGGTGGTAAGGGGGAAGGCCTGAAATAGGAGAGAAAAAAGGAGGAGGTGGCTTTTCACATTTACGACACTCGCCGACAAGTAGTTACCGAGGAAATGCCAACGCATTGACATACCAGAATTGATTACAAAAGAAGAAGAAAACATGGGCCGGGCTATATAAATCATTGTATCTCCATCGGGCGCTGTGTTCTCTCCCGCCGCCATGATGTCAACAATCAAGTTTGCTGGCGAGTGCTTTTCCATTCTGAGGGAACACGAGCCTCCAGTCCATGTGTCAGAAATCTGCATCTGCTCTTTGTCTGCGCCGCTGTCTTCCAAATGCCTTAGCCCATCGGCCCGGCTATAGGAAACCGTTATATACACACATGCTACAATAGCCCTGCTAAGCTTATCAGCGGCTTGTGCTGGTGGGGGGGGGGGGGGGGATGGTCAAAGATGAATGACAACGTCTCGCTGGGCTGCAACAGCACTTGTGCAAGCAAAGTGCTTCCACTTGAACTCAATGCTAGTCAATTGAACAATCGAGCCATGTGTTTAAAGCAAACATCCATGGGACCAGCTCGGTTCTACCAACAAGCCAACACGGACTAATCCAAGAGCGTGCGGGGTTAGATCGTGAACACACACATACTAAACTCCAATGTCCGGGATCAGAGGTTTCTGCCTTTTCTTTTAGTTTGGTTGCATAAGGTGGTGGTGGTGTTGGTGGGTGGGGTGGTGGGTGAACATGTGTGTGCCTAGGCCAGGAGCCTTCTGGGCAAGTCTCTCTCTCTCTCTCTCTCTCTCTCTTTTTCTGTCTGTCCTTCCTGTTCAGTTGCTGGAGGGCCCTGTGCTTATCAGTTCCAGATCGCACGAGAAACACAAGAAAGTAAAGGAGACCACTGACAGGAAGGGGATTTTTTTTTCCCCTACCCTTTTCGCCTTCACATGTCACAGAGGAAAGCAATTATTCATTAGGACATGCATTGGTGTAGCAGTAGTAGTCGTAGTGGAAACTGAAAAACCACCAGGCTTGGGAGAGTCATGTCGTATTCTAGTAACGTGCCATTCCAAAAGCAGCATGCCAGGGCATAGACTGGGTGTCATGAAAAAAAGAAAGAAAAGCACTATAAATCCTTTTTCTTCTGCAGAATGTAGTATTGGGAGTGTTAACCTCTGAGATTGTTTGTTTTTCGATGGGTCCCGCGTGAAAACAAGACAAGCATCCATCAACAGGAGGTTGGAGGAGAAGTGTGTCGCAGAGAGAGAGAGAGAGAGAGAGAGAGAGAGAGAGAGAGAGAGAGAGAGAGAGAGAGAGAGAGAGAGAGAGAGAGAGAGGGAGAGGGTGAGTGCGAGCCAGAGACAGAGACAGAGATGGAGAGATAGAGGGAGAGAGGGAAACAGATGTGTGGTTGTGTGGTTGCCACTCATGTCACATCACCGCGCGTGTCACAACCACCCCCCCACACCATCCCCTCCCACTGTTTTGCCCTGCCCTGGCTGGCTGTCTACCTCGCCTGACATCTCTACAATAATCGCCTTGCTTAATCCCACTCATCCATGTGCCGGGCAGATGTTTGTCAGGCCAGTGTATTTCTCAGTATTCACACTGCCCTAATCAAGATTAACCACTCTTATCTATTATGGACGCGTGCATGTGTGTGTGTGTGTGTCCCAATTCTTAATCTAATTCCTAAGCCATAACTGTATTGTATAATATAACAGATGACAGACCAATTTCAATGTCCCTTTGCCTAGCATAGTTCACCCTACAGCACTGCGTTTGGTGATGCACTCCACCACACGTTTCCCATACAACACAGTTTGGTTTGCACTCGCGGTTGTATGAGGTATTCAGTGTTTTTTCACAGCGTCAGAGGGGCATTCATGACCTTATCCACCACACGGGACCGGTCTAGGTGAGCCCTAGGTGGGGTTCTCGTGGAGAAACAACAGCTGTCAGTTTTCCTCCCATGTAACCCCTCCACCCCCCCCCCCCCCCCCCCCCCACACACACACACACACACACACACACACACACACAAACAAACCTCTGTGCAAATCCCAAACAGACGCAACATCTCAACAACTCGTTACTCAGCCCCAGGAGCTGCTGATGAAATCGGCCTGCTCTGTGAGGTGAGTCAACCCCATACACACACACACACACACACGCACACACACACACACACCTCGCACCCAGCGACCCACCTACTGGCTGCACACAAACTGTCGCGGTTGCATATTTAACTGCAAAAAACAAAAAAAAACACTTGGCAAGAACACGGTGCAAGGTGTGGCCGAGTATGTCCAAGTAAACAAGCAATGTTGCAGCTTTGGGAAAATGATCTGGTGACAGATACTGCAATCCCCCCCTCCTCATATCTATTTCCAGTGAACCAAAGTAACACACCTCACCCCCCCCTAACCCCCACCCGTGCCCCCTTTCCCCCAGAAGATTAATTGGTGACATGTCCGTTTGCCTGGCCTAGCAGCCTGTCCAATAATTAATTAAGGGACGAGGGACATCCGCACGGAGAAGGAAGGCCCCCCCACAGGTACGATCGTTCCAACAACATGAAAATAAAGTTGAAGATTTCCACTTACTTGGGTTGACCTTAATCCTGGGTACTTCAGCGCGAAGCACCCCCCCCGCCCATTCACACACCAGGAAGAGGAAGACTCCAGCAGCTCACTTCTTCTGGCCCTGGAAACAAAACCACAAAAAAACAGATATGGTGTTTATCGATCTACCTGACCTGACCATAATCACTAGTATGTGGTCTTTCTCAAGCTTTGGTCAACGGCCAGGGCTTGGGTATCCCTCGCCCCATGGGCTCCTTTGGGTGTACAGCGGCTTCCAATTCGTACCATGCTCAACACATGCCTCTCTCCTCTCTTTTTTATCCTTCCCCCCCCTTGCATGGATAAGCTCGCCTTCACGCCCCTGCACCCGCGGAGGACAGACCGAGCCGAGAAGCCCGATTCCCCCCCCCCCCGACACACGGACGCTGGAAGTGCTGTTAAACGTCCGCCCGTGGACCAAGTTCACCGCCGCGCCGCGTTTTTTCGCGGGCCGGCTTACTATTCACCCCTGATTGACAGATAAGCCTATTAAAAAGGGAGCCGCAGCAAATACTGTAGCTTAGCTGCTGACCGTGGCTTCTGGTTCGGTCAGTGACACACTACCCCCCTCTCTGCCTGAATGGCCACGTTGTGGACTGCAAACGGTTAAGACTTGGTACCACTTGGTGGAACAAAGAAAAACATGATTTAACATAATGGCAATTATTTCTGTTGTCAACATTTTAAATAAAAGAATCATATTGGGAAAGAACTGTCAAGGCCAATAATCTGGTCTTATCTTTGTTTACTCAAGTAAAGAAGCACAGCGACTTGAATTCTTCTTAATTAATTACCCGTTTTGCGATATTATAACTAGTGCGGCGGGGAAGCTTTTGGTAAGCGGCGTCTCAATCCTACAAAGTGCTATCGTTGTCATGAACCGCGCGCTCGGGTTGCCAAATGACGGATATTCCCAAGCACCGAAGGGGTCGAGAATATTTGCATTCCCCGGGAAAAAACAAAACATTGTTGACACCGAATATCACAGTAGCGCTGCTGGTTTAGCGCTCGTTAAAAGAGCTGCTAAACTCGGTCTAAACGGTTTAATGGCCCTTGTGTGCGCGAGTATGTTTAACAAAAGGCAGTTTCCCCCCCCCACCGCCGCCGCTGCTCTCCATTTTCCACCCACCTTGTTCTACCTTCATCCTGTTAACAGCAGCAGTATCATTTTCATAAGCCTGGTGCCGCGCACTTGCTAGCTAGCCTGTTTGATCCCCAGCCACAACACCTCTGACTTTCCCTGCGCAGATTTGCGCTTTGCTTGACAGCACAGGGCTAATGCTCCGTATAAAAAAGCTATCTAACCACGAGGTATAATTTCACATTTGGTGGGAGAAGGAGGTCCCTTGTGTCCTTCACAAATTTTTTTTTCCTTCCGTCCTCCCTGGCTATATATATATATTTTTTTATATAATTGTATAGATATATCTGGGAGCATTTCACCATTGTTGAAAGTGCTGCACACTGAAAAGGGAAAGTGAAGGAGCTCTGGGGGGGTGGGTTCGAGACAGACGAAGGAGGAGGGGAAGGTGGAGAGCGGCGGCGGTGGCGGCGGCAGTGGTGTAAGGCTGAAGCTATGCTGCCTCCTTTTAAAAACCAGATTCTCCCCAGATACCTCTGTGTGCTATTCATCAACAGCTTTTCCAGGGCTGTGAAAATCAATGTGCTCTGCACTGCAAACAGTTCATAATGACGGTGGATGAAGAAGGAGGGAGTGTGTGTGTGTGTGTGTGTGTGTGTGTGTGTGTGTGTGGGGGGGGGGGGGGGGGGACGGGGGGGGGGAACGGGGGGGGGGCGGGGGGGGCTCTGCAACAGAATTGATTTGTTTAAGCACAATAACACGGTGCTGCTGCATAGTGAGCCAGCCAGACGGAGACTGACTGGCAGAATGAAACCACAAGCAGTAATTGATAAACTGCCGACAAACTGACAAATCAGGACGACGGACGGCTGTTATCTAATTAAAGGATTGTTTTCTAGGATCGACCGATACGAGTTCCCATTTGGGAGGAATGGCAAAACAAAATGCTCACCTTAATTGCTTGTAAAATGACTAAAGCTATTGACCGGGCGAGTGTTTCATACACTCAAATGAATCCAGCCAGGTCAGCACATAATCACATATCATCTGTAGATTTTCTCGACATGAGATTTCCGAATCGGTGTCAATGTGCTATTATTAACATGGGACATTTAACCTGTCTTAATTAAATGAAGCCATATCAACCATGCCCCCCCTCCCCTACAAACACACACACTATCAGACACCGCATTGCTAATTATAGGTGCCCTGAACACGAATGGTTGCACTTTTGGCAGGCGTGCATACAATATTTGAACTCCATGTTTGAGCGCTCTCTGTGCCAGCGTTAGGTTGTACGAGCCACGCACACCAGACACGAGTATCGCACAGTGTCTGCGCTGTAACGCGGTTATTCTGAACATTGTAAAACAAGGTGAGAGCTTTATAACTTCCTACGATTATGGCGAAATAAAAAGAAAACAGCGGCAACAGCGTCCGCAGCCGTGACGGCAAGGTGTAAAATTGTTGCTGTGCGGCGCAATAAACCATGTCTCCCCTCCTCTTTAAAGTCAGTCATAGAGGTACGTTTTATCCGGGTGGATATTGCCTGGGAGAGGACGCGAAGGGTATAATTGGGTCCTCGCGGATTCAGTAGCTGGGCTGTTAAGACTGTTACGACGACAGACACCGGAGCTGTGCCGCGCTCATCCGTCCGCGCACTTATCGCGCCGGGTTTGATGGGAATTAAATGAAATGAATTAGTACACGGGTTAATACGTAGAATAAACACAGACGAAAATGTAGGGATGACGCGACCGGCTCCTTCGAGAGGCGGGGAGAGGAGGGCCTGGACGCCCGCTGTGGACTGGACAATGGCAGCCAAGGGGACACCTGGGGAGCGGGTTCGCCTGAGACAGCTCTCTCTCTTCCTCTCTCCCCCCAGCTCCATGGGAGGTCCGCTGCCCCCGCACACCCAGTCTCTCTGGATGCTTCAAACCACCAGGCGACGTTTGCATTTCAAAGAGGAAATGCGGCTCTGCAGCTTTGTACAAATGTGCACCCATGGACATATTACGACACGCTGTGTCTAGACTTGAGTTTACCTTAACGTCAACTTGCGAGTGTCAACTTGTTAGTGTCGACTTGTTAGGCGTCGACTTGTTAGGCGTCGACTTGTTAGTGTCGACTTGTTATTGCCAACTTGAAAGTGTCGACTTGTTATTGCCAACTTGAAAGTGTCGACTTGTTAAGCGTCGACTTAATAAGTTAGCCTCGACTTAATAAGTTAGTGCCGACTTGTTAGCGCCGACTTGTAAGCGTCAGCTTTTTAGTGCTGACTTGTTAGCGTCACCTTGTTAGCGCTAGCCGCAAAAACCTTGTTAGTGTCAACAAAACTCAGTAGCCCAAATTACCAGTTTCCCCAATGAAAAAAAAGGAACATGCTTTATTGCTAATAACAAGCTTGGAGACGAGCCATTCAAAAAGGCGGTCAATTCAAAGACAAAGGCAGCGCACAGCAAATAAGGGCCAGGGATTTAATTACAACAGTGTTGTCTGTAAATTTACTGGCTCTGAATCTCCTAACCTAGCGATGACCTCCCCCTGATGGTACTCCTCTTCTGCGGTGCTGGCCTGCCTCAGGATGCGCTGATGGCTGCTCAGGTGCTAACGTCTAAATATACTCAAGACATACGAGATCCCCCCCCCCCCCCCCCCCGATAAAAACCTCTGCAGCCTTTCAGAAGACATGCAACCCGTGAAGCAGCCAGTTGAACATCATAAGAGAAAATAAAGAATCGGTGTTGATTTTCAGGCGAGTGGCAGGCATTGTTTTTCGCATTTGACAATTAGAAGGGGAAAAAAAACATTTACACAAGAAAGTACTGTTTAAAATCCAGATAATAGGGTGGAGGTACTCGGCACTTTTCCAGCTCATACACGACAGGCGCATCGTCACTTTCGGCTACAGAAGCAATCCCAGCGCTTTTTACTGAGAGGACATCATCTTCACATATTTCTAGACATTATTGTGCATGTTTCATAAATATGGGTATCTTGGTGGTTTAAGTTTTTAAGAGTAAACTGGATCGGAATAGAATTACAAAATGCAAGGCCAACTCAATTACCTCTAAGACCCTTGGCCCGTATTGATCAAATGCAGCATGCAGAGACTAGATAGGCAGACTCACTGTCATTATGTACACACTCACTTGGGCAAGCACTTTTAAGTTTGCATTTGCACGCACGCACACACACACACACACACACACACACACACACACACACACACACACACACACACACACACACACACACACACACACACACACACACACACACACACACACACACACACACACACACTTCACTTATACTTGTTCACACAAAAGTAGATACATTTACACAAACACACACGTATACACACACACCCTTCAGCTCAGCATCCCAGTAACTACCAATTAGGTGTGTTCGTTATGCAAATGCGTGTAATTGACTTCAAGCTGTGCATACCTTCCCAGTGTGTGTTATCTAGGTCTACCACTTTGCCCTCTGGCATTTTTTGTTTGGATTACATTTCTTCCCATCCACACAACTTAGAAAAATACAAAGCTATCCATCGAGTAAGGTATTACTCATTATATGCAACAAAAACAACAACGGCTGTCGCTACCAAGCGGCACAGAGGCGAGACCGTCCTTTTTTAATGCACCGTGACCGTGGATGAACGCTTCCAATATGATTTCTTCCTCATCCAATTCTCCATACAGTGCATCTCATTCCAGGTGCAACCTGAGAAAACATGCTTTTCTCTTCCCCCCCCCCCCCCCCCCCCCTTTGTTTCTGTGAATGCTGCCATCGCTGAGGTAACTCCAACCACCACGTGTCACGGCCAGAGATTCCTGTTAGGGGGCGGGGGTGCGTAGCACAAGATTGGTGTTTACTTAAAACTGGACCACCTCCTTTCCAATGTATATATATATATGAGAGAGCGAGAGCGAAAGTGAGAGCGAGAGAGAGCGAAAGCGAAAGAGAGTGAGAGTGAGGGAGTGATGGCAAGTGAGAGATGGAGTGATCATCTCGAGCCAATGGCAACGGAGAGGTGGGTGTTTAATGATGCTTGATCCGTCGCAGAGAAGAGCTGAGGACCAGGGGATCTGCATGTTGAACACCCCCACTCCCTCCTCAACCCACTTTATCGTGTTGGTTTTTTTCTTCATTCCTCCATTCCCCCTCCCGCTAATAAGGAGAAAAGGCAGGGAATTGGACAAATACACACCGAGGAGAGGCGTCAAAGGGTTATGAGGAAAGATGAATGCAATCTGTTGGTTCTGGGGGGAAATCGCATGGCATTCTCTAAATCCACCAAGCATTGCATCACCTCTCTCCCTCTTTCTCTCTCTCATGACGACCCCCCCCTCTCCCGCCGCTATGACTACTAGTCCATGGCATATTTGTGTAGCCTCCATCCAGACTCATTCATCTGTCATTAGCGAGCGGCGTCTGGAATATCGATTCTGTAAAAATAAATAAATAAAACCGACTGGCGTGTGCTACACACGCCAACACCTCTCATTACAGACAATAACACGGCGCACACTTCAAAATATCCACACAGAACTGTTCATTTGTGGAGCGAGCAGCATGCTGTCGCTAACAGCACATGTGACAGCGGCGACGCACGGTAGCTGAGGAGGGGGGGGGGGGGGGGAAGAGAGAGAGAGAGAGAGAGAGAGAGAGACAACAACAGCAACATCAATAATGTGGTGAAGGAGGTGGAGGTGTGCGTGCGTGCGTGTGGCGGGCTAGGGGCAGGGTGGAGACAACAAAAGCCGTTCATAACAAATGGGGAAAAACAGGCAGAGCGTCTCATTGCGAGGCACACTAACGACAATCAATTAGCGATTGCTCATGATCTGGGGCGCTGGCGGAGTATAAGGTGTCTTAATGAGACCCATTTCCATTAGCGGCTCAAGTCGAGAGGCGCGAGCAGAAGGGGAAGGGGAGGCGGCGCTCCCACCAGCTCCTCCATCTCAATGGCTAATGACTCTGAGAGTAGATTACTCCATCAAGTCCTCCTCGCCTGCTCTTTGTTTATCCCCTGCGTAAATAATGGTCAACCATTATAATGCATTAAGCAGGGGTGGGCGTGAGCCACTCTGTGGAGAGTGAGGCAGCTTGAGAGATCGAGGGAGGGAGGGAGGGAGAGGGAGAGAGTGGGAGAGATCGAGAGATCGAGAGATCGAGAGAGGGAGAGAAGCCCCAACAGGCATCCTCGAGTGATCTCCGGGAAATCGGTTAATACCATGTGTGCTGAGAGAGAGGGAGGAGAGGGAGGAGGATGGGGGGTTGACACAAGGCGTGTGTGGCCAGAGAGAAATGCGGCCACGCTCAATCAGCCAATCAGACGCAGCGACGTGTGTCCAGAGCTGGTGCCCTATTGGAGGGGATTCTGCCTTGGTGGCAGCCCTCGATCAATAAGTCCACCTAAGCCGCCATTAACTATGCCCCCCCCCCCCCCTTTCGCTCTATGATTTAGCCTCTTTTAGTGCACACACATACACACACACACTTAAATACACACCCCACCCTTCCACCAATGACCCTTCTCTCTCATGCTATACTGTCCACTACATGGATTGGCAAGATAGAAATCCAACGCGCCAGTAGAACCACACGTGTAATAAACACAAGAGTAAATCATAATGATTCTGCAGCTCGGGTCATAAACTTGGCTAAGTGCGCCTGCCGCGGCCCAGCAACGCTGCTAATAGATGTGGTGACAACCAGCTTCAGGAGGGGAGATGGGCCCTTGGCTAGCTAGGGCCTGGACAGGTCATCTCCCATAAGTGGTGCATTCTCGTCACTAGTTGTTGGGTGCAATACTCAAAAGAGGTTTTATTTTTTATTTTAAGACGGAAACGTCAAGGTATTCTAAGTGGAAGCAAATTGCAAAGTTTGTACCTTTTGTTCATTCGATCGATTCACTCACTGCAAGTAAAACCCACACAAAACATAAAATCTCCAAAATAATACATATCGTATCAGCACTATCAATCAAGGTCAAATTAATTCAATTTAAAGTACTTCATGTAATGTGACTGAATTACCTACTTGTTGTTGGCGGTTTAAAAAATGCGAGTGTGCACACCTACGCACACAAATACTTACACAATTACACAAATCAAACACAAGCACTGAGCAAGGATGTATTTTGTGCACTGTTTAAAAACAACATGGAACAGCACTGAGAAGTGAACATATCTTGTCTTCTGTAATGTGAGGTATTTCCAATTAAGATAGGATAATATGGTCGGACAAAAGGTAGGAGGGTTGTGACTTGATTCTTAAAGATTCAATTCCCAACAGTATAAGACTTCTATTATAATTACTGCTTACATTCACAGTAGAAGAGATCCCAACAGTGTTATGATTGAATGGCATGGTAATGGCTGCCCGCTTTGACCCGGTGACGTAATTGCAAAAATGCTCTTGTTTGTCTTGGAGAAGAATTAAGCCGATTGGATTTTAATGCGTTACATGCTCTGTTACAGAGTTGAATGATACGTTTGGGGGATTGAGCTGACAAGATAATTCATGTTTCATGTCATGTTTAATGAGTGGTCAGCCACACAGTGCACATTTCCAGCCCCCCCCCCCCCCCCCCCCCCAATCAATGTATTATCAATAGACGCAACAAGATTGTTATTCTCTTTGTCTGCCCCATCATGTATGATCTCATGGTGACCTCACTGAACACATGGCCAGGGTAAAATAGCTTGTGTTGTGTGAAAGTGGCTGCCTCGCAGGGAAAACAAAATACAGTTTTTCCTCTAGTGAAAGGTTAAACTAACCGTTGCCCACAGAGAAAGCTTGCTGTTTGGCCATTGAGCCGTGGCACTCCACACACACTCGCTCACACAACTGTAACAACGTGGGCAGTACCCTGAAACAAGTTAAAAGAGTACATCAAAACCCTGTGTGAAAGAGGTCCATGGTATACAAGAATTAGCCAGAACATTGAAAGAAAGAACTACAGGACACTCCTCCTCCTCCACCCATCTCTCTCCGCCTCTTTACTGGGGGAGGCTCATTGCCCCTTCACCATGTAACAAGACAAACAATGTTTGGGAAAACAAATGTCAGGGCTTTCTTTCTCTTTTTTTCCCCCAGCGAAAGCTGCTTTCCCACGAGCAGAGAGGAAACTCCTCTGGAGAGTGGAGACCTGTAGACACGCCAGGCCCTGCGCTGAGAGGAACCTTCGCTGGTCCACTTTGAGCAAAACCTCCTCCTCCTCCTCCTCGGTTAGGGTTGAGACTGAGTCTGTAGGTCTACCACTTAAGCCAGTAGGCCTACACCTGTACATCACTGAAATTATCCAGCGCTCACATCACAATGGCTGTTCAATCCCTGTTTTGGTATTAGCGAAAACCTCCCGAATGGTTGGGCAGCATTTGGGATTTTTTTGTGGGGTTTTTCTTTTTTACCATTGTCCTTCCACTGACTCCCAGAAGCACAATGAGAAAGGCGGAGGCTTAGCAGAACAGTGGAAGCGCCGGTTCTCCGAGACGGAAGCGGCAGAATCCACAACAATGCACCCCTCCCACCCCCTTATCGAAACCGTCACCTGCTGACAGATGACACGAGAGTGACACTCAATTTTGCAAGCTTGACAGAGTGCAGAGATATTGGCCCGACCACGCCAGAGCTATGGGTCCGTGTGTGGAACAATGGATGTCTGGGCCGATTTCGGGCAGAAACAATGGCAGGATGACATGGAGCCTGACAGACAGCCCCAGCAACAGGATCTACAGTGCAGACGCTAAGAAGAGGCGGGCTTGGCAAGGGGAACCACCCGTGCCAAAAAAATCTCTCTCTGACTATTCCCATTTCCTCCATCCCCCAAACTCCCCCCACCCTCACCCCCACCCTGCAGGACTTTTATGTGTTCTGGCACCAGGTCCTTTTATGACTCAAGGATGAACAGTTAAACATTTAGTAACACATTCGAGCAACACCCTTGTCTAGAATGACAATGATTTGTCTGGCTAAATAGTAGGCCTCTTGTAGGAAAATAGGTGTCAACCGCTGTCTGTGCTAACTCCTACAAAAGAACACTAGCACATAGTATGCGATAGTAGATAGTATAGTCCTGGCTTTAATCAGCTTTAATTTCAACTTCAGAATTATGAAAGATTATGGATGCATTTCCTCACAATATTCAACCACCAACCTACTACCAACACTGTAAAAAAAGGACATCAAATTGAAAGTTGACATTTGTCAGCCAATTCTACCCTTAATTGACTCTGTTTTATCTGAAAATACCAAGGTCAGGAGGTGATGAAATCTCCAGTCTCGTGTATGTCAGCGTGAAGCACCCCAAAGTGCACTTCATTATTAATGTTCTCCCAGCATCTTGCCTCTGCAATCAATCATTCATCCGCTTTCCACTGAAAACACTCTGATCTTCCAGCGGCCAATCACACCCAGAGCAGCCAAAGTGCCAAATAAAAGGTCCTCCTTCAGTTTTTGACGAGTTAATCTGACTCCTCAAATTATTGCTTGCAAAAAAAGAAAAAAAGACAGTGCCATGTATAAGTGGGGTATTGCGAGAAAAAAAAACACCCGGAGCCAACAACTTGACACTTCACATACTGCTCTCATTAATAAGAAATAAGAGTGTCATATCCTATCACTCGGGGTGCATCGCCCCATCCGCTCACCCCTTTTGTCTTGACTCTGGTGCTGCTGCAATAATCAGAACCAGCCAGTAATAGAAGTAATAGGTCCCATCTAGATGTGACCATATTCTTTTCAGTCAAGCAGTAAATGCAATGTACTTGCACTTCGTATATGTTCGCCAAATGCTACCCATGAGCCCATTTCTATACAAGACAGTAGCCATCCCAATACCCTACTCTCCACGCAACCATCACACCCACCCGCCTGCCCTCTGTGCCTCTGTGGCGTCTCTCCCTGGGATGGAATTGAAAGCACATCATGGCAGGTTCTTTGGTGGCAATCTCCAATTACCTTCTGCGTGTGAGTGTTCACTGCCCTGGAACCATTCCATTTTATCATTACACCATGCCCCGCTCCAGGACCCCCTCAAACCACTACCCCGCCATCGAAAGACAACCAGTAGCATTATTGTTGTCTGGTGGTGGCATCTGATTGGTGCGGAGGAGGGAGAGGGATACCCTGAATTTGCTCTGGCAAATTCCAGGAGTTGTCCTGGGTAAAATGAGTTTTATGTGCACTCCGATACAGACCACAGGTGCTGTGAGGTGCTGTGTATGTGTCCTGTTTTAACCATCCCCAACCCATTAGGTACCGCACCACCGCACTGCCGAGCACGCAATCACAAGGCCACAGAAGCGACTGTTCGTTGTCCAATCAAAGAAAATGCATTTCCTTTTCCAGAAAGTGAAATAAGGAATCATCTGACGCTACTACCTCTCCCAGGAACTAATCTGTACCACTAATAAATAACCGTTAACACACAGAGGGGGGATGGCAGGTTGAGATTCCCTCCGATAGCGGGGAAGCGTTGCGTGTCAGGAAATAGCCTGCATCAAAGTGCTCTTCCATAACTTGTTGTCCTCATCCCTTTCCTGGATCAACATCCTGCAAATTATTAATCAAACTGTGTTAGGCATGTCAAAATCCCTTGACCTCAGATGGCACTTTCCACTAAAGGCACAACTTTTCGCGAGACAACAACTGCTGCATTCGTTCCTCATGATTTTCGGGGAGGTGGGGGGCAGGGGGGGTTTAACGTGGTATTTTTTTCCAGGAAACGCATGAGTGCCACTAAGAGCGAACAAGATCCCCATGGAGGCTATGAGCGTGTCCCGGAGGTGTTGGCTTGAGGTTGGAGGGTAGGTGGTGACTTCAGAACATGGGGTTATGCACACTGCCTCCAACCCCCCATCCCCCCATTTTCAACACACACACACACACACCTCCCGTCTGTACTTTTCTTTTGGAGGGGGGGGGACCCTTGTCCAGGAAAACAGAAGAAGATAAATTAAACCAAAAAAGGCTTGCAAAGGGAGGGGGAAAAGTCAGGAACAGGAAACAATCAACAGATTCCAGAAACTTTCAGTTTTAGATGACATGGTCACCTAAAAATGTAAATAACACAGGTAGCTGTGTGTGTGTGTGCGTGTGCGTGTGTGTGTGTCTGTGTGTGTGTGTGTAGGGCAGCAGAGGTTCTGTGCACAGCTGACAACGGTCTCCATGAATATTCAGTGACCAAGTCAATGAGGCAGACAGTGCTTGACATGTTTAACATCCACCTTTGGCACCTACCCTCTACAAAGGTGAAGAAGCAGAACAAACATGCATGCAAAACAATACAAGTTCATGAAGTACCTGGTTTATCTATATTTTTTAACTAAAAGAAGAGCAGTAGGTTAAATTAATAAGCCAAATTTCCCCCAAAAATACACTAACCCGATGTTGCTTACATCAGTGAAATTTCAGTAGCCATATTACTATAATCCGGAGAGTGTGGGGGGGAGGGGGGAGAAACAACATTGTGCCTTGCAGTATGCTGACATTTACATTCTCCGAAAACCAACCAACATCATTTCCTTCCCCATAATCCCACTGCTGCTATCAAAATGTTTGCTCTCTAAATATTTACCAATGCGCAGCATCACATCTGAAGCCCAACACAGGTACCTCGAGTCCCAGCCCCCCCCCCGCTCCCAAAGTGTTGTGTCCCAGAGGAGACGCAGTAAAGCACCACTACAGACTACCTTACAAGCAAGGAAACTCTGTAGTGGTAGTCGCGGAAAGCGAAAGGAGGAGGTGGAGGAGGAGGAGGTGGCGGTGTTGGAGCAAAAGCACACAGTGGCTTTATTCCTTCCTCTCGAGGTTCTTCTCGACTCCGAGGAGAAGACATTCATACCTACGTATAATCTCTCTGCTCGACTAAAATAAAAATGAATGCATTACCGCGATAAGCAGCAAGAGTAGTGACAAAGTATTGACAAAGGTTGGTGCTCCAGTTCTGCCTCCGTCCGTGTGACTTATCCAGGTTAGACCGAGTCAATGTGGGGAGGATAGTGGGAGGGGGGGGGGGTTAATGTGGGACGACTGAGCGTAAACCCAGGGCGTAAACGTGCACACCCACGTGCGCCATGCACACACACACACACAAACACACAATCGCAAACACACTGAACTATTTTGTCAATAGACTGTGAAACACAAAGGGGATCTCAGGACAGTGGAGGCTCTTTGCCCCCCCAGCTGCAGCAGCTCCAATAAAATCCCTGGGGGGTGGAAGAGGAAGGAGGCGTAGGGGGTTGGGGGTGGGGGTTTTGTGTGGACCAGGGAGTTGGGGGTTGGGCGTACGGGGTCTGGAGGACATATATACCCCTCCCTCCTCCTCCTCCTCCTCCTCCTCCTCCTCCCCCCAGTCTAGCCCCTGAGGTCCCCCACATCGCAGCCCCTCAGCATGTGGCCAGGCCTCCCGATGAATCGAGGGGTCTGTGCGCCACCATTACCAATCCTGGCCATGTCCCGTGCGCAGTCACACGCGCAGCCAAAGAGTGGCCTCCTTCTTCGGCCCCATCCTCCACGCCCTCCCCCCTCACAGCTACACACACACACACACACACACACACACACATGTAAACTCAACACATGCACAGCAGCCACTGCACGGCCCACTGTGCCTCCTGTAAAGCTGGTTTGCCAAGCCTGCCTGCCTCCCACCCACCCACCCACCCACCCACCACCACCACTGATGGCTCCGTTTGCACAACCTCCTCCATTGTCGACATGCAGAATGGACCTACTGCACTTTGGACCTCTTTGTGCTGCATAAGGCAGGGCTTTTATAGGGCTTGTCCATCAGAATGCATCATGGGATTTTTTGCAGGCGATACTCCGCCATATTGAGAGGACTCATGAGAGCTGTAGTACTGTAAAACCCTAAAGCAAAGTAAATACACCGTAACCTAGGCTAATGAAAACTTTGTTTTGCCACGTCTCGCATGAGAAACGCTGTGGCAGTTTCAAACACGACTATCTCTCCCCCTAATGACAAATCATTTCACAATGAATTACTAAACAATGACCAAAAAACATGACTACCAACATAATAACTAACATCCCAATGCTCCTATGCATCCAAAATGGCTGCAGTCATTGCAATGTACAAGCCATATTGTGCGGCGTTGTCCCGCAAGGGCACCCGGCACAGTTTGGGTTAACAACACAGTTTAAGTGACCGCAGCGGTTAGATTGGCATCGAGGGATAATAAGAGCTATCTATCCCAATGCATATTGTGTGCATTTCTATGTAATGGGTGGTTTAATCACTCAGAAAACGTCCTTGTATTCTAGGATGTACTTCCAAGACAAACCCATGGCAGGAGAAGCCGTACTGCCGAAGTGATCAGAGTACACTGCGAGTTTCTTTCTGGGACTAGACGTGGCGGCTGCCAAATGGCCTTTTCCCATAAAGCCATATTGAATATAATGGTGGAGCTCAAGTTAAGTGATTGCATTTTATGAGCGCATTTAACCTGATACAATATGAGATGACAAATGGCCGTGGTGCCATTACCCCGACATGGACAGGATAATGGCACTCTATAGGAATACGAAGCTCAGTCAAAGTGACACACAGCGAAAACAGTTAGTGCGGGTTCAAGTGGATGACTCATCTGATCGTACCGAGACAGCATATGAACTCCACTTCCACCTTAAACTCAACTTGTGTACATGTATATGAATTGGAGAGTTGTAGGCTAGTTGTGTGTTAACATCTGGTGAACAAAAAAAAATAAAAGTGAAATGTTGCCACGTGTTGTCCACTGAGAAGCTGTCAAAATGAGAAAGACAACTTTCATTTTGACCTCTTGGGAGTCCAACACTGCTCAACGTCTGCTGCAGCAACACACTGCTTAGCATGCAAAAAAACAGGAACCAACACGCACACCATGTGGATGTGTGGGGATCAAACAAGCCACACATTTGATTCATTCAATTGTTTGTCAAGGAAGAGAAAGATAATATAAGCCTTTGTATAACAATATAATATAATATGACTTTTTTAAAACAAAAACAGTGTTGCCCTGCTTTGCACAAATCCTCAGTCACTCGCTGGTCCCTGCAGTCAGGCACACCTGACTGGATTTTATGACTTGGGTTAATTAAATATTCATGCACGAGGGCTTTCACCCGTGAAGCTGTTTCTACTGCCTCTGAGCTTTTACAACAGAGCGAAGAACTTTTTTTGATTTTAACGGACAGGAACTAAATATTAAAACGAGAAGCACTGGGAGTTCAGCTCAGTGCCTCAGCCCCACACGATTCCTTTCCTGTGTCACAACTCATTGTGTCTTCGCAGTTTCTTATTGACCTTTACGATCGTTTTAATTTGCTGTCGTTTTGAAACATATCCCAGTGATAATATTCGGAATTGGAAAATATTTTAATGCTTATTGAGCAATGTTTTAGCATGCCATTAACAGCTATGGCTTAAAAATAGCACTTAAAGTTGTCTGTATGAAACCGTTTTCTAATGACATTTAAAAAGTCAAGACACAACTCGTTATTTCTTTTGTAGTTCAAAACTCTGGATTTGTTATGCTGCGATGTAAACTTACAAATTGACTGACAGCATTGTGAGAACAATGTGTGAAATTTCCAGCGGATATTCTACACGACTTTGTGTTGTACATGTTTGATTGATTCACAGACTAAGTGCTAAGTACAATGTTAACTAAATCCAGGAAATGTAAGACATGTGAGCTATATTTACTTAGCTATGTATATATCACACACACACACACACACACACACACACACACACACACACACACACACACACACACACACACACACACACACACACACACACACACACAATGAGGGAGGGAGGAAATAAAATCTTTGTTTTCTTTTCTGGATGAAAATAATTGCTGGGGCCAAGTCCTGCAGAATACTCAATTTTTCCATCAGCGGTCATTAAAGGCAGCAAATTCACACACAAAGAAAATACAATTCTGAGAATAATTTCAGAATTGAGCTTACTGCTTACTGTTGGACAGTTGCCCAATCCATTAAATAAATAGGTCTTGGATGAAAGTTGAGACACAATTAACTGCATTTTCCGTTTTTAAACTCGCTTGTTTTTCGGGAAACACACAATATGTGACTCGTCTAGATTTGAAAGAACACACACACAACGCATTAATCGCAGGGCGGCGATTCACATGCTTCGATCACGCGACCGGCACGTCTAATCTCGCCGTGACGGTTTACAAAAAGTTTCACGTCGGCGGGCAAAATTTACTGTGACAGACTGACCGCAATTCGACTTAAACACAATTACAGCTTACACCATCCACTCCTCTCGCAGCCGTTGCCAATACAGAGCGGCGCGTCCCCCCTGCTGCCCCGAGAGAGAGGATGTCATGTCTGTCCGCTGCTAATACACTTTTTCAATTTGCTCATCAGGAACGGTCAGGCTGACCCATTGTAGCCCCGTAAGCCGCCGCGAATACTAGCGCCGGTGGTGTAAGTGGCGGGGGAGCTTAGCAGGCGGTGCTTTACGTAAATGAGAGTGACAAGGGGCCAATGGTGATTGTTTGCCCTGAACCAAAACACAGTGTTAGCATTGAGCCTCCCTGCAAGGTGACACATTACCGCTGGCCAATGGATAGATGATATCTCGCTGGTTTAAAAAAAAACAACCAGCCAAATGGTAGCAGAAACGGCGTGTCAAAAAATAAAAGGTATTCCGAGAACAGATTCAGAACGCAAAGTAGTACGATAAAATACGACATATTTTATATAATATTTAAAAGGAAATCTGAGCTCGCCACCTTATTAGAGACGAATATGGGTAATTATCCAGAGAAAATAAAAAAAAAACACTCTGCTACAGCCCTGCTACTTCACCACCACCGCCACCTCCACCAGCCAACTCCTCTCCCCAGATTAGGTTTCACATTCTTACCTCACAAATATAAAAACAGCACAAGAGCGGGAGAGAGAGCGACAGAGAGAGAGAGAGAGAGAGAGAGAGAGAGAGAGAGATATCGTGATATAGATCGTTATCAAGATATGTAATGACCTATATCCGGGACAGAAGAATTAGGCCATAATCGCAGCTGCCCTTAAATGTACATGGTGGTGGTGAGCTTTTGTCAACCGGCGGTGACGATGACGATGTTGGTGACGTGATGAAGATCGCGGCTAGGAAGTTCCTGGAGGGCCCTCGTCCGCGAGCCGAGCCCACGCCTCCGCGCGCGCCCCCCCGCGGTGCAGACTGGCTTCGCGGCGGCAGTGACTCACAGATGCCCTCCTTAGAATAGAGCAGATGCTCCAAAATAGCCCTCCGACATTGTTTCTGTTTCTGAGCCCGATGAACCGAGCCGGGCCTCGGCACCGCTTTGCTATGGAGAAGCCAGGGTGTGTGTGCGTTTGTGCATGCGTTTGTGTGCGTCACTAGGTGTGAACTATAATGTGGTCGGTTTTTACAGCATTTCTCTGGTAATAATGACCAACACCCTGATGTCAGAGAGGCGGGAGAGACAGAGAAAAAAAGATGACTGATGCAATCAGTGTCTATAAATAAAGCGTGATTGAGTGTCCATGCCCTTATATTTATATGTGGGCCTACTTGTGTCGTGCGTGTCTGTGTCTGCGTGTGCGTGTGCGCGCGTGCGTGTGCACAAGGTATGGACATTACTGCGAGGGTGAAGAAATCCACGTCCCAGCATTTTCGCCTCGATAGGCTACCTTGATAAATAATGTGACGAGGTTTAAGCTTGAACTGTTGACATAGTCATTCATCATTACTGAGAAGAAAGACTTAACATAATCATTATAAATATATGGCAATCAAATAGGTGAAGGGATTCAACATTCAACAGAACAGCCTCACAAGAGCAACCTTACTGTAGTGCAATGTGTAACAATCTAACGCAAGCGCAATCTCGATATCCCAAACACCAATCCACACACAATATTAAAGGTGCTGCAGATAAGATTTAAGAGCCATTATTTGAGCGTCATTTGTTACGAAATGCCCTAGCCGTCCGTCGGCTATTAGTGAGCAAAGCGCGCCGCGAGAGTATCCGTTTCAAGTCAACTGCGTCTGCCTCTGTATCTACATGACACGTTACATTTTAGACCGCTCCCGTCTCGTTTCTGGGCATCTCTTCAGCGACTGGTTCGGGTAATCCACCTTACCCGTAAATCACAGGTGTGTGAAACGCAACACTTCTCAATGGCGGGGAGAAAGCTTGGGAGGGAGGGAGCCGAGAGAGGGGGGAGGGCGGGAGGGAGCCGAGAGCGAGGGGACGGGGGTTTTTTTTGGTTGTTTTGTAGTTTCAAAACCTTGCCCTCTTCCACTTCTGCTTACAACTCTCGAATCTATGTAATCTCTCGAAAAAAACCCGCCTATAACACCTTTAAGTCTCATAACAGAATAATTCCCCGTTATTATCTGCGAGTAGCGTGCTAAGTGGCAGTGCAGCAGCGGTATCCCTTTCACTGTGTGAGGCCAGGGAAACCTTGGGCCAGAGGAAGGGGGTACAAGAGGAAATGGACAGGATGTGTTTACAGAAGAAGTTATTTAAAGGCACCAGTGGAGCGGCTCTGGCCCCAGAGGACAGCGACGCACAGTGTGACAAGAGCGCTTTCGGTGGCGGCGTTTCTCTGAAAAAGCACCTTTGTACGCGCAACGTACGTTGTTGAAACACACCGACGCGCGTGTTTACACAAACGTGAGGTCACAGGACCCGCATGCCAGCTAGCTAGCTTAGAGATTTCCATTATAATTTCTAGTTATTTCCCACCGCTAGTCTACTCGACGACTCAGCACTTGTGCGCTACACTTGAGGCTCAAGCTAGGCTAAAGGCGTTTAAAAATGCTAATGCTAACGCTAACATGGAGGTAAAGATTTACATAGCACGCATTAGACAGCGCTGTGGATACTGGCCAAGACCAGTGGGGTGACCAGTGGTTATCCATGCTGTCCGAATGTGAACTGTGAAGTTAATAATGGATGTCCAGACCAGACCAGTCCAGGGGAAGTTACACAATTTTCACTGACAGACAAACTCAATTGACGTCACGCAAAAGTCCCAAAATATGAGTTTTGCGTGTGACCTTTGTTATCGTTCAGACCATCAGGTTAGACCATGACGTCTAACCTTTGCTATTCTCACCTTCCTTCTGGAGATACCACAGCGACCAACGCTAGGGGTCGAAGGAATGTGTCCGGAAACAGTAGCCAGCTGAGCTTTGAGATGGCGAGTTTTGATTTCCTCGAATCACGGCGTCTACAGAGCTATCCTTTCAACGCCCTTAAAGGCCCAATGACGCTCCTCTAAACGGCTCCAGGAACAATACACGCCATATGACTCAGAGATGCAAATGTCGGAGATATGCAAATGTTAATTCATTTCAATAAAAACACTTTTAATATGAGGGTATTATATGTTCGGTCCGACAGTTCATCCGCCTTCGATCAAATACCAGCCTTATTTGTTTTAGTGTATCCAACTATTGCACAGTGGCTGCCAACAACTTACTTCACCTGACAAAACTATTGTGAAAGCCACAGTTGATATGCAAATGAGCCCCCCCTGCATCAACTGGGGGGGGGGCCAACTCTGGCTTTTGCGACACCGAGTATGCAAAGGAGACCAGGTGATATGCAAAGCAGGTGTATCTCGACGACGGCACAACTCACTGTAACACTTGCTGTATCTGTATCACTACCACTGCAGTGGGTGTGTGTGTGTGTGTGTGTGTGGGGGGGGGGGGGCGATGGCTGAGTGGAATCCAGCCAGTCACACTGGACAGATTTTTATCTCCACGTTTTTATAATCCTGGGAACCACCCTGAAAACATTTGACAAAGACCTCTTAATTTATGTGTGTGCGTGTGCATGTGTGTGTGTGTGTGCTGGCACGTGCACGTGAAAGAGGGGTAGAGAGAGACATACACCGAGGAGGGAAAGCGAGGGGGAGAGAGTGAGGGGCAGGGAGAATTGGGAGGGAGTGGGGTGGCGTGGCAAGGGGGGGGGGGGGAGGGAGGCTGTTCCCCATGTATTAGTGAATCCCAGTTAATTTGCCCTGTCAGAGAACAATGAGCTATAGACCCCCGCGGGCTCTGTTGAATGTAATTCCACCACTTCTACAGAATCCCTCCCATTACTCACCAGCCGTGCAGATTCTTTTACCCTTAAAAAACACACACACACACACACACACACACACACAAACGGACCGGAGCTCAGCAGACAATAATGCCGGGGTGATAATCTGCTCTGGAAACACACTCGCAGGGGTGCCCTTTTAGTAACCTACCTGTGTGTGTGTGTGTGTGTGTGTGTGTGTGTGTGTGTGTGTGTGCGTGTGTGTGTGTGTGTGTGTGTGTGTGTGTGTGTGTCTAGGAAGGGATTTAGATCTCTTGTTTTTCGCGATTCAGGCTAAACGAGTAGCTTTGTCGGAGCGGTCAACAACACATTAACTCGAGGCAGGGGGTGAAACATCTCTTCCAATCGGAAAATAATTTAATAATATGGCGTTTCCAACCACATCACAACACCGCTCTGCCGACCATATTTTGCTTTGCCGGGACCCTGCGCTTGACCCCGGGTCCATTCGTAGAAAAAAAGACCTTTCCCACGACTCTGGAATAGCCTTGATATTATCCATGGTTCAAAAGACTTT
>JAOPHQ010001523.1:45000-60000 GCA_030340625.1 Merluccius polli | reverse complement strand
TAGATTACGGCATTGGGTTTATTGTGTGTGATGAGGGAGTGATTGATTGACCACTTATTGATTTAGATCTGATATCGCCGTCTCCACGGAGACCACCCTGGTCCTAACGAACGCCAAACCCTCAGCTACCAAACCGAAACCCAGTCGGTCCGCCCCAGGACCAGGACCAGGTCTTCGGTCTCGGCCAGCCGGAAATAAAAGTCCACTACTTCTGTTGTCCTATAAATAATAATACTAACAGTTCAGGATGAGCGACATTATACTATCAGTCAATGATATGCTGTGATAGTGTCCCATAAACCACTTACAAATACATTTAACACATAAACTATTATGCTTACACACACACATACACACACACGCACACACATACACACACACACACGCACACACATACACACACACACACACACATGCACACGCACACACACACACACACACACACACACACACACACACGGGCACACGCACACACACGCACACACATACACACACACGCACACACACACACACACACACACACACACACACACACACACACACACACACACACACACACACACGGGCCGGCAATCAGAGCTGGTGTTTGATGTTTGCTGCAGAGTTAATTATGCAGGCAGATTGGTAACTAGAGCCGCTCTGGGTTTGGCGCTGGTCCGGTCTGGTCCGGTCCGGTCCGGTCCATTTGCTCCTAATCATATCTGAGTGACAGTTGCAGCCGCAATCTAATTGGACCGCCGAGTTTTAATGCCGGGCCAACAAACCGCAACCCGGCTCCGCTCCGCTTTATTTTTTATTGAATTTGATTTTATTTTCAAGTCGAGTCTCTCTCTCTCTCTCTCTCTCTCTTTGTCACTCTCTCTCTCTCTCTCTCTCTTTGTCATTCTCTCTCTCTCTCTCTCTTTGTCATTCTCTCTCTCTCTCTCTCTTTGTCATTCTCTCTCTCTCTCTCTCTTTGTCATTCTCTCTCTCTCTCTCTCTTTGTCATTCTCTCTCTCTCTCTCTCTTTGTCATTCTCTCTCTCTATTCCTCTCTCTCTCGCTCTCTATTCCTCTCTCTCTCTCGCTCTTTCTCTCTCTCTCTCTCTCGATTCCTCTCTCTCTCACTTTCTTTGTCATTCTCTCTCTCGCTCTTTCTCTCTCTCTCTCTCTCTCTCCCTCTCTCTCTCTCCTTGTCAAGGCCCCCACCGCCGCATCCTTAAATGTCAAACAGGAGCTCCACTATACAGAGACATCAGTGTGTGCTTTGCTGCAGGGATGGCGGCCATCTTTCTCTCCCCCCCTCCCCCTCCCCCTCCCCCCCCCCCACCCCCCCTCCCATTGTCCCTCTCTGTCCAACTTAAACAAGCGTCCACACAGACCTGTGCCAGTTAAGACCTGGCCTATAAACCTGTGGGAAAGGATTTCTTTCAGGACGCTTTTGGTGGAAACGTTCAACTATGAAAGGATGAAGTCGGGGGGGGGAGGGGATGGGGGAGGATGGGGGGGGGAGGGGATGGGGGAGGCATGCCCTCCATAAAGCTTGATGTTGTGGATAAATGTCCATCTTGACTCTCCTCTCACTGCCTCCCCCTCTCTTCAGCGCCGAGAGGGGCTCCCTCCTTACTTTATACCTTTATACCTTTCCTTTACGGTCTCTCTCTCTCTCCCTCTCTCTCTCTCTCTCTCTCTCTCTCTCTCTCTCTCTCTCTCTCTCTCTCTCTCTCTCTCTCTCTCTCTCTCTCTCTCTCCCAACAATGCTTTGCTTATTCTCAGCCCCTCACTAAGTTTCTCCGGATGAATGTCTCTGCTGAGTATCTCTATCTTCGGTTCTATCATTTCTCTGTATCCCTCCCTCCCTCCCTCCCTCCCTCCCTCCCATTCGTCTTAAAGGTACGATATGCAAGCCCACTGTGCTCCTCACCCCTCACCCCTCCCTCTCCCTACTCTCTCCCAAACCCCTCCCACCCTCAAACCTCGACGCTCGCTTTATTGAGATTTAACGTGAGATTTCTCCACGCTGCTGCAGAGCCTTAAAGTTAGCGTTTCAGAGCACGTTTAATAGTGAATACTTTCTACTTTAAAGCTACTTGTAGAAAGTTTTTACTATGAAAGGGCCTTTACTTTGAAGGGCCTTTACTTTGAAGGGCCTTTACTATGAAGGGCCTTTAAAGCTACTTGTACCTTTAACAGAAGATCCAACAGAAGTCAGGTGGCAATTTTTCGATCGCAGTCCGTGAGGCGTCTGCATGAAACCGGAGGTTGGGGGCGGGACATAGCTTTGCAAAAAAACAAAAACAAAGCTAGCTGTCAATCACCCGGCTGTGAGTGACAGTTGACAATAACGCAACAATGCAACCGGACGCAACGCCAGTGCAGCCAATTTGGACCGAAGAGAGTTTTCATTTTTCATTTTTGCGGGAATCGTTGGTGTAATAGTCCCTCACCCCTGGTTGTTCTCCTCCTCACCCGTCCCTCCTCCCCCGTCCCTCCCCCTCCCTTTTCTCCCCCCCAGCTGGCCACCTGGGACTCGGTGCATGGGCTGAACGGCAGCCTGAAGGAGAGCCGCATCGAGAACGGGATGCAGGGGGTGACCGTCAAAGTCGTCACTTTACTGGTAAGGCTTTTCTATCATCTGCAGACCTGTGGATGATTGCGTACACTGAGAAGAAGCCAGTAGCCAGAATAAATGAAATATGTGTGTGTATATATATTTATATTTCAGATTTGAATTGTGCTGAAAGATGAATGCACCATCTGCGGTCGCTTGTTTGTTGTTTCCCTGACAGAAAACCTGTGAAGTAAACGGAAAACAATGATTGCTGGAGTTTGTTTGTTTGTGTGTTTGAAACATGAAACCTGCTGATGTTTCTCCTCATGGCCTCCCTCCTCCTCCTCCTCCTCCTCCTCCTCCTCCTCCTCCTCCTCCTCCTCCTCCTCCTCCTCCCCACAAGGAGGTGTGTTATTGGGTCGAGTCCCTTGCAGGGAGCCACAAGGCTTCAGGAGTTAATGAGGTTAGAAAGCTGATGCTGATGTTCTCCAGAGTCCGGATCCGGTTCTACACACAAGGACCTCCTGCCATTGTTACATGACTCTAACCTGTGAAATGTGAAATGTGAAAGTAAAAGTAAAAGTGTATTAATTAACATACGTTGGAAATCTCAAAGATATATATATATTTTGTTATATTTTTTAAAATTTTTGATCAATTATGTAAGAGTTGTATTCATTATTTTGAGGACCCCACTTTGAGAAGCGCTGGTCTAGATGTTGTCCTCATGGTCTAGATGTTGTCCTCATGGTCTAGATGTTGTCCTCATGGTCTAGATGTTGTCCTCATGGTCTAGATGTTGTCCTCATGGTCTAGATGTCGTCCTCATGGTCTAGATGTCGTCCTCATGGTCTAGATGTTGTCCTCATGGTCTAGATGTTGTCCTCATGGTCTAGATGTTGTCCTCATGGTCTAGATGATGTCCTCATGGTCTAGATGTTGTCCTCATGGTCTAGATGATGTCCTCATGGTCTAGATGTTGTCCTCATGGTCTAGATGTTGTCCTCATGGTCTAGATGTTGTCCTCATGATCCTCAGGAAGGTCAGGGAGATGTGCGGGTGTGTTTGTTTCATTCTCCTTGCAGTACCAGAAGGGTGGGGTTAGTGAAACATGATCCTCATGTTCTCCTCATGTTCTCTTCATGTTCTCCTCATGTTCTCCATGCCAATACTTCTCTCCATCTTCTTCAGGAAGATAATAATAATAATAATAATAATAATAATAATAATAATAATAATAATAATAATAATAATAATATACTATTATTATATTATTGCCGTCTTCTTCAGGACAGTGGTGGAAGAAGTACTCAGATCTTTTATTTAATTAAAAGTAGAAACATCACACTGTAGAAAAACAAGTAAAAGTCCTGCATTGAAAATGTTACTTAGGCAAAAGTATGAAAGTATTAGCATAAAAAAATACTTAAATATATGTTTACATATGTAAAACTTTACTTATATAATTTATATAAGTAAAGTTTTACAACATGTAAAACTTTACTTATATAAATATATACGTAAAAGTGGTCATTATGCAGAATAACCCATTTTATTATTTGATTATATTTATTGATGCATTAATGTGTTCATTGCTTTAATGTTGCAGCTGCTGGAGCTCATTTAAATTTAAATAGTTTTGCATACCGCTGGGCAGCGTGTGAATCTCCTCCTGGGACCAATATAACGTTATTGATATATTCATATAATCTATTTAATGATTTCATTGTGTATTGTTAATCTGAATCTGCAAAGTAACTAGTAACTAAAGCCATCAGATAAATGTAGTGGAGTAACAAAATACAATATTTACGGTATTGTACTTATAATTTAAGGTAGCAGGAGGATGTGTCATGCTCCTCACAGATAGGGCTGGAGGAGTTAACCAGATGTTTCCTGCTCCTCACAGATGGGGCTGGAGTTAACCAGATGTTTCCTGCTCCTCACAGATAGGGCTGGAGTTAACCAGATGTTTCCTGCTCCTCACAGATAGGGCTGGAGGAGTTAACCGGATGTTTCCTGCTCCTCACAGATAGGGCTGGAGGAGTTAACCAGATGTTTCATGCTCCTCACAGATAGGGCTGGAGGAGTTAACCAGATGTTTCATGCTCCTCACAGATAGGGCTGGAGTTAACCAGATGTGTCCTGCTCCTCACAGATAGGGTTGGAGTTAACCAGATGTTTCCTGCTCCTCACAGATAGGGCTGGAGTTAACCAGATGTTTCATGCTCCTCACAGATAGGGCTGGAGGAGTTAACCAGATGTTTCATGCTCCTCACAGACAGGGCAGGAGTTAACCAGATGTTTCCTCTGTCTTCTCCTCCAGGAGGATCCCTTTGTGATGGTGGCGGAGAACATCCTGGGCCAGCCCAAGAGGTACAAGGGCTTCTCCATCGACGTCCTGGACGCCCTGGCCAAGATCCTGGGCTTCAAGTATGAGATCTATCAGGTGGGGGAACCAGCAGGACCTGGTGTAGTCCTTCACCAGGTCTAGGTAGTCCTTCACCAGTTCTAGGTAGTCCTTCACCAGGTCTAGGTAGTCCTTCACCAGGTCTAGGTAGTCCTTCACCAGGTCTAGGTAGTCCTTCACCAGGTCCAGGTAGTCCTTCACCAGGTCTAGGTAGTCCTTCACCAGGTCTAGGTAGTCCTTCACCAGGTCCATGTAGTCCTTCACCAGGTCTAGGTAGTCCTTCACCAGGTCTAGGTAGTCCTTCACCAGGTCCATGTAGTCCTTCACCAGGTCTAGGTAGTCCTTCACCAGGTCTAGGGGGTTCATATTGTACAGCTTTGTATCGCTGTCAGAGAGCATCAGAGAGCTTATCGGCATGGCGATGCTTTGGATGGAAACAGATTCATATCTATATATATTAGTGGTGGGCATAGATTAATTTGTTTAATCTAGATTAATCTAACTGTAATCTTGGAATTAATCTAGATTAATCTATAATCGATAATTTTTTTTATCGCGCGATAAGAGTCTCGCGTTATCGCAGCGCGTTAACGCTGATAACGGCCCACCACTAATATATATATATATTTTTTTTTTTTTTGGTGTGATGTTAGCTGTCTCTTTAAGTATTTTTTTAAAAACAAGAAGAGAGGATAAACTTTTATTTCTGTCACATAACTGGAGAACTATAACTCTGAACCAAATGTTGAATAAAGATAAAGATGTGATGACAATTTAATCCTCCTGAGACTTCATTCCCACGAGAAGGTGGGTGTGTGATTTTTTGTTGTTGTCATACTCCTTTGGAGGAACCAGAGGGAGGAGGATTTAGCTGATCTTCACCTCATAAGAAATGAAAGTAAAAAGCATGACGACCTGCAATCAAATACATTACTCAAAAAAAAAGACGTTAATATCGCTAGAGGCGACATTTTTGGGTCGACTAAATTTGAAGGTTGAAGGTTTCCTTCCCTAAGAGTCCTCCTGGTGTCTCTTCCCTCAGGTGGCCGACAGCAAGTATGGCTCCCAGCTGGCCAACGGCTCGTGGAACGGGATGATAGGAGAGCTGATCAACAAGGTACCGACTTTACCGACTGTTACCGACTGTTTATTGAACCGCACTGTTTATTTACCTGTTTACCGGGAATTCAATCTCATAATCGTATTAGTGCTATTTCTATATTTATCTTGCTTAGGTTTGAAAATCAGCAGCATTGCCGCCAATGGCGCAATCCAAAAGATTCACGGTTCCTGAATGTTTAATTATATAATGAGATTAATATGAATGAACACTATCAGATTTTGAAGACGTTTATTTTTGGCTGTCGTTTTTTTAGCAATTAGACTTAGCGATGTTTGATTCAAACCCTTAACAGAAAGCGTTTTAATGCCTGCTTCTGTGTTCGATGACAGCATTGCAACCTGTTCTTCTTCTTCTTCTCTTCTTCTTTAGCGCTGTTACATAACGCCACTAAATCTCCTCCTCACATAAAGCGAAGCCTTTGGCACAAAAAGACGAGTTTTAGTTTTAACGATGAGTAATAACCGCACAACGCAGCGCTGTCCAATATCTCATTTTATGATACTTTCTCCCCATTGACCTCTCTCTCTCTCTTTGTGTCTCTCTGTCTCTCTCTCTCTCTGTCGCTGTCTCTCTCTCTCTCTCTCTCTCTCTCTCTCTCTGTCTCTGTCTCTCTCTCTCTCTCTCCCTCTCTCTCTCTCTCTGTCTCTCTCGCTCTCTGTCTCTCTCTCTCTCTTATCTGTCTCTGTCTCTCTCTCCCCCTCATCATTTGCGTTGTTTACGTCTGATATCTTCGTCGCTCTTCGACGTTCTTCACCGTTCTTCTTTGTTCTCAATCGTTCGTCTTTCTTCATCGTTCTCCGACGTTCCTCGTCGTTCTTCATCTTCTTCACCATCATCTTCCTCCCCCTCCTCAGCGCGCGGACCTGGCCGTGTCGGCCGTCACCATCACCCCCGAGCGGGAGAACGTGGTGGACTTCAGCAAGCGCTACCTGGACTACAGCGTGGGCATCCTCATCCGCAAACCCGAGGAGAAGATCAACATCTTCTCGCTGTTCGCGCCCTTCGACCTGGCCGTGTGGGCGTGCATCGCCGCCGCCATCCCCGTCGTCGGCGTGCTCATCTTCCTGCTCAACCGGCTGCAGACGCTGCGCTCCTCCTCGTCCGCCTCCTCCTCGTCCTCCTCCTCCGCCGTTACCCAGAATGCACCGCCGGGCCAGCAGCCGCCGGGCGCGGGCTCCGGGACGCTGCACAGCGCCATCTGGATCGTCTACGGCGCGTTCGTACAGCAAGGTGGGCGCCCCCCCCCCCCCCCCCCCGAAGTAAAATACCGTTGTCATGCCAACACTCCCGGGTTTCTCCCGTTTTTTAGAACCTAACTCCCGTAATTTTGCATAAATTTGGCCCAAACTCAAACTCCTTTATGAATAATCGGAGATTGGACCAATAATATGTTTGTCTAATGGTGATCTTGTATGAAACACATCCAATTCACACAATCTGCAGTTTGTCACCTCAACCTATAATAATAATAATAATAATAATAATAATAATAATAATAATAACATAATAATAATGTTATAGTATAAGTTATAGCGGAGTTGATCTCTGCATGGAAAGCTTCACAGGAAAGTTCAGACCGAAAGCGATGAAAGCGATACAAAAATGGTGGGTGAAAGCGGACGCATTGTGTCTTACACACTTTTTGAAAAACCAAAATGTTGGCATGTGTGATGGACAGTCACCGTTTAAATAAATAAACCCACTATCGATATATAATTCAATGACATCCCCCATTAAACGATCGAAAGTGTCATAATCTCACAAAAAAGACGTTGGATTTTCTAATCTAAAGTCCGACGGCAGATAGAAACTAAAATCTGGGTGAGCGCGGCGTCTCTCTTTTTGTTTCGCGATATCCGCAATATTGCAATAGCCGCGCTGTTGCCAAGGCAAGCTGCAGGGGATGGGAAGCAACCGCCGCGACCGCTGTGCTATACCGAACTTGCAGGAGGAGCCCATAGACGCCAAACGCAGATCCACGCGTGTGTTTCCCACACATAGACCCATTTACTTGGGTCCATGTGTGGTATATTAACGGCCGCCGAAGTGTATTTGGCGACCCCATTTCTCCGTCGGAGAGAACGGCGCCGTCCGCGATGGATGAACTGCTAGTGGACAAACTCCCCTCGCTGTTGTAGCCGCCGGTTCCTCGTGGTTCTGCGGTCGCCAGAAGGGTCTGCTGATGGTCAGAGAAACTCAGAGAGAGAGAGAGTAAATATCCGCCACATCCATGCTTTCTCTGGTGGATATTTTCCATTTCTGAACTCTGTAACCGCCCGGCGTTACGGCGGCCATTAGAGCTGCTATGTGCGCTATATGGAGTCTTCCCCATAGCGAGCGGTAGCCGTCCGCTAACCCCCCCCCCAGGCGCTCTGCTATAACTACTAGAAGTACCACAGAAAGCACAATCTGGTACAAGGACAGGAAGCGGAGCACACCCCCCCCCCCTGCAGAGAGGCTTTGGGAGAGCGAATGAATGGCGACCGCTCATTTTTTCTTTCCTCCAAGGTCTTTGTCGTCTTTTTTTGTGTCGATACCGCTGCTCTTGGGCAAGCTTTTCTTCCTGAGAGTTGTAAGGGGTTTTCGTCCGAGTGCCGAAAAGGTATTGTGGCGTGCGCAGAAATGTTGGGGGGGGGGGGTGCTCAGGGAAAAATAAGGGCACTTTATGCGGCATGTACAACTGACGGCCGCCTAATTACACTCTCAGAAATAAAAGGTACAGTGAGGGTACAATTAAGTTCTTCAAGGTACAAATTTCACAAATGTACCATCAAAGGTACCAATTATGTTCCCAGCGGAGTACAAATGAGTACCTTTACGTAGAAACATGTACACATTGAATTATGCTGAAAGGTACGTGTACAGTAAGTACCCTTTGAAAAGGTACATTCTCATAAATAAAGGTACCATCTAGTTATTTAAGGTCCAAAATTCACAAATGTACCATCAAAGGCCCTTTCATGTTCCCATGGTTACTAAGAAGTACCTTTCAGGTACAATTACAACAAGGAGGGTTAGGAGGTTACTGCCCCAACAACGAGCTTTTGTACCTTTTGTTTGGCGTTTCGGTGCCTTTTATTTCTGAGAGTGTATAGCAGTGTGAGATTAAAAAAAATAAAAAAAAAACATTACAGGCACATGTTGAATGTAATTGCATATTTATTCATGTTAGTATGTTAATACAATTACTTCTACTTCTGCTGCAATTGGTAAATAAAAAGAAACCAAAGGCTACTTTTTCTGCAGGCCATTGGGAATTGCCTGTTTGTCATTTAGCAAATCAATTACTTCAAGTGTTAATTACGTACCCTAATGTAAACCTAATACACACAATATATACACAATATACACAATATACACAATATACACGAGATATTCATCTTAAGTACGTATACGGATAGATTCACATGCTGTAGGATACCACTGACAAACTCTACCGGTGGTCATCATCACGTCATATCTATGATTGGCTTTGGCTAGCGTAGCGTAGCGTAGCGTAGCGTAGCGTAGCTCATTAAGCAGGTGAGCAGTCGGCTAATTTATGCCCAACTGTGTGGCGTTGAGACGCGCTACTTCACACCAGAGACAAATAAATGCAAGAAATGCAATAAATTCATTCATTCATTCATGTCAGCATGGGCCACGAAAATAAATACATAAATAAATAAATGAAATAACTTTCAAAAGGGCGCTTGCTTGGTAGAGAGGGCAGAGGGCGCTCCACCTGGTGTCTACCTGTGCACGCCACTGCGAAAAGGTATTGTGGCGTTTGCATTGTGTCTGTGTGTGTGTGTGTGTGTGTGTGTCGCCATTCCCCCAATCCTATTGATGTTCTTAACGTCCGGTTGTTACTGCCTGGGGTGCGGGTAATGGTCGGCCATTTCGTCTGTGCTGTGTGTGTAAAAGTGCAGTTTTAACCTATACATTGTGAATTATATTATATATAGTATATTTAAACAATACGCATGCAAGGGACTTTAATTGAAAATGTTTCACCGGGACGGCGCATAATAAACACAACACAAGAATATAATAAATGCCATAAATCACCTTTTTTTTTAATTGCCCCTGGCAAGGCAAATGGCGTTCTCTGCAGACCTGCGGCGGCGGCGGCGCGGGAGGAAGCGCAGGTTGCCTAGTAGTAACCGGAAGGTTGCTGGTTCGACTCCCGGCTCCTCCTAGCTGAGTGCCGAGGTGTCCCTGAGCAAGACACCTCACCTAAACCCTAACTGCTCCCGGCGGCGAGCCGGCTGGCGCCTGGCATGGCTGACCCGCCGCCGTCGGAGGATGAATGTGTGTATGAATGGGTGAATGTGAGGCAATAATTGTAAAGCACTTTGATTGGTCGAACCTCTGAGAAAAATGCGCTCTATAAATGCGGTCCAGTTACCTTTTGGGGCAGTCGGCAAACTGATGGTCCAGTGTGGGGGGCGAATAATAGTGTCTTTGATGCGGACCAGGACCAGGACCAGAGCCAGGACCAGGACCAGAATCTCGCCAAGCGCTTCATGGCGGTGCGGATGAGTGCCACGGGTCGGTTAGTCGTTTAAGACACGTGGTGGGCGACGATTTCTTGGGGGGGGGGACGCGGGACCATAGAGGCGGCCTTGAAGCATGTGGTCTGTGGTCTAAGCCAGTGGTTCTCAAATGGGGGTACGCGTACCCCTGGGGGGGACTTGAAGGCACTCCAGGCGGTACGTGAGATTAAAAGAAAATATTTAAAAATAGCATTAATTCCCAAAAAATGTAGTAGATCGCGCACCCCCCCCCCCCTGTCGCATGCACCCCCCCCCCCCCCCACCAGCGGTCGTAAATACCCCCCCCCCCCCCCGCACCCCCAGTCGGTCGTCGGTTAAATTTGCCAGGGCCGAATTTTGTTCCCAGTCCAGCCCTGTTATCAACTGTCAGTCGCTGTTGCCGTGACAACTTTTACTCCTTTTTTTTCTACAACAATTCTTTGTGTTGGTTAGGGGGGTACTGGTCTAAGCCACCGTGGACCAGGACAGTGGGGGGGTCTTGAACGCTGATGTGCCGCTGGGCTTTCAGGAGCCGGCGGCCCTCGCTGGTCATCCGGGGTTTGATTTTTGTTTTAGGGTAGTCCAGTTAGAGGTTCGGTTGTTTCCCTCCTTATTGGTGACATACATGTGTGATGCATCATGTTACCTAACGCTGCCGACTATAAATAGGAACCAAATATTAGTTTCCTCAGGTATCAGTGTGAGATCGCGTGCAGAGGGACGGCGTGTTGCGGCGGTACTGCAGTAGTGAGTGTTTCGGTGTTTCTACTGTTATTAGCGGAAACGCGTGACGAGAACAGAGACGCGAACAATTGACACTAATAAATAGTTTGTGAAGAAAATAAATTGAACTGTGTGTTCAACTGGAGACTGAGTTCGTCTCGGACTTTTATCGCGGTAATCGGCGCGGCTGCAGCAGCACCTCAGCGGCTTAAAGCGCTGGCTTAGCCTCTTTTGAACTGGGTTCAAATCCCCGGCGTCCGACTCCGCAGTCTGCCTCTCACCTCAGCGCCTGAGGAGTCGGGTCCGGCCCAGCGGGTCTGGCCCGGCGGGTCCGGCGCCACACTTTAGATATTCATCTGAAGTGTAACCCCCCAGCAGTCCCGCTTGGACCGCCCGGTCCGAGGTGACCCGCTCCCTTTTAACACCGTGTATCCGTGGCGACCCAAGCCCGCCTGTCTGCTAGATAAGCAAATCCTAATAACTCAATGGCGTCGCATAGCAGCCAGAAAGCAGCAGCAGAGACCGATTCCCAAGCAGGTTATTGGTTTCATTCTCAATGTGTTCTCTCTCTTTCTCTCTCTCTCGTTCTCTCTGTCTCTCTCTCTCGTTCTCTCTGTCTCTCTCTCTCGTTCTCTCTGTCTCTCTCTCTCTCTCTCTGTCTCGCTCTCTCTCTCTCTGTCTCGCTTTCTCTCTCTCTCTCTCTCTCTGTCTCTCTCTCTCTCTCTCTGTCTCTCTCTCTCTCTCTGTCTCGCTGTCTCTCTCTCTCTCTCGCCGGCGTTTGGCTTCAATCAATCATGTCTAATCACAGCCAAGGAGGGCTATTATGAGCCCTGTGAAGAAGGGGAATCCAGGGGGGGGGGGGGGGGGGGAGGGGGGTGAGGCGCTAATGTGGAAGCGGTTACAAGGATTACGCCGCCGCCGCCGCCGCGGAAAGGGGAGGCGAACATCGCCACCAGAGAGCGTTTCTCTATGAGTGTGTGAAATATTCAGCGGTGTTGCCGCCGATACAAAAGGCGGTGAATGTTTCATGTCTCTGAAGTGGAGAGAAGGGAAGTTTCTTACAAGGCGCAGAGGAGGGGTGTGTGTGTGTGTGTGTTTGTGTGTGTGTGTGTGTGTGTGTGTGTGTGTGTGAATTGTGTGAGTGTGTGTGTGTGTGTGTTGAGGTGGACCGATGAATGCTAGGATACATAACAGTTGTCAAATGATGTGTGTGTGTGTGTGTTTGTGAGTGTGTGTGTGTGTGTGTGTGTGTGTGTGTTTGTGAGTGAGTGTGTGTGTGTGTGTGTGTGTGTGTGTTCTTGCGTGAGTGCGTGCAAGTGAGTCTGTTTGCATGTGAGACGGTGTCTTTGCGCGCAAACTATGCAAAACTCTGTGTGTGTGCGTTTGTGTGTGTGTGTGCAAGAGAGATCAACTGTGTGAAATAGGGTGTGTGTGTGTGTGTGTGTGTGTGTGTGTGTGTGCGTGTGTGCGCGCGCCGATACGAACGCCCTATGAATATGTCTGCATGTATCAAAAGGTGTGCTGTGTTAGGTGTGTGCGTCCATATGTGTGTGTTTGTGTCCTCACACACAAACACACACACACACACACACACACACACACACACACACACACATCAGGCTCCCCTCACCTCAGCCTGTGTGTGTGTGTGTGTGTGTGTGTGTATTATGGTCTGCCAGGTCGCCAGGGAGACGGACTTCTTCTTTTCGAAACTTTGCTCTGCAGCATCCTCAGCGCCGGTCGCCTCCCCCTGTGAATGCATTGGGATTTGAACACGCAACACGCCGCCGAGAAACGATCTTTAATTCAGAGGCGCGGTGCGGCGGCGGGCGGTCGAGACGCGCGGGTCGAGTAATTGGGCCGCGTGACCCGACTATAACCGCCGCCGCCGCCGCCGCCGCCGCCGGTGTCGCCGGTTGCAGTTTCAGCCTTTTTTCCCGTGTTTATAATTTGCGGGCGATTTGCGGGCGGCTTCGTTTGAAATCAGCGTCTTCGTTTCTTGAACGCCACTCTAATTATTTTGTTCGGTATTGCGTAATCCTTTAATGCCATTTATACCTATCATCTGACAAAATATGTGATTTTTTTTCCGATTATCTTGTTATTTGTTGTGCTTGTTGGATAGACAACAGATAGACAGACACGACTTTATTTACACGACACGCACATTGATTTCTGATTTATTTAAGAATAAGATTTTTTATTACAGCCTTTATTCCCATCTATTGGATTCCTTATTTTTGTTCACATGCAAATGCGTCTTTATTTGGTAATATTTCAGCTGGTCTGTATTTTGCCTGAACTGTTAAAGCCGATAATGTCAAACATTGAGAATGCATTTTGTTGTTTGGTGCATTAATCATAATGCATTACAGTGCTGCTGAAAACGCTGACAACAACTTTCAGGCAAATTCTCTGATTAAATAAATAATAATAATAATAAATTACGGCTGTCCTCAAATCTCCTTCATATGAAACAATTATTATAATCCACATAACGGTCATTTTACAGCAGCACACGCGGCAACGCGCAAATCTACAGCCGCAACTTGCTCCGCCATTTCAACTAATAATATATAATAATACATAGAGTTTAAATAAATACATTAAAATATGGTTGATGGAGAATCATTTGGGCGTGGAGAGTTAAGTGTTGTCATGGTTACACTATACATTACACTATGGGGGGGTAGACATGTCATCATACAAAGGCTTATTTAATCAACTATATACTATAGCGGACCTCACATATTGTATGTGGTATATAGTTCATAACTTAATAGTGTAAATGTCCAGCGGGGGGGGGGGGGATGGGGGGGGGTGTTGGGGGGGGGCGGGACAAACCATTGTATAACGGCGGGGTGGGAAGCGGACGCCGGTGTGTTATTTATTTTTCCGCTTATCAGCGGCGGTTCGAGTCACAGGTGCAGTTCCAGAAAGATGCGGATTCGGGTGAGAAAATCCCCTTAACCCTCCCCCCCCCTCCACAGTGGGGGGGGGGGGGGGGGGAGGGAGGGAGGGAGGGGGGGAGGGCGTCTCTCTCCCACCACTTGTTCTGTTCAACCTCTGGAGTAATTAGTTTGGAGATTTTTTTTTTTTTTTCTTCACCGCCAGCGATTGCAATTATTCCATTAGTATGTTTATCTGCTGTCTTCATTAGTCCACACTTCTTCTATTAGATTACATAATGTATTGTGTTACGTTACACACTTCTATTAGATTACAAGATGTTGAATCATGTTACGTTACATTAGGGAGCTGGTATAATGGTGACTCTTCTATTAATCATATTAATCATAAAATAACTTTAATCTTCCTGGAGTATCCATGTGTTAGTCATGTGATGGATTCAGTTCCCTTTTCCTCTCCTGCAATACAAACGTCCTCTCTCTTTCTCTCTTCATCCGTCCATACATCCATCCACATTCATCCATCCATTCATCCACATTCATCCATCCACCATCCATCCGTCCATCCACATTTATCCATCCATTCATCCACATTCATCCATTCACCATCCATCCATCCATCCACATTTATCCATCTATCCACATTCATCCATCCACCATCCATCCGTCCATCCACATTTATCCATTCATACATCCATATCCATCCACATTCATCCATTCACCATCCATCCATCCATCCACATCCATCCATCCACCATCTATTCATACTCACATCCACATTCACATCCT
>JAOPHQ010001523.1:0-40000 GCA_030340625.1 Merluccius polli | reverse complement strand
CCAGTGTGCGGCTCTTAGTCCTTGGGGGGAGAAGTCTGTGGCTGTTGGTGGAGCGGAGTGAGCGTGCTGAGGTCTGGGGGGTGAGGAGTTCTTTAAGGTACTGGGGGGCGTTGCCATGGATGCACTGGAATGTGAGGAGGGAGACTTTGTAGTTGATCCGAGCGGAGATGGGTAGCCAGTGAAGTGAGTGAAGAATGGGTGTGATGTGCTCATATTTGCGTACTCTCAGCAGGATTCTGGCGGCGCTGTTTTGGATGTGTTGTAGTTTCTGTATGCTCTTGTTGGGAATCCCGCTGAGAAGTGCGTTGCAGTAATCGAGTCTGGAGGAGACAAAGGCGTGGACGAGCTTCTCAGCATCTCTCAAGGTGAGTGTGGGACGGAGTCTGGCTATGTTTCTTAGATGGAAAAATGATATTTTGCAGAGGTGGTTGATGTGGGCCTCAAAGGTTAAATGGGGGTCGAACCTGACACCAAGGTTAGTGACTGTTGATGATAGTGGGATGTCCTTGCCAGAGAAGGTGATGCAGGTTATGGGGAGTTTCGAATCTGATGGGGGGAACCGATGAGGATGGCTTCAGTTTTTGAGCTGTTCAGCTGGAGAAAATTATGTCTCATCCACGCCTTTATCTCCTCCAGACATGCAGTGAGCGTGGAGAGAGGTGATGTTGCTGATGGTGGTGAATGAGTGTCCGTCCTGATGTATAGTTGTGTGTCATCTGCGTAGCAGTGGAAAGATATCCCGAAGCGCCTGATGACTTTTCCGAGGGGGAGCATGTAGAGGACAAACAGGATGGGTCCAAGCACCGACCCTTGCGGAACCCCGCAGCCAACAGCATGTGACCGAGACCTTGACCCTCCCATGGCAACGTGTTCTGACCTGCCAGTGAGGTAGGACTCAAACCAGCTCAATGCTGTGCCACTGAGTCCAACAGAGTCGTGTAGACGCTGGAGCAGTATGTGGTGGTCGACCGTATCAAATGCTGCAGATAGGTCGAGGAGGATGAGGAGGGATGATGAACCAGAATCAGCAGCCATCAGCAGGTCATTTGTGACTCTCAACAAAGCTGTTTCCGTGCTGTGGGCGGAGCGGAAGCCAGATTGAAACTTTTCAAAGATGTTGTTGTATTGGAGATGATCCTGTAGGTGGCCGGCAACTACTTTCTCAAGAACTTTTGAGAGAAATGGCAAATTGGATATGGGCCTGTAGTTTGCAAGTACCTGAGGGTCGAGGGTGGGTTTCATTACTAACTGTACTCACTGTAATTTATTATAAAAGTACAAAGTACATGTCACTTTCTAAATGTCAATGGAAGGGAAATATCAATTAATATTATGCACACAAATAAAACCAAACGTCTCTGGGAATAGCTGCTAAGTGGGTTTGCTGTGATGGACAACATTGACGTACGTAACTTTATATTTGCACATGTCGGTCTAGTTATATGATATATAATATGTTTGGCTTAATTAAATCAACCAGGGTCATTCTTGGGTTAGCAAGAGAACATTAACATATGTGCTGCTGAGCTTCAAATGACATATTTAGAGTATGAAGAGAGACACTGGGTGGTGGGGAGGATGTTCAAATGATGATTTAACGAGATCATTTATTTTTGTCATAAAGTTAACACTTTTATGATACTTTACGATATTATGATTCAATCCTCCACAGTAGCTGTGCTACGCTACTTTTCTACTGCAGCGACCAACTCCATTAAATAATATCTGGACTTCCTCAAGACTAAAACGCACCCATCCATGAGTCAATCCATCCAATACATCAATACATCCATATAATAATAATGTTATTCTGGTCTACTTCCCCCCCCCCCCCCCCCTCCACTGTGTGAACATCATATAGCTATGACTGTAGTTACAACTCAAACCACTAGAGGCTGCAAATGGGAAAGCGTACATAATGCAGGCTTTAACCTGAATAGCGAGGAATGACACCAAACACTCATTATATTGAACTATTCCTCGTTACTATGTCAGTATTTCTAAATAGTATTTCTTCTGTATCTGTGTATTTATAATACAACACTATTCACACCGCGAGTTCAGCCTGCTTGTTGCTTTCGCGAAAACACATTGAAGTGCAAACTAAGCCATGCTAATGTTTTAAGAAAGTACACATTACCTAAAGTAATAATTTGCGTACTTGCGGGTAATTGCCTTACTTGTTCCAATTAAGAGAATGTGACACAATCGGGTTTTGTTGCTATTTTAACGACCTCGTCATTTTTAATTGACAAAGTCGTTTTAATACGCGGTGCAGGAAGGCGGTATTATTTTATGTGTCGTCGTATAAAAAAAAAAAAAAAACATGTTGCGGTGCAGAGCTCACAGTTTGATTGGCTGCTGAAGTATGATGGTAATAAGGCGCTGATGTATTTCCTGTTTGGTCCATGCAGACAAATCTGGACAAGCGTCACACTCCTCGCTGCTCTGGGCTGTGATTGCACAGATGAAATGCATCACAAGTGTTGTGGTGTGAAGAGGCGTCTGCAGTTTAGGACGGGATCCGTCGAGTGAAGAGGGCTGGAACACACACACACACACACACACACACTGCAATCAAAAGCCACATCAGCAACCTTGTAATCTGTATTCCCGGAGATTGACAATTTGATTTGGGACTTTTCGGTCATTCACTTACAACAACCTGTCTCTTCACAGCCAAAAAAGCATTATATTGAGAGTGAGAAAAAAAACGGCACCCAAAGAAGTGCTGTGTTTCCTCACTGGCCTCCACTTTGTAAAGCTATAATGACACTTAGGTCACCTGAATGCAGAGCCAAATCTCTGGGACTACATGCGTATGAATATAAATAGGGGGGCCACTTTCAAAACATACTTGTGGTGGGGACAGGAAATGAAATGACCTCCATTGTATTGTCTGTACTTCTAGAGTAACCAAGCGAGAATATCGACTGAAACTGTGCTGTTATGATGTCAGGGACCTGCAGATCGCAGGTGAAGACCTGCAAGCTTCGCCCTGCACACCGTTTTGATCTTTTCCTACCTTTACGAAAGAAGACAAATAGTCTAGTTTGGGTCAGCTGTTATTCTCCAACTCGACCCCTTTTGTCCACACGTTACATCTTTGTAACCTTCTTCTGTCCATACTAGCATTTAAGGAAGATGTCTTTCATCCACCACTTGAAAGAGCAAAGAAACGCACGTCTTTTTTGGCCAGATGGGAGAGAGTCGGGAGATCATGTGACAATTACACTCGAAAATGTACGCTTTCATGAATTATACACCGGCCTCATTCAGAAAGCTCTCTCTGTTATTGGATGTGGACCCGCTACAGCGATGACCGGGCAGGCGTTGCCATGGTTTCTATCCCCAAAAGAGCTGGACCCGATGGACCCTTCTGTCTAAATTATGTAAATGGACATCCTTAGACGCTTGAACTCGTATGTCCGCTGAGAGCGGAATTTGGGCACAGGGACGGTCTAGTGCGTCATCCTTGATCAAAATGCTTCTTAATGACTTGTATCTGACATCCCTGTAATATTCCCTGTAATCATTTTGGATTAAAACGTCTGCTAAATGACTAAGTAGTACACTTGACTCGAATAGTTTGCTGGGAACATATGGTTCAATACTTAATATGTAGAGGAGGACTTGTCAATGACACGCCATTTATTTCTCGTTCTCCGTCAATTTAGGCAGACTCTTCGGTTCGCTCGCCGGTTTCCCCTTTTCTTATTTTATTGAATCCTCTTTTCAATTTCATTCAATCTCTCCTCACGCTTTTTGGATTCGAGGGTTTCACCGCCTAAAGACTTAATGAAACGGTTCGACAGAAACCGTTCAGGTCCTTTATGTACTGACAAAACTTTACCGCCATTGAGTTTTTTGTCAATTTCTTCTGCTAATACAGCGGGCAAAATATAAAGTTTCCCCCTGTCCATTAAATACATCGAACAAGGAAACTTTTAGTTTGAATCAATGGGACGAATATGGACTGGAGACTGGAGGATCCGGATCGATGTAATGGTTTCGAGCGCCACTATCGTTTCAGGAAAATGTGGGCCTCTTCTCGTTAGACTAATGACGGCTATTTCCAGACACACTACTGGGCCGGTCTCCATCCTCCATCCTGATGTGTTGAAGGTTCATAACCTGTGATGCCTTTAACTCTGGGAAACTGAGAAATGATGGATGAAATGCATGATTTGTTTGCTCATTTTTCAACACTACTGCTACTTGTGTTTATGTAGCGACAGACTGTATTTCCATAGTGCGTTGAGATATATATATATATATGAACATATCAAGGATGAGAAACACAATAGCAATCTTGAGCTAACCTTAAAAAAATACCAAACAGCAGAGATATGAGATAACTATCACAAAAACCTAAAAACTCCCACAGTGAGCGTGAGATCTCAATCCATCAGGCCGATTTTGAACCTTGAATTTTAACATCTAGCATCTGGTAAATGAGGAAACCCCCTGTCTGTCTGTCTGTCTGTCTAGCTGGCAGTAGTCCCGTATGGGGGAGGACGAGGGGGGACGCGGGTGGGGGGGGGGGGGGTTTGGGGTGGGATGGCTCCAACACTGAGGGACACTAAGCAGCAGATTCCCACCTGGTCTCCGCTGCGATCCCCAGCATACGCAGACATGGACGCAAAGCAGCAGCTGACTCCACTAATGGATCGCACCTCAACCCTGTGGCTGGCATCATTGGATATGAAGGAATTAGCATTCATAAGCACCGCTGGGCCCTCCCACCGCCATATGTTTACATCTGAGCCACCGCCACCGCCGCCGCCGCCATCGGTTGGTTGATACCGTGCAGGTTTTCCTTTCTCCGCACATATGGGTCTCTGAAGGCTGAAATCTGTCATATTTGGAAGGGAGCATCGCTCAGTTTAACAACCGTTTTCGACATTTGCATAGTACTACAGTTGTTGTTTTTTTAACTTTACTCCTTTTTTTGTATTGTACTGTACTGTACTGTACTTTATTGAGGAAACATTATGATAGAAAGCCTGTTTAGTTTAGCATTGAGTCTTAATGTAGATGCACCCATACAAAGTCTGAATTCAGAGTTATTTAGATAAAATACCGTACATACATTTGACAGAGCGTCACCACATTAAAATAAATGTATTTCAATACTACATACTGTAGTAGTCGTATTACATATCTGTTCCCTTATGACGTCAACATTTGATTTCACACTGGGAATGAGAAACGCGCTTTTATTTTTGGCACCTCCAAAGTAGGGGATGGCACATTTTGCAGATGAGTGTTACTTGTCAAATTGATCATCGTCGGTTTAAACAAACCAACATATTATTATATCATCATCACTCGACCGTACAAAATAAACTGACATGAAGCAAGAAGAAATAATGTCGTTTAAAAACACACAAAATGACAATCTCACACATTTCTATGTCCTGTCTAGCTGAGCTGGTAGAGCATGGCATGAACAGAAACAGGGTTAGGGGTTCAATTCCCACTGGAACCACCCAGGTTAAGGATGCATGGTCCTCACAGTGTTGTTTCTGTTTTTTTATTTTATTTATTTGTATTATTTTACTTCCTTTAGTGCCACCATCGCCACACAACTCAAACTGTGAGCTCCTGTATGCTTTTCTGTGGATTCGTACATAACTAACTTTCACATCCCCAGCAGGGGAGGACATTGCAGGTGACTTTACCGCTCGCCGTGACATGATTTCATCCTTCAGCAGACACTTCTGTATCTGAAGCGACTCACGGAGGACTTTAGATACGTGTCATTAAGACGCTGGTGGGGCTTAAGGGGGGCATCTGGCTCAAGGTTGCCCACAGGTTAGGCTGCGGATATTAGGGTTCGAGTCCAGGATGCACACTACAAACCCACACTGCCCTGTGTTGTCTCACTGGGGAATATCTACTCTCCTTACTCAACGGTTCTGCTTGTTTCTGTGTGTGTGTGTGTGTGTGTGTGTGTGTTTGTCTGTGTGTCTGTCCTCGCAGGTCATTCCAGGACCTGTCCCGGCAGATGGAGGTGGACTACGGCACGGTGCGGGACTCGGCCGTCTACGACTACTTCAAGAACAAGGGCACCAACCCCCTGGAGCAGGACAGCACCTACGCCGAGCTGTGGAGGACCATGAGCCGGAGCAACGGCCTGGACAGCTCTGTGGCCAGCCCCTCCGAGGGCATCCGCAAGGTGGGGGGGGGGAGGATGTGTGCAAGGTGGGGGGGGGGATGTGTGCAAGGAAGGAGGGGAAAGATGTGTTTGGTAGATGTGTGTTTTGTGGGTGGTAGATGTGTGTTTTGTGGGTGATAGCTGTGTTTTGTGGGTGGTAGATGTGTGTTTTGTTTGTGGTAGATGTGTGTGGTAGATGTGTGTTTTGTGGGTGGTAGATGTGTGTTTTGCGGGTAGTAGATGTGTGTTTTGTGGGTGGTAGATGTGTTTTGTGGGTGGTAGATGTGTTTTGTGGGTAGTAGATGTGTGTTTTGCGGGTAGTATATGTGTTTTGTGGGTGGTAGATGTGTGTTTTGTGGGTGGTAGATGTGTGTTTTGTGGGTGGTAGATGTGTGTTTTGTGGGTGGTAGATGTGTGTTTTGTGGGTGGTAGATGTGTGTTTTACGGGTAGTAGATGTGTGTTTGTGGGTAGTAGAAGTGTCTTTTGCGGGTAGTAGATGTGATTTTTGCGTGTGGTAGCTGTGTTTTGCGGGTAGTAGATGTGTGTTTTGCGGGTAGTAGATGTGTGTTTTACGGGTAGTAGATGTGTGTTTTGCGGGTAGTAGATGTGTGTTTTGTGGGTAGTAGATGTGTGTTTTACGTGTGGTAGCTGTGTTTTGCAGGTAGTAGATGTGTGTTTTGCGGGTAGTAGATGTGTGTTTTGCATGTGGTAGCTGTGTTTTGCGGGTAGTAGATGTGTGTTTTACGGGTAGTAGATGTGTTTTGTGGGTGGTAGATGTGTTTTGCGGGTAGTAGATGTGTGTTTTGCGGGTAGTAGATGTGTGTTTTGCGGGTAGTAGATGTGTGTTCTGCGGGTAGTAGATGTGTGTTTTGCGGGTAGTAGATGTGTTTTGCGGGTAGTAGATGTGTGTTTTGTGGGTGGTAGATGTGTTTTGTGGGTGGTAGATGTGTTTTGCGGGTAGTAGATGTGTGTTTTGCGGGTAGTAGATGTGTGTTTTGCATGTGGTAGCTGTGTTTTGCAGGTAGATGTGTGTTTTGCGGGTAGTAGATGTGTGTTTTGCGGGTAGTAGATGTGTGTTTTGCGGGTAGTAGATGTGTGTTTTGCGGGTAGTAGATGTGTGTTTTGCGGGTAGTAGATGTGTGTTTTGTGGGTAGTAGATGTGTGTTTTGCGGGTAGTAGATGTGTTTTGCGGGTAGTAGATGTGTGTTTTGCGGGTAGTAGATGTGTGTTTTGTGGGTGGTAGATGTGTGTTTTATGTGTGGTAGCTGAGTGTGTGTGTGTGTGTGAGTGAGTGAGTGAGAGACTCAAACTCACGTTTAGTACCTGTGTTGGCATCCAGAGACAGAAAAGCAATTTAGAAATACATGCGCTATACATACACATACATAGGCCTCCAGAATGGTTCACCTAATGCAGTGTCAATGTTGAGGAAGCATAACAATAATAATACATCGTTAGCAGACATTTCAGACTAAATAATACGACTATTAGCAGTGCACTCTGTGTATTTTGACTAGTTTGGATCACTTGTTTTGTTGAAGTTTAAACGTGAGAGTGACTGTATGACACTGAGGGAGGTGTACTGGACATTAATGCCATACCTGAAAACAACAGCACAGACCAGTTATTCAGACAATGCTGCAGGCATGTTGCGCAATACTGGGTCCTTCAGCATTGCAGTTTTTAAAAGAGTTGTGACAACCAACATCTTAAATCAAAGTGTTTTTGGGCATATGCCCGACGTGTACAACATGGGGAAAAAAGGCAAGCAGAATAAAAGACAGTGAGGAGTGAAGGAAGGACAGACGAAACGAGGAAAGATGAGAATAATGGCCGCCAACGGTGGTGTTTGATTATTAATTATTAAGTGTTTGATGGCAGTATTATAGCTGACTCAGTTTAGACCCCCCCCCCCCCCCCCCCCCCCATCACTTTTATTTCCATTTGTATGTGTACCTTGGCTGTATTTGCTTGAATCTCTGAAGTAATTGGTTTTATCCAGTGAAAGGATATACTGTACATATGTGAAAGAAATAGTATTATGACATCGGGAGAGAGAGACAGCTAATTGCTCTTTTCCTCTCGCAAAAGCGAATAAAAAGAGCAAGCAATTGAGAAACTCGGGGAATCCCATTAACGATTGATACAAACAAGTTGCTTGTACTTCCTCAAGGTATAGTTACGTAACCTTGGGTTAAAAACAATAAGAAAATCAACGTCTTAGACCAGTTATCTTGCCAAGCTGACTGCATTTAAATTCAAGTACTTAAGAAACGTATGTGGGCGTTATATTTCTTTTTACAACTCCATCAATTTGAACTCTTAGAGTCAAGAGTGAAATAAATGTTGAAACAACGGCCTCCAATTTATGGCTACCTGACGTTTTTCACTTTGAATATTTCAAACTCCTTTGAAGATTTAGAGATTGAAGATTTAAATAAATAACGAAACAATGGTCATTGTCCTGACGGTTCAAACGCGCCAAAACTTTATCACACAGTTCATAAATCCGGCGGTGCTCTCTGGGGGAACTGAACCGCCGTCTGACAGTTTGGCGGTTCTGACGGTTCTTCGGTTTCTTCTCTCTCTGTCCCCCTGAACGTCGCCAGGCCAAGAAGACGCCGTACGCGTTCCTGTGGGACATGGCGGTCCTGGAGTACGCGGCGCTGACGGACGACGAGTGTACCGTTACGGTGACCGGCAACGGCATGAGCAGCAAGGGCTACGGCATCGCCATGCAGCACGGCAGCCCCTACCGAGACCTCTTCTCCCAGAAGTAAGACCCCCTCCAGATGTGGTCCCACCCATGGGGGTTTCTGGGATTCATCTCAATGAAGTAGTAGTTTGTTTCTTGAGTCGAATTTAGTTACTATGTTTATACACAGCTTGCATAATTAGCATATTCATCTCAAAATCACAGGCCTCCTCCAAATCACTGGGCAACATACCACCAAAATAAAAGTCCCTCATGATGGCTGTATCCCAGCGTGTGTTGCTGTATGTTTGCTAAAATAGTTGCACATTATCTTAAAATAACAGGCCTAGCGAGACCTTTTCAAGACCAACTGGAACTAATTGTTAGCAAAAGCCTAAGCTGTAGCCTACTTCAATATGTTTTTTAAGTTTCTTGAATTTAGTTAATGTTATTTTAAATATTGACGTTAAAATCCACAGCACAACACAGTGACTTGCAACTCATATCTAATTCATAGTAACCTATCTTACGTCATTTATGTAATTTATTGGTGTGTGGTGCATCAAAAACCTCATCATGATACATTAGGCTGCTTCACCGCTAAACGGCAAAGTCTGAGCATCTCTTACTTATTCGTCATTTCTCTGCCATCGCCATGGGGACGCTTCCCCTGTGTGCAAATCGTTTAATGCACACTTCCGTTAGCACGCTAATTACTAGCGCTGCTCCCTAAATGCCAAACAGCTCATTTGCTGGAGCATCACATTGGCTGCGAGAAGTTTGCTTGGATGCTAGCATGTCCTAGCATGCTGTTGTGAATAATAGTACAGGGATTAAAGTGTAATGTATAATATAACAGCTAAAGACACTTGGGAATAATGCTGCATACTTATGTTAAGCAAGAGCTAACAGAGCATATCTCATGTTGGTTGACATCACAAGTAAGCTTTAATCACATTGAGACTTTTGAAAACCAAAGTCATTATTCACAGCGAAAAGTCAACTACAAACAACCAATGTCGAATGTCGTCCCTAGACAGTGCTGTGTATAGATGCTTTGAGAGATCCCATCATGTGTTTCTATTCAAGTTTACAGATGACTGAGCATTAAGTCTTTTCAACCCGAGCCAAATGACTCCCATTGCAAATTCAAGATTGCGTTGATAACCAATCCCCTTTATTTCTAGATAATGGATTACCACTGAACAATCTGATAAGATGAGTCCGTCACAAAATCTGAATTATCCTTCTCTTTCATTCTGACAACAGCAAGTTGGCTTGACAATAGGATTGTAGACACTGGAGATTTTCGAAAAATGTGCTGCTTGTTAAAACATTTTACAATTGTATGTTCTTACTATAATGGCAGGAACAAATGTGTACTGTAATAAAACTCATACTGAGACTCTGAGGATAGTGATTGCACTTGAGTAAACATTTCTCAGGCTGAAATGTTGTAGGAGTAGGAGAGACAACAACGATTGAACGCTTTTGAAACTTTAATAACCTTCTGCGCAATGTTTTGCACAAACATCGCATGATACACATCAAAAACACATAAGCAAAGAAATTCTAATAAATGCGGCTTTTGACAGTGAGTGCACAGCCCCCCAAGGTATGTTTGAAAGTCAACATCAATACACAACAGCCGACGTTTGTGGATAAATAAGCTCCAAATATACGGCAAATATAGCATCCAAAGGTGCGATTCTGTACCTTGGGTCCCATTCAGATACCAAGCAGCTAGTTAGAGACTGGCTGTTCCTGTGGTTAAAACCGGCCCTGTGGGAAGTGTTTCGTGTCCCCCTGCGGATATGTGGGGGGGGCTTGGGAGCAATAAGCCATGCACACCTCCTCCGGGAACACACTGCATATAGCCTACATCGCATAACAACACCTCACTCCTGCCAAACTTCATCTCGCCCCCCCTAGTTTTTATTTACCGTCTTCTCCGTCTCTTGACCCATAAATCCCCTCCTAATGGGAGACCCCTCTTCACCCCCCTGCAGGGGCAAGACCCGCTCCCTTGTCACGCCTGCGGTGTTAATTACCCGTGTTTGTCAATCTATTTGTGAGTGTGGATGGTTTCATTTGGGTGGTGTGGCTTACATAAAAATACACGTTTTATTTTTATTTTTTGGTTTGTAAGGATGGATTGTTTTTCTTTTTGTTGGGCCCTCGAAAGCATTCACCATCACCGTCACTGAGGGACATGCGGGGAGACTGCGGGCTGGTGTTAAATTGAGGGCAGGGCTATTGTTTGCCGTGAAAAACAAAAAAAACAAAATCCATTATCTTCAACTTTTAATCCCTATTCCCATTACCGTTGCGGTACTTCCCCCTCCGCTATTTAATAACCGCTCCATTCAAGGTATTTGAAAAGAGAGTAAGGTCCAAAGTGTGCTTTTACTGTAATCAGGGGACCTGATATTACAATACAACGAGAGTGTAATGACTTTCAGCCTATATTAAATGTTAGGGTCAGACCGTCCTTGACTTGCTGGAATCGACCGTATTTTTTTCACAACTCATCAAAACCAAATTTGCAACCAACTAGTATAGCGATTCATTCATTGATTATAACGTCAAGATGCAGACTGGCAGCGCCATCCATCAGCCGGTTGTGAATTGTCAAATGTATTTTCCAAATCAAGTCCTGTTTGTTATTACATTACCTGCATTCGTGTTTTCCAAAAATAAACCAAGTTTCCAAAGTCTTCAGCATTTACTCTAATGTTTGACTCCCAGCCAAAGTTAAAAATCGCTTTGGATAAAAGCTTCAGCTTAAATGACTGAATTGTAAATGGCATCGTATAAATGCTACTCTTGCTAGTTTTCTTTAAACTTTGTTGTGCAGTACTTTCTCGACTGCAATTTGTTTTTTTGGGCACTCCAATATCGATTGTATGCTTTCATTGTTCTCAGCCTAGCCTCACACCTCCTGTCCTCTCTGACCTCCTTTCCCCTTTCTCCGTCCTTTTGCTCCAGGATCCTGGAGCTGCAGGAGAAGGGCGACCTGGACATCCTGAAGCAGAAGTGGTGGCCGCGCACCGGGCCGCTGCGACCTCAACCGGCACGCCAGCGCGCAGCCCGACGGCCGCTCCCTCAAGCTGCACAGCTTCGCCGGCGTCTTCTGCATCCTGGCCGCCGGCCTGCTGCTCGCCTGCCTGGTGGCCGGCCTGGAGACGTGGTGGAACGGCAACCGCTGCCGCCGGGAGCAGCCCAAAGAGGTGACCGAGCACAGGGTCCGTCGGACAGGCCAGCGGGGGGAGGACACTGCCACACTCTACTTTAAGGATCCAGCCACAGACGCAAGCCCCGACTTAGTAGAGCTTCAGTACACCCAGCTGTAGGAGATGGGGGAGGCGGGGGAGGGTGGGGGGGGAGTAGGTGCTCAGGGGAGTGTTGGAGAGCTAAAAGGGGGAGATTGATTGGATAGCTTTGGTGAGATAAATGTGCACTGTGCCACATAGACCTATAGGCCTGCGATTGAAATCAAATTTGGTCTCTTAATAATCCTTTTTTATTATTATTTTTTTTATCTTTGATTACTTTCCATCCACACGACCTCCAAGCCCTCAGCCATACATCCCAGTCATACTATTTTATATCGCATATTTTGTTCGCTCTAAACATACATCAAACAAGCATCAACCATCCAATGGAAAACCATTGCCCTTAATATTCCACCTAAAGCAATTCATTTACTTTTACGATGAATGTTTTGTTTTGTATTGTTTTGTTTTTTTAATTGCCTTGCTGCACATCCTACTTAGCTGGATGCCGCTCTCTGGTACGCCTTGCTGCTGCAGAAGAAACACATTTCAAATTAGCCAGCGGTGTGAGAGCATCCTCGCCACGGCGTCCCCACAGGAAGCGGCGAGGAACGCTCCCCAGGCGTTTTGCTCAATAATTCCCCGAAAGCGCCGAGCGCCATCGCGTCGCCCGTATCAAATGATTGTCATAAGTGTGTTTTCTGCAGCGAGGCTTTCGGTAATTTCCTGAGCAGAAGGGTTCTCCAGGCAGATTATAATTATCTTCAGGGAGGGATTGCTGGGGCAGAGAGGAATAACAATGTCAACTGACAACACTTCTTAATACTTTTTTAGCATTTTCTAATTTGTGGCCTGAGATTTTCATTGGAAATTATTACAAGATGTAAAGTCCCCTTTGTCTTCGCTTATGTTTGTGACCACGTTGCATTTTTGGCAATTATAATTGCAACTGAATTCAGCATACATTCATTCAAAATGGACAAACGTTTTCAAAAGAAATCGATAGCCTACAACTACCTCTCTCGCGATTTCAGTAAGATGCAATATATGTTTGCAAGACTGGTTTTCTCAAATTATTATTTGTCCTAGCCCTCCATCTTAGAACCAGCGCTTCTGGTGTTACTTTTCATCATCTTATCCTCAGGAATTTATTGAACAGGGTCATACTTTTGTTTTATTGTTTGTCAGAGTTCATTATCACAAATAGTAATTGGACACAACAACAAAAAAAGCAAGAAAAAAGATTTGGCTTTCCATTTTAAAAACAATTCTGTGACTTTAATCTTTAAAAAAGTGTCTATCGCTTGCAATAATAACATAAGGGCGTTTTCACATAAGGGCCGAGACCGGATCTGAGTACACTTGACCCCAAAGTCCAGTTCGTTTGATTAGTGTGATGGAGTCTGGTTCAAGTGGACCCGGGTTCGGTTCGCATCAGGTGTGAAAGCTCACTGTACCAAAACACGGACGTGAACCGCCATTCTGCATATCTGCGTCTGCGCCAATCTCATCCTCTGCATTGCACGGCCATAGCAGATCAAGTAGGAAGGCAAGAGGGTCGCTCTCCACATTGTCTCCAAAATATCAGTACCAGTAGGCATAGAGAAGGTCGACTCCATCCTATGGGCTTGGGATCTTACGATCGGAGCACTTTTCTACACCGGAGTGACCACATAAACCACATCTACTACTGATAAAAGCGTCAGTTTCCCGCTGCAAATATCAAAAATATTATCAAGTCTAGGGGCACTGACAGTTTAGAGCAGGAAGTGCTGACAGTTTAGAGCAGGAAGTACTGAGAGTTGAGACCAGGAAGTACTGAGAGTTTAGAGCAGAAAGTACTGAGAGTTTAGAGCAGGAAGTACTGAGTTTAGAGCAGGAAGTACTGAGAGTTTAGAGCAGGAAGTACTGACATTTTAGAGCAGGAAGTACTGACAGTTTAGAGCAGGAAGTACTGAGAGTTTAGGGCAGGAAGTACTGACAGGAAGTGTCGGCTTTGTGCCTTCATCACGTTGAATAAAACAGCAAATAAAAAGGCGTGACTTGGATCCCTAAACTAAAGTGTGCGCAACCAGCATAGTTGTCCATGGGGTCTACCACTTATTATAGTTGTTATATTAGTTATTATATTATATTATTAGTAATAACATCTGTCTCTCACAGCACACCCCAGTCTGCAGTCCCCATAGTGATACCACTGTCCCCTCTTATTGCCAATTAAATGTCAATGTGGACGCCCATTTGACCTCTCTCTCTATTTCTTCTCCCTATCTTATCTATCTGTCCTTTTTTTTCGATTTGACGCATTATTTACACTTGACTGTCTATGATTTCGTGCAGGTTGCTAAGGATTACAGACTGGCAAGGGTTTCTGGTCCATTGACATATAGTGACATTACAACTGCTTCATCGGAGGGGAGGAGGGACATTTGGACAGAGAGAGAGAGAGGCTGGGATGAAGCAGAAGCTATTGATACAGGTCAGAATAGAACCGCCTCTAGACATTTTTGATCCGATTTTGTTTGTATTCGGAAAATTTGCAAATTTTATGTATTTATTTTTTATTTTTTACGAGAGAGGGAACAAAGTAGCCCCACATTGAGTTTCCTCATTCGTTTTCTTGTCCTGAATTTCAATAGTCACACATGTAGAGATATTTTGAGTTGAGTTTTATCTTTGCAGATGACGTGGATATATACAGTATAATATGAATTTTTATGTATTTTTTTACACCTTGCCTTGGTTGTTTAATGATGCACCAAGCAAGCTCTTGAGGGAAAGCTCCCCAGCCTTTTACTAATCCTGCATCTCCCATTAACCACAAACCTTAAAGCCTCTATCCACCATTTTAATGCATGGAACAAGAACATACCTCACACACAGATAAACGTCTGTATCTATCCAGACATAGAGAAAGCACAGTTAACAATTGCCTTTTAGTTTCTACATACATACAATATTAAGCTATGTATCTTTAAGATTGTCTTCTTTAAAAGGACTACAATTGATGCTTTTACATGCTGGCATTTTTTGTAGAAATAAAATAAGAGACACAAATATGAAATAAAAATGAATTTCAGTGAAGAAATCTGTGTATGTTCAAGAACTATATTTCTGTTTCCTCTCAAAGATAACTCTTGGATACTGGTTTAGAAGTGTATGTCTGTACACTTAATTTATATTATATTATATCATACATAGTGAACCTGGTACCCCCTATTACTCAGTAGCAAATATTACTGTTGAAGAATGTATAAAAACAACATTTTAGGCTTCCTCTTTAATGTCCATAAGGTGTAAGAGTCCATTTAAAGCCTTCACAACTAAAGTTGAGGGTGACACTAAAAATAAAGTGAGTAAATGTGTATTTAAAAAATTTCTGAAAAATTTGCTTTACCATTCAAAGAATAAACATTGCAGTAGGGTTGATTTGCAACGCCGCCATTTGAGTGACAACTTGTTTTCATACAAACAAGGTGTTAAGTATATTACTTACCACCAAGTACACTTTTGATGCCAAACCATTGATTTGAAATAAATTAGGAAGCTGATGGAGGCTATTAAAGAAAACACATTTTAATGAGATGTCAGTGTATATAGCAGTGTGTGCATGTTGTAATGTTATTTGACTCATGCTGGGGGCAGAGTGGGAGGAATTGGAGAGTAATGTGTCACATTATCTGGTCTATATCTTTTTCGATGTGCTACACAGTCCAAGCCTTATTTTAGGTCATAAATAACCAATGACAACAGCTGGCAGAGAAATGCGGTACTGGCGTATCCTAGCTCAGTCACATCTTAATATGTAGCTAGATTGTATGCCGTCTAGTAATTACATCTTGTCTTGCTGAGATAAATAGCTTTAATTTCCAAACTTAATAATACTCTCGATAACAAACTGGCTGAGATCGAGTTTAGCATTCGCTAGCCATCACTGCCTCAATGGTTTACATTGTGATATACTGTGTATGGTCTACATTTAGAGACATAAAAGTGCCATTTGCATTTCTAGAAACCTCAGCTATATCACCATGATTAGCATCGTGCCTATCATCGTTTTCTAACTTGAAAGGAGCAATGTCGAAGCCAAACCAGACTATGCATGTTTATGCATAGTTATGCATGTTTTATTCAAACAGATAAAGAAACTACTCATCTATCTGTCTCCGCTACTTACTATAAACCACACCAATTGCATACCGCATTGTAGCTGCATACAAGATGAGCATCTGCTGTGACATTGAGGGAATCCACAGAGCTCCAGTGCACTGAGCCCCCACTATGTACAGTCCTTGTACGCCCACTTGCTATGCAAGTCATGTGTACTCCCAGGCTCGGAGAAACCCCCCCCCGCCCCTTCGTCCTCTACATCAAATGACTTCATGTATTGAAGTTGGGGAGTTCAACAAGGAACCTCTCTGTTGTCTATTAAAGACTAACAAGTAGGCATGCCCGCAGTCATCTAGCAATGCTTCGTCAGCATGCTTGTTTTGTGATTAAATTGGTCGCCCCGGTCGTGGTTGCCTTCAAGGTCACCTCGGCTCACAGGTTTGAGTCTGTCCCGGATTAATGGAGCCAAAAATAATATATAGATTTTTTTTTTAATGGAAAAAAAAACCCAACAACGAAATCAGTCGGTTTGGCTCCGATAATTGCTTTTTGTGTAAATATCCAGCTCTCTTCTTGTCACTGACCAAGTTTGATTTCAATGCGTGTATAAAGCGGTCTTTCGAAATGATTTTTTAGTCTCCTCAATGGATATGCTAATATAAAACGACAAACAGCACTGATGCCATTTATCACCAAGCATGCTGATACTGGTGAAAAAAAAACAAGTGTGAACACAAAGCCTTCACTGAGACACAAACATAAGAGAGGGAGGGGGGGGAAAAAAACGACTTAGTTAGGAATGCATGGAGCCCCAAAAGACCTGAGACAATCTGAGAAGCCGGCCTCTCGCCAATCTCAGCCTCTGTGTCCCTCCTTCTCTCCCTCCACACCTCCTCCTATCCCTCCCCACCTCTCCCCACCATCCTCCCCCTCTCTCTCTCTATCTCTGTACTACCACCACTCCCCCCCTCCCTCCCTCCCTCCTCCTCTTGTAGGACAAGGAGGTGAATCTGGAACAGGTGCACCGTCGTATGAACAGTCTTTTGGACGAGGACCTTGCCCACAAGCAGATCCCAGGCCACTCTATCGAGATCTCTGCGTTGGACATCGGCAGCATGCAGCCCGGCCAGGGCTCCTCCTCGCTGAGGGTGGGAGGGAGGGAGTCCATGCGGGACTACCCGTCCTCGGGCCTCTCTGTGACCACCTACCTCCCCGCGGAGGGGGGGGGGGGGGGGGCCCGCAGCTGGCGCCGTCGCTGTCGCTGCCCCACAGCCACCCTCACCATGGGGGGGGATCGCTGGGCCGGACAGTGGGCCACTCCCAGGCGGCGCTGCTCCCTGGCAGCGCCACCACGCTGGGGCCGCCCACGCACACACACCCCCTCAGCAGCACCTCCATCAGCGGCACCATGCAGTGCAAACACAGGGCGCCCAACGGGGGGCTCTTCCGCCAGAGCCCCGGCAAGAATCCCATGCCAATGTCCTACCAGGGAGTCTCCGGCGGACCCATACCCGAAGCCATTGACCCCCGCCCACAGCACCTCCATATGAGAGGGGGGGGGGGGGGGGGGAAGGGGGGGGGGGGGCATTGGTTGACCCCGCCCACAGCACCTCCATATGAGGGGGGGGGGGGGGGGGAGAAGGGGAAAAGGGAGGAGCCATAGATTGATCCCGCCCACATCACCTCCATATGATAGGAGGCGGGAAGGGGCCATTGGTTGACCCCGCCCCCATCACCAACATATGATAGGAGGGGGGAGGGGCCATTGGTTGACCCCGCCCACAGCACCTCCATATGATAGGAGGATTGGGGAGGGGAAAGGGGAGGAGCCCTAGATTGATCCTGCCCACATCACATCCACATATATTAAGATAGGGGGTTGGGCAGATATTAAAGGGGGAGGAGCCATTGACCACATCATGTCCCATATGACAGGAGGGCGGGATCAAGTGTGGAAGTGGAAACAGGAAGTGTGGTTCCGGGTGGGGGGGGGGGGGGGGGGGGGGTCATTGTATGGCTTAGTGTACGTCTTGTATGGTTGTGGTGGTGGTTGGGATGGGGGTGGGGGGGGGGGGGGGGTAAGGTAACGTGTTTGTGGGCCAGTTTGAATGTGTGTGTGTGTGTGTGTGTGTGTGGGGGGGGGGGGGCGGCGAGGGTGTAGTAAAGGGAAATGATAAAAAAAGTGTACAATATTCTAAGATTTTTATTACTTATCAAGAAGTACCACTGTTGCTCTGGGGTGGAGGGGTGGGGATACAGGCTGTGGTTGTACCTTTTCTCCTGTATATATTTGTAAATACTGAGAGAACGAAGTGAAGTTAAAAGTGTATTTTGAATATTCTCGATTTTTGGAGTTATAAAAAAAAAAAAAGATGATTTAAAAAAAGGAAAAAAAACAACATATAATTGATGAAAAATTATGACTGTTTGAATGGCTTTGTAAATTTTGTTCAATATTAAATAATGACGCGAAATTCATTGTGATTGTTTTTCTAAGTGCCGAAATCAGAAACGATGTCTCTCCACAAGTCACTAATGCCCCATCCACTCCCACTATTCTGCACCCCTGGTACCACTATCTCTCTCTCCACCCTTCAGACCTGGTACCACTATCTCTCTCTCCACCCTTCAGACCTGGTACCACTATCTCTCTCCTCACCCTTCAGACCTGGTACCACTATCTCTCTCCACCCTTCAGACCTGGTACCACTATCTCTCTCTTCACCCTTCAGACCTGGTACCACTATCTCTCTCTCCACCCTTCAGACCTGGTACCACTATCTCAGACCTGGTACCACTATCTCTCTCTTCACCCTTCAGACCTGGTACCACTATCTCTCTCTTTGCCCTTCAGACCTGGTACCACTATCTCTCTCTCCACCCTTCAGACCTGGTACCATTATCTCTCTCTCCACCCTTCAGACCTGGTACCATTATCTCTCTCTCCACCCTTCAGACCTGGTACCACTATCTCTCTCTTCACCCTTCAGACCTGGTACCACTATCTCTCTCTCCTCACCCTTCAGACCTGGTACCACTATCTCTCTCTATACCCTTCAGACCTGGTACCACTATCTCTCTTCACCCTTCAGACCTGGTACCACTATCTCTCTCATCACCATTCAGACCTGGTACCACTATCTCTCTCTTCTCCCTTCAGACCTGGTACCACTATCTCTCTTCACCCTTCAGACCTGGTACCACTATCTCTCTCCACCCTTCAGACCTGGTACCACCATCTCTCTCTCCACCCTTCAGACCTGGTACCACTATCTCTCTCTTCACCCTTCAGACCTGGTACCACTATCTCTCTCTCCACCCTTCAGACCTGGTACCACTATCTCTCTCTTCACCCTTCAGATCTGGTACCACTATCTCTCTTCACCCTTCAGACCTGGTACCACTATCTCTCTCTTCACCCTTCAGACCTGGTACCACTATCTCTCTTCACCCTTCAGACCTGGTACCACTATCTCTCTCCACCCTTCAGACCTGGTACCACTATCTCTCTCTTCACCCTTCAGACCTGGTACCACTATCTCTCTCTTCACCCTTCAAACCGTTTTTTGTAAATTATTTTTTTCCCTTAATTAATTAAAACAAATATATATATATTTTTTTTTCTTTGCAGTTCAAAAATACACAAATGTAAACTGTCTTAATCGTTTTTTTTTAGGTTTTTTGTACCTTTTTTCTTTTCTTTTTTTTTTTACAGTTTCAGCAAAAACAAAAAAAAAACATTGCCACCATTGCTGTTGTGTTCTCCATCCCCAGATCTCTCTTGTGGATCTTATCAGTTCAGATAGACTTACATCACACCGGGTCAGTGCCAGAACTGCTTATTAACGCCTCACTCAAGACAAGGAAAGTGGCGGCTAGCAGGGGATGGAGGAATGGAGAGGTGAACGAGAGTGAGGTAAAAAAGACATATAAAGTCTTATAAAGTTGGGATGGAAGACTACAAATGACTAGTGGAGAAGTTAACCAATGGGACACAGAAACCTCAAAAGTGAGCCTATGCTCGCTCCTACAAGACCATTGAGGAGAAATAGGCAAGCCAGGTATTAGATGTTAGGATGTTAGAAGGAAGTAGGGAGAGCAGATCATCCAGTCTGTCGTTTTTTTAACTCAAGGGTGTAATATAAAGGTGTCTCTTCGCAAGGCAGCAACGCTATTTTTACAGAGAGAGAGAGAGCGAGAGAGAGCGAGAGAGAGAGCGAGAGAGAGAGAGCGAGAGAGAGAGTAATATAGCTGCCACTTAGCAATCACACCTAATGAGAGCAGGTTTAATCACCTATGGAGATGAAAGATGGGCTGCTCTCCAACCCTCTGACGACTGCTTTGCAGCTGCCATCCCTCAGTCATGGTTAAGTTCATTATGCCGGTGAAATTATCTTATTTAACCTTGCTGTTGTATGCTTCTCCTTTTCCTGAAACCTTTGATGAAAATATACAGAGGAATTAAATTTGTTTTGTGACACACACACACACACACACACAGTGTTGCTTTTCATAAGCACGGTTAACATGCAGTTAAGACCTTTAAAGGTTTGATGATGACTATTATTTTCTTTTACTTTTTATTTGAGTTGCTAAATCGGTGTCATGGCTTCTAAACAACCAAGTAGCTTTCGGCAGTTTTTAATTCTCCCCTTTCAAGATGTTGGGTATTATGCCCTTTAGTCGAACCATTTACTCAAGGAGCTCCATTATTCATTATTCATTTTTACTGAAAAATAAAACAAATATTACATTGACTTATGGTAGCGTCTGTAACAATGTAAGATCATCATTTATTAGTTCATAACCATTCAGGCAGTGTTTTTTATATTATTCTAATAATATCGAGGCAATACAAATACAAAATACGATTGGTGGATTTTCACAATTAACAAAATCTGTTTTCTGCGTTTCTTACTCGTTATTTTTCTTGTAGAATTTGTGGGAACATCATCACTAAAATGTATTTCACAATGCCATTCAACCATATGAGGGCCCATTTTAATCATGGTTTATATTATTATATGTCACTGTATATGTTTTTTTATTGTGTTTCCAAATCTGAAAACAAATCTAAATGTATTTTTTAAATGCTGTGTCCAACGGCCGGTCGACAATGAAAAGACCAGAGGCCTACAAACGCGCCACTGTACTGTGTTGACTGTCCCTCATATAACCGAGGTTATATCAGTTCTGTGGTGATGGTGAATTACATTGTAATTAACAACGTAATGAACTAGGCAGAAATTACGAATCATGAGACAAATACTCGCGCTCAGCCATGCTGTGCACCAGTCCAACTGTGTCCACTTCACAGCAGTTTCCTCCTCTTGTTTTGTTTCATTCAGCGATGTACAGGTCAGACCCCTCCTGAATCATAGAGACAGCCGCCATCCAACTCTTGTGAAATATTACATCTGTACAAAACGCACAATTTGTATTCGGTCAACCGCCGCTATCCAGATACAGTACATCTTTTTTTAATTCGAAAAACAATCGTAAGCTCATTTTGTAATGTTTCACGTATTGGAATCGAAGCGAATCTCCAGGTGCAGCGTTTGTGTTTTTTCTCCTCCACCTGCAGTGCTGATTGGCTAAAGAGTGTGGGAACCATGTTTTTGTTTTGTTTGTTTTTAGTTTTGGGGGATTTTATTTGGTTATTAGCTTCAGAAACGGTTTGTGTGCGAGACATCTCTTTGTCGTTGTTACTTAGGGAAGTTTAACTGTTCGGGTTCGACCCCCTGCTGTGTTTTAGTCATCCATACAGTTTTGCCCCCCCTCTCCTCCCTAATTCTCCTCCTCACCCTACGGAAAAGATCCAGAGAAAATAATCTGCCATAGCATATAGTCTGTAACAGTATCTAAGGAAGACTCTTATTTTATTTATGAATATGCTGCTTGGAGTTTCTTAAACTTTAATAAAGAAATATGGTTTACAACAACGCGAGTGGTTGCCTGGTGATTTACGGACGCCGGTGCCGCTGAACCTGCAACGCGGCGAGTAAAAAAAAAAAGGCTTGACATTATGGGAGGATGCTATGTTAGCACTGAGTGGCTCCTACAGTGTGTTCATCTCAGCTGCCTGTCTGTCTGTCTGTCTCTCTGTCTGCCTGTCTGTCTCTCTCTGTCTCTCATCCTTCTCTATTTTTCCCACATACACAGCTTCAGCTTCTCTCTCTCTCCTTCTCTCCCTCCTTTCTCCCCCTCTTCCCACTCTCACTCCTCTCACTCTCTCTCTCTCTCTCTTCCCTCTCTCTCTCTCGTCCCTCCTCTTTCCCTCTCTCCTCTCTCTTGTCCCTCTCTCTCTCCTCTCTCTCTCTCTCTCTCTCTCTCTCTCTCTCTCTCCTCTCTCTCACTCTCTCTCCACTCTCACTCTCTCTCACAAACACACTCACACACACACACACAGGATCACAGGTTTGTAGTTGTTGCCCTCTCTAATTGTCGTCTTTTCTTGTCTGCCTGGGTGACTCACCAGTCTGACCGTTGGACGGACAGTGAGCTACGCGGCTGGTCGTCTGGTTTTGGCCGCCTGGTCCGGGCGTCCGGGTCATTGAATGACTTTGCGACACCAGAGCAGCTGTGCAGCTCTCTGTAATGAGCCTCTGGCCGGCCTGTTTATGGACCGAAAGCCGGGTTGTAAAGTCCAATGTCTCCGTCAGACTAAGTAAATGACTGAAGCGGCCGGTTTCCTGTTTGACTGATGGACTCGATAAAATCCAAGACCATAAAACCGGGAATGACTATAAAACAGCGAATTCACTTACCATCACTAACCACCGCTAACCAGCCATACAATGAAACCAACCGGGCTGAAATAGGGTTCCCCTTGGGTTAGCTCCACCCATACGCCAAACCAAATGATTATACATCCATTAACATAAATAAGCTTAACCAGCCACAACTACGGTATAATACGTTGTCACAACAATACATTAGCACTTGAACATTCATATAAAAGGGATTTTCACAGATACTGCTGAAATACCGCTCTCACCTCTTAATGAGACGGTAATGGCAATGATACGATATAGTCACGATATTAAAAATGAAGCCCGGATGAAGACAATGTATACCAATGTATTGTTTATTTCTGGACAATGTTTACCACAAAGTATGGCTGAAACTGTACGAAACAACAGATACAATAACAGTGATCTCTGAAATTACAGAAAACAAATACATAAACATACCTAACATAAAGCTTCAGACTGATGACCTGTTGTTTGGTTCCGGTGCTAGATGGAGACTTGCTCTAACCCTAACCTCGCTGTCGGCCATGTTGCCACGGACGGTACGAGGCGATGGAGCGCGGCGGAGGAAGGCGAAGACATGATGACACGCCGCTGATGGCACTCTCTGGTGCACAAAAAGGTGTGACGAAAATCCCTGGTTATGTGCAGCGGATGAGTCACGCTCGTTTTCGCGACGCGTTTTGACGCTCCACAATGCGTATCGGTCACACCTTCTAGATATGCAGGCGATCGTGAATTTAACGGTAGCAGTGCACAGATAAGATCACAGACAGTAACGATAGTCCGTTAACGATGCAAACTACGGAAATTAAAAGACTTGTGTGACCCCTAGGTGGTTGTGAGTATAAGTGGTTGATCCAATACAGAATACAGTACCGCACAAATGTCAAATTTCATGCCATAAAGTTAAGTCCATAGCACTGGACCATATCAATTAGTTTGCATATCACTTCACCACACTTGTCCAGACATTATAAACCTCATTATCAACCCAATGAAATCATTATCAACCCAAAACTCTGAGGCAGAGCATTAGCATAGCAGAAAACAACGGCTCAGTCCGAGTGCGGGATTCGGGACCACGCAGCGCCTTGTTTGGCTGAGCTTACATAATATCCATTACGAAGGGCCAGGTCATCCACTTTACCTCCAGCCGCTGAGAGAGAAGGAAACAGTCAGACATGAGCTTAGTTGGGCCCACAGGTCCCTGCAGGAAATTCAGTGAAAACAACGTGATTCAGCGACGACAAGAACAAAGCGAACAAATACTTCAAATTAAAAGCCGGGCACTTTGAAGTCCAACGAGGTGGAAACCCTCTCTGGTAATTGCATCAAACTGTAATACTTTAATACTTCTTCTGATAATCCACAGAAATAGCTTGATGTTTTTTTTCACCCTCTCAGTGACGACACAGAGGCTAGGTTAGCCGTGGGAACAGTAGTCAACGAGATTTATCGGTTTCTTCACGTTTCTTTAGCGCTCACCTGGTGTGTAGCATCGCCGCTACGCCGCATGCTAGCGGCTGGGATGGGGAGGTTGGCCGGGACAGAGACGAGAGAGGATTAGTGATGCTGCTGGTCGCCGTGGAGATCGTGCTTCACAGCTCCTGACCTCAGTTGTGAGTCAAGGCAGGGGTGCAGGAATCGGTGCAGAAGTGCAGGGGGACAAAATGTAAATGCGCCTCTCTTATTTAAAGCTGCTACCACCTACTAGCCTGGGCCTGGTCGAGTTTGAAGTTGTTTTTCGCTGTATTGATTTCAGTTAACAGAATCACCGACATTTTAAAGACGATCTCTCCGTATTTGTCACTCTCAAAGTAAGGCCAAAAAAAAAAACATGCAGTATGTTGTCATCTGAAACTTCGTATGCATTCATATCCATCATGCCATGACACTGACCACGCTCAATTTTGGATTAGATTCAGACAATTAAGGGAAATAAACGGAGCGAGAAATTGATTTGCAAACAGATTTGTGGTAAAAAGTCAGCCAGACTGCGAGCGTTAGTGAATGTGTGCAGAATTGATCCTTCATCTTCATACGCCGCTAGTCTTCCTGTTAAAGCTGTCCTGGCAAGTGGAGCACAAGAGTTTGAATCTCAGGCGATATGAAGTCGTCTCGCCGTAGTTAACTGATATGAATATTCACCTCCACTGGCAGTGGGCTCTCCGTATTTTCTCAACAAGTAAATCGACGTGTAATAGTAATATTCATCTTCCATATGCATTGATATTTATCAAGCCGCTGATCAAGGCAGGGATTCGATTGAGAATAAGAGAATATGAACAAGAATAAACGGGGGGAAAAGATATTTATTTTCAATACGTTTCATTCATTACACTCTAGGCTGAGTTTAAGGCTATAGTTTGGCCCTGGGACCCACAGACACACACACACAAACACTATAGAAACACACACACATACATCATGCTCAAGAAACAGACTCTCTCACACACACACACACACACACACACACACAATGCTATAGAGAAACACACACACACATACAACACTAGAGAAACACACACACAAACACAACACTAGAGAAACACACACACATACATAATGCTCAAGAAACAGACTCTCTCACACACACACACACTCACACACACACAATGCTAGAGAAACACACACACACACACATACATAATGCTCAAGAAACAGACTCTCACACACAGACACACACACACACAACGCTAGAGAAAAACACCCACACACACATACATACACACACAACACTAGAGAAACACACACATACATAATGCTCAAGAAACAGACTCTCACACACACACACACACACACACAACGCTAGAGAAAAACACACACACACACACACACATACACACACAACGCTAGAGAAACACACACATACATAATGCTCAAGAAACAGACTCTCTCACACACACACACACACACACACACACAACGCTAGAGAGAAACAAACACACACACACACACACACACACAACGCTAGAGAAACACACACATACATAATGCTCAAGAAACAGACTCTCTCACACACACACACACACACACACACAACGCTAGAGAGAAACAAACACACACACACACACACACACACACAACGCTAGAGAAACACACACACACACACACACAACGCTAGAGAAACACACACACACACACTCTGGTGGTGGTGTGACCCTGGAGGACACCGTCTCTTTCTGCAGCGTCGGGTGGAGCTGAGTCCCAGAGGTGAAGGGGATGGAGGAGGAGGGCTGCAAGAAATACAACACACATATACTGTATATATATATATATATATATATATATATATATATATATATATATACAGTATATATATATACATTTACGCCCGCTTTTCGCATGGAGGCTCTTGAAACAAACAAGCAGCGAGACATCATGCAGACACGGACAGACGCACGCTCACAATCAGACCCGGTGCCCGGCGCTCACGCACACGCGTGTTTTCTCCCTGGACGACTCACTCTGGTGCTGCAGGACACGAAGACCTCCTGCAGGGATGGAGAACCTTCCTCCCTCCCTCACTGCCTCTCTTTTTCTGTCTCTCTTTCTTTCTATCTCCCTCCCCCGTTCTCGTTCTTGTCTCTTTAACTCCCCCCCCCCCCCCCTCTCTCTCCCTTGCTGCCTCTTTCTCCCCCTATCTCTGTCTCTGTCTCTCTCTTTGGTTTCGAGTCTTTGTTGCCCTTTAGCACCTCAATCTCCACCATTTATTTCCACCGTCTTTCTGAAAGCTTCTCCACTCTCTCATTTACTCTGACCTCTCCCCCCTCCCCTCCCCCCTCTCTCTCTCTCTTTCTCGTCTCCCTCCCTCCCTCCCTCCCCTCCCATGTATCTTCCTCTCTATCCCCTTATGTTGTGTTTTTCATGGTTTACACGCCAGTGTGTTCTCCTGCGGTTTGCCTTTTCCTCTGCATCGCCTGAATTTGTCGTCTAAAATAGTTTTTATGCAACTTTCAAACTGCAACTTACATTTACATAGTAATTTGGGGAATATTACACATATTAATTACAAAAAATATTTACAAAAAATGTATTTAGACGGCTGAAAATACCGGTGAAGGTCACAAGGACACAAACACAGTCACTTTTTCTCTCCTGCACATTTAAACACATGCACACAGACATACTGGTTTTTGTAAAACTGTGATAAAATATAAATATTTTGTGATTTATGTATACTATATATTTTAATGATAATTAAATGGACTGTGTGTAAGCAGTTTAGTTTGGTTTAATAGGGGTGGACCGGCCGCCGGTGAGTTCTGGACCGGCTGTGGGAGCAATCGGCATTGAAGTCCATTGATAAATGAATTTATTCATATTGAAAAACAATTACGGATCAGACCGGCGCACACAGACGGCTTCTGATATTCATGTCTGCGTTTCACATTGAATATCAGTCTGGCCTTGGCTGGGCAGCAATTGATTTCCAAATATGTCCACGGCCTTACGTTGTTCAAAAACACGCCAGCCCACCAGACTCATGCTGATGCTCGCTTTGCTCTCGCTGAACCCGGTTGGAAGTAAAGCAAAAACATATTTTAATCTGAGAAAAGTGTCTATTTCTGTTAAGTGCTCCCTGGTTGACGGCTGATTGGTCCTCCTGGCAGTCAGGCCAGACCGGTTTTCTCCACAGAGACACCGAATGTTCAAAAGTTCAAATTCTCTGATCTCTCCCAAACTTCGGCACACTTGAACTAAAATGGCTGTTGGGTTAAGATTGCAGAGTTTTGTTAACTTTTAACCATTGCTGTCAAAAATGCTTCTTTTTTTCCCCTTCTTGCTCTCTCTATTTTTAAGTTAACAGGTTTGTTGAAGATGTTGGAGAATAAAAAAAAACATTTCCACCAAGAGGTTTGTTTTTCGCCGTTTCTGTCAGACGCTTTCAGAGTTGCACACCAGCGTTGGCACAGTTGAACTGAGGCGGGGGGGGGGCGAAGATTGGAGAATTAAAACATTTTATGGGGTTTTTTTGTCACCATTTCTGTAAAGATGCTCTGATCGCTTTCAACCTCTCACACCAGCGTTGGCACACTTGACATAAGAAGTCAGGCGGTCAAGGTTTGGTGAAGACTGGAGAACCCGAAAAAAACGTTGGACCAAAAAGAATATGAAATAATTTTCCCCCCCCTTATGTTTGTTTTTTCACCTTTCTTATCCATTCAGTTTCAAACTTGCTCTCCTTCTTTGGCACAGACTTCATTACTGACAACTTTTTTTCCACCATTCCTGTCAAAATGTTGTGATCTTGTTTAAACTTGCACTTGGGTTTGGCCCACATTCACTAAGACAGGTGAAGATTGTAGAATAAAACATTTTTGGGCAAACAAATATAACTTCTATTATATAATGTTTCATACCTATCAAACATGTCATTTACTGATTACATTTATGGACTACAGTAATCTACATAATTACAACACAACAAACATGTGAAACAGTTGAATAAAATGGGGGTATGTTATGAGCCATAACTACCCATCCTCATGTAAATGTCATGTGCTTTTCTCCATATAGGGCAATAAAATGGACGCCGTTTATCGTACGCAGACAAGGTCGCTCACCCTCTCCAGTCATAATGGCGATGTGAATCATACGTATAATAACCAGGCTATTGTCCTTGACTGCAATGAGATTCATTATTAAATCTGTGAGGTAAATGTGCCGCTTTCCACATCGGAGACTCTGGGCTTCAATGGCGACAGTCATCTGCAGAAGAAAGGATTCAAGTAGAATAATAGCCGGGCTTAAAGGGAAAGAGATGAATGAGGTCTGCCACAATGGACAGCACTGTGTAATTAGGCACACGTGTGTGTGTGTGTGTGTGTGTGTGTGTGTGTGTGTGTGTGTGTGTGTGTGTGTGTGTGTGTGTGTGTGTGTGGATTACAGTAACATATTACTTTTGGGGATTACAGTAGTAGTCCCTACAAATCAGACTTTAGATTAATAATCTAAAGTCTGAGAGCTAAGATCTGTGTTTTTCACTTTCTTTCCCTTCAAGTTTATTTGGACCTATGTTGTTGTTGTTGTTGTTGTTGTTGCTGGAGACGTTCTTAGAAAAAGTGTGTGTTAAAGTCGAACCAACACCGTATTGAAATACTTTAAAAGCCCCTTCTGAAAGCTTCATCCACTTCATTTTTCTCTATTCTTCGATAGAACGAAGAATAGAGGAACTGGAAACTTCGCCCCGCATCCAGTGGTTGGTTTCCGGCCCACTGGGTCCAGGCTCTGTGCCGTTTCCCCCCCAGAAGTTCTGCTATGACCCAGTAGGACCTAGCTGGATCTGAGATGCGGACTGCAGGACTAACAGACCTTCAGGTCTCCATCTTTTTGGAGATATTTACATGTTACAGTGACGGATGACATTTCCGCCGATCGATCCAACACCGATCGTTATTCATCATCACTCACCCATCCATCGCCCCACCCATCCATCCACCCTCCTCCCACCCCGACCTGCATGCTGTAGCCCAGATTCAGACCAGGTGAGAAACCCCCCGGGATCCAGGTTCGATTCCCCCCCACCGAGGCCCCCCCTCCCACCGTGGAAACCACGGTCTTGGTGAGACATCTCTGTGGCATTTGTCTTGTCACGGAAACCTTTACCCTGGACACCGCCGTCTGACAGCTCTGGGAGGTGTGTGTGTGTGTGGGTGTGTGTGTGGGTGTGGGTGTGTGGGTGTGGGTGGGGCTTATCGGTGAGATGGTAGCAATCGCCATGGTGACGACAGCCGACCTTGAGAAGTAATTTGGGTCGATCAATATTTACCGGAAGGGAAGAAGGGAGAAGGATTGAGAGATATCTGAGAGAGAGAGAAGACATTAGCATGCAGGCTGGGCAGATGGTTAATGAATGTGTGTGTGTGTGTGTGTGTGTGTGTGTGTGTGTGTGTGTGTGTGTGTGTGTGTGTGTGTGTGTGTGTGTGTGTGCGTGTGCGTGTGTGAGTGAGTGCATGTGTGTGTGTGTGTGTGTGTGTAGGAAAGCAGTGGATAATTGACCGATTTGTATCTAAGTTCAACATTTCTGATTACAGTATCATATGATATTTACATATTACTTTACATATTACATATTACATATTACATTTCTGATTACAGGTTACATTCACAAATTGCAATGAATGGATTACTTTTTTGGATTACATTTTAATGCTACTGCTGCATTTCAAGAAAGGAATAAAACACAGTTCCTGTATTAACACAGCTAGAGTAGTTGGGGCGTTTGACAATGATGTATGAAAGGTTCTGGGTTCGATTCCTAGTGTCCGTAGAATAGCTGTAGTCACCCTTGAGCAAGAGGCCTAATCCTTTCCTGTAAAGTATTGACATTTTAATCGATTAACTGTCAGTTAGTTTGGATTAATATACAGTATATCCTATCAATACTTTTAGTTGCCGGAATCTGATTTAATAGATCATGTTATTGATAAGAAGCACACAGTGTTCAGATATCACCGAATACGTGTGGAGATGTACAGTAAATGTATAGTCGGTCTATTCTGCAGGGAGCGACCAACACAGGAGCCCAAAAATAACCCCAGCAGGGCGTTCAGTGTACATCTATGTACATCAATGTTGCTTTACATTACAGGCATGTTATGTTTTTTTATTCATACATTAATGTACAGGACGGTGTGGGCGGATGGACGTGTGTGTGGGAGAGTGAATAGAGAATAATGTGTTTTTGTCAGTAAATTGTTACCTCATCGTCATGAGGATCGAGTGGGCAGCATGTGTGTGTGTGTGTGTGTGTGTGTGTGTGTGTGTTAATGTTTCCCCCCCCCATTTCGCCAGACAATTTGACAGATTTCTTCAACAGGCTTCGATGCTCATGAATGTGATTATCCACCCAGAGTGGAAACCTGCGCTCACCAGAAGGTAAACACTTTGGAAATGCTTATTTCCCCTTACTTGCCTTTTAACAGAGTAGTGATACATTTTTTTTTTTCATTGTCTTTCGTCTTTCGGCGGTTTAGCATATAGATGAAATAATATTGGCTTCTGGAAGACTTCAGGAGGCTCTTTAGGTGAAAACACTAGAGACTGTTTATTATTCACATTTTGATAACGCATGTAGGACTTGGGCGATGAATTCGGCATTTTACGCGTTTTATCTGGCAAAATAATGTGCATGTGTATAAAGTATGTAATATACGGACACTATAATGTTCATGGTCATTATATAAATGTTCAACAACAACAAAAATATTAATTATAGAGTTATATCTGTACACAGAAACGGACACCAGAACAGATATGACCGGGAAAACCCCCACAACCGAACATGAATACACATTAAAAGCATTTAAACTTGCCAGGCGTTGAAGTGTTCCCAACCGGCAACCCTGTACATATTGACTCCACCGCAATGCATCATGGGAGTGAAACGTTACACCATAACACAATCAAAACGGATGCTTTTCACTGTCAAGGAGATTCATGGACGGCACAATGGCCCTTAAACTTCACTCAATTTTCTTTTCAAACATTTTCTCTCTCTGTTGATTTTTTTCTTTTCCAATTACTTTTTGGATTATAGTTTGCAACTGAATTACAAACTGTAATTTGTTACAGATTACAGTTATGCATTTACACTTAAAGTTAATACTGAGTCCCCCATCCAGTAGAGCCACACTATTTTTTATTTAGTTATTCAGCAGATTTTCAGCTCTTTTCCAAAGCGACTTATAGCAATTTTAGATACAGGTTGCTAAGATACAGGAGCAGGGAGGGGTGAGGGAATCTCACCTACAGGTAGGGGTGAGGGCCTCTCACCTACAGGTAGGGGTGAGGGCATCTCACCTACAGGTAGGGGTGAGGGCATCTTACCTACAGGTAGGGGTGAGGGCCTCTCACCTACAGGTAGGGGTGAGGGCCTCTCACCTACAGGTAGGGGTGAGGGCATCTCACCTACAGGTAGGGGTGAGGGCACCTCACCTACAGGTAGGGGTGAGGGCGTCTCACCTACAGGAAGGGGTGAGGGCATCTCACCTACAGGTAGGGGTGAGGGCATCTCACCTACAGGTAGGGGTGAGGGCATCTCACCTACAGGTAGGGGTGAGGGAATCTCACCTACAGGTAGGGGTGAGGGCATCTCACCTACAGGTAGGGGTGAGGGAATCTCACCTACAGGTAGGGGTGAGGGCATCTCACCTACAGGTAGGGGTGAGGGCATCTCACCTACAGGTAGGGGTGAGGGCATCTCACCTACAGGGAGGGGTGAGGGCCTCTCACCTACAGGTAGGGGTGAGGGCATCTCACCTACAGGTAGGGGTGAGGGCACCTCACCTACAGGTAGGGGTGAGGGCGTCTCACCTACAAGAAGGGGTGAGGGCATCTCACCTACAGGTAGGGGTGAGGGCATCTCACCTACAGGTAGGGGTGAGGGAATCTCACCTACAGGTAGGGGTGAGGGCATCTCACCTACAGGTAGGGGTGAGGGCATCTCACCTACAGGTAGGGGTGAGGGCATCTCACCTACAGGTAGGGGTGAGGGCATCTCACCTACAGGTAGGGGTGAGGGCCTCTCACCTACAGGGAGGGGTGAGGGCCTCTCACCTACAGGTAGGGGTGAGGGCGTCTCACCTACAGGTAGGGGGTGAGGGCATCTCACCTACAGGTAGGGGTGAGGGCATCTCACCTACAGGGAGGGGTGAGGGCCTTTCACCTACAGGTAGGGGTGAGGGCATCTCACCTACAGGTAGGGGTGAGGGCACCTCACCTACAGGTAGGGGTGAGGGCGTCTCACCTACAGGTAGGGGTGAGGGCATCTCACCTACAGGGAGGGGTGAGGGCGTCTCACCTACAGGGAGGGGTGAGGGCATCTCACCTACAGGTAGGGGTGAGGGCATCTCACCTACAGGTAGGGGTGAGGGCCTCTTGCTCAGGGATGCCTACAGGTGGGCTGCAGACATGGGGGATTTGAACCCTGCTGGGAGTCAAACACCCAGTCTTGGCTAGGTGTTCGACTCATGGTACCGGGTTCGATCTCCGACATTGGCACCTTTACCTGTAGGCATCCTTGAGTGGGATGCCTTTATGAACACGTCTAATTTGAATGCAAATGCACAAACTAAGTGAAAGTAATTCGCAAAGCGACTTTCATGCATTGTAAGTAATGAAAACATTTTAAACGCCTGATCGAAGTGATCGACGATGCCTCCCGCGCCAATGACATTTTTGGAGGAGGGACTTTTCTTGTAGCACAGCTACAAATGAGAAAATGCCCACAGAATTACATTTCCTGGGTTTCTGCGATCGATGGCAGAAAGAGGTTAAGAGGTGAAGTTGAAAGTTCGCTCTCTCTCTCTCTCTCCCCCTCTCTCACCCCCTCTCTCTGTTGACCTGGCAGCAACCGACCAATTATCCTGTCTTGTAATTACTTTGTCTTCGGTGTGTGTGTGTGTGTGTGTTTCCAGCGTCCTCCGAGCCGGCGAAGGGAAATAGGGGGGTCCACTTTAGGGACTATCGAAAATTGGCCCCAATGTAATGAGACAGGAGCAATCAATTGAACACCAATGATGAAATTGATCTCAAACTGCAAACCTGCAGACCCCATCGTGGGGATAATGACACGAGCGAGAAAGGGGGGGGGAACCGTCGCCCTTTGGTAAAGGCTGAAGCAGTCGATTACCAGGATAGTGTTCCTTCACACTCGGCCGCCTCCGGCCCCCCCCCCTTCCTCTGCTTCACTGCCTCCCCCATATGGGAGGGAGGGAAACAGAAACTACTGTTCAGTCAGAGTCGTCTCCGCTCCCATCACCTGGAATAAAGGTGGTGGTGACTGTCGCATGTGGAAATGCAGTACTGGTACTAGTGACAGATACAGATCATTGTTTTTGGGGATGAGTAATGAGCAAGGAGGGTTTGGGGTCGTCTTGCTCAAGGGCACCTACAGGTGGACTACAGCCATTTGGGTTTAGCACCGAGGACCTTCAGCTGGGTGTCAAACACCCTAGGCCACTACACTGTCCTGCCCCAAACAGCTAAACTGGGGATTTAACCCCAAAAACCTGTGTCTGTACAAAGTACACTCTACTGCAATAACATAATTGCACAATTTACTACAGCAAAGCCTGTTTTATTTTTTTTTTCTATATTTTCGACTCTTCATTATTATGCCAAATGTGTTAAATATAAATTCTTACTCTGCAGTGTATTGATCCAAGGGATATATTCTAAGAGTGGAAACTACTACACCTATTAAAGTTTAATACATCCAAGAAAAAAGTAATTTAAGGGAGTTGGAGATTAGTGTGACTTCTGCACCATTTGATCTTCATGCAGAACATAAGTCTTAAGAAAGAATAAGACTTTTATCTAACATCTGCAAGATCTGCCGCTCAAACATCCCATCGCTATTCCTCGCCATTCCTCTCCCCCTTAAATCAATACTTATTTTGACAAATCCAATTGGTCGGCTCTTCCAGACGTCCCGCCCCTTTTCCCACTTAGAGACCAGCCAATCGTGACCTTTGACCTCCAGCAAACTAGATTGAGTCACCTCCTCGACATTCTCTGGCGGCTCCATCTCTACGGCAACATGTTTTAACCTGTGGGACCGCCACACACACCTTGGACATGCCAACACACACACCTTGGACACGCCAACACACACACCTCGACACGCCAACGCACACACCTTGACACGCCAACACACACACCTCGACACGCCAACACACACACCTCGACACGCCAACACACACACCTCGACACGCCAACACACACACCTCGACACGCCAACACACACACCTTGACACGCCAACACACACACCTTGACACGCCAACACACACACCTTGGACACGCCAACACACACAACTTGACACGCCAACACACACACCTTGGACATGCCAACACACACACCTTGACACGCCAACACACACACCTTGACACACCAACACACACACCTTGGACACACCAACACACACACCTTGGACACGCCAACACACACACCTTGGACACGCCAACACACACACCTTGACACGCCAACACACACACCTTGGACACGCCAACACACACACATTGGACACGCCAACACACACACCTTGACACACCTCTCTCTCTCTCAAACCTAGTCATCTCTCTCTCCTCCCGTCTCCTTCTCCTTTTCTCTGCCACTTGCCCCCTTCCTCTCACTCTCCCCCCCCCCCCCCCCACCTCCCTCTCATCCCCTCTCCCTCAACCGCACTCTCCTCTCCCCATTCGTCCCATCCTCCCCCCTCCTCATCAGCACCTCCCTCTTCACCCTTGTCCCTCTTCACCCTTGTCCCTCTCATCTCCTCCTTGCCCTCACCCTCTCCCTTTGGCTCCAGTCTCCATCTCCTCCACTCCTCTCCCTCAAACCCCCCTCTACTCCCCCCCTTCGTCCCATGCTCTCCCCTCCTCATCCTCCCCCCCCCCCCCCCCCATCTTACCTTGACCTCCTAAGTGGTTGGCTGACTGGATAACGTGTGTCCCTCCGCCCCCCCGGCGGCAGCTCAGCAGCAGACCAGATAAATGCCCCCTGTCAAGCCTTTGATCGATGGGGGAGCCGCCGCAGCCTACCCAGCATGCAACGCTGCGACCCTACAACACAGCACACCAATTAATTATCATTCACAGTTGGTCCTGAAAGGGTGTGTGTGTGTGTGTGTGTGTGTGTGTGTGTTGTAGTGATGTTCTTTGAGGAAGAAGGCCGCCGACACAGGATCGCTTTTAACTCACTTTATTTTTTTTTAGCTTTAGGTCTATTATCTATGAAGCCCCCAGTGTATTATGTGTGCCGCCATCTGGTGGCCAGGTGCGGTTAATACAACTTAAATATATATATATATATATATATATATATATATATATATATATATATATATATATATATATATATATATATATATATATATATATGAAGAGCTCTTTTCCAAAACGCATTAACACCAAATTTAAAAAAATGAGTTTATTATGCCATTTTGCTGTGCACTGAACCTATTCACTGCTCCATCAACATTTCACGCCAAATCACTATATTTCCTTGTTTAAAATGTACTGCAAGATGCCGTTTCTAACCAAAACATGTGTGGGTCTAGATAAAATAATGTGTTTTCCTGAAAACTCTCAAAATGGATTTAATGCGTTTTGGAAAAGAGCTCTTCATATATATTTAATTTAATTTAATTTAGCCTTTACCAAATATATACGGTAAATATATTTGTTTCTATTCCCTAGTGGCTATGTGAGGATATTACAGTCTGTTGATACGTGCGGTTATACATTCGTCACAGTGTGTGTGTCTGTCTCCGTCTCTTAGCCCTGTGACGGGAACGGGCCACGAGCTCCCCCTTTTCTCCCAAGATCTCCCCCTTTTTTCTCCCCCCCCCCGTCTCTCTGTTTGGGCGTCCGTTGGGCTCGTATTTTGGTCGGCCGCTGAATGACTTCGATGGTGGAAGAAGATAAACTGAGGGCTTCCTCGCCGCCGCCGCCACGCGTCGTCGGAGGAGGAGGACGAGGCGCCACGCCACAGCACATGCGCATAGACATGGTGTGTGCGTCTTACACACTGTACATATTGTATATTACATATTCCCTTTCTCTAGAAATGCAGTACATAAACAGTGCAGTACGTTTAGTTTTGTGCAGTAATTAGGACGCTAATGCTAACGCTAACGCTAATGTTATCTAATCCAGCGGTTTTCAACAGGTGAGGCGCGCCTCCCCTGGGGGGCGCCAGAGAGCCACAGGGGAGGCGCGACGAGACGCGAAGAAACAATAACATTAAAATAAAATAATTTAAATAAACGTAAATAAAATAACCTCCACCTACTTGTGTGAGTGTGGGTTTTCCGCACTGACCCTGATTAAAAAATAAATACAGATCAAGGCTGCAGGCGGAGGACGACCTCTGCGCGTCAGAAGCGAGGCGCATTGTTGTTCCCACTGATATGAACGATTACATTGAAAGTCAAAGTTGTTTGTTGTTTAAATCTGAGGTTTTATGTGGCTGAAATCGTAAAAAAAAAACGTTATGGAAATATGTGAATCTGTTCGATTTGCGATCGCAATAGACCCCTTCGAGTGCAACGTCACAGAAATATGCGCACGCGTCTTGGGGTCAGAAAAACACCTACTCACATAGACTTCCACTAACGAAGTCCAAACAAAAAGTCTAAAATGCCGACCTGTAGCGCTGTTGGATGTGAAAATAGGACCAGCAGTGGCGTTGACCAGATTAGGACATTGTCCACTGGTTTAAGAATACATAAATAAACGTACCCCGCCATGCAGGTGCAGTTAGCCGTGTGAACGTAGCACTTCTCCTTGTTGTAGATCACCCATGCCTTGTACAACCATGTCTTCTTCCTTTAAGCTGACTCTGCAAGACTTCTGCTTTTAGAGCACAACAACCATATATCATAGAAGATCGTCTGAACGTGTCCAGAAACAACATAATTATAGGCATCAAGCGACTTGTATGCGCATAGGCTTTCTCGAGTGTGCGGGCGGTTTATCTATAGGTAAGAGTGAATAGCTGGCCACTGGATATCTGCCATACTGTCATCTACCCAATCTTTAATGGAAGCTGGGTCTGGCAAACTATCGCCGTCAGCCAATACCAATTTGTTGAGATATTATTCCCGGTCCTTAATCGGCAACGAGAGAGCGGGGGGGGGGGGGGGGGGGTGCGCGATGGCAATACAGCCCGGACCGACGACCGACGTCCATGGCCATGAGGGAAAAAAAAAAAAAATATATATATATATATATATATATATATATATATATATATATATATATATATATATATATATATATATATATACCCAGGGGTTTGTTATGTGGGGGGGGGCTCTACCTAGGGGGGTCCGGGGGTATGCCCCCCCGGGAGAACATTTTGAAAAATAAACCATTAAATGGCACTTTCTGGAGAGTTTTGTGCAAAGAAATGGAGAAATTGAGTCTTGATATGATATGTGCAAAACTGCAAGGTTTAGCGCCTATACTGTGCATTGTTTTAGCATGGGCATGTAGCGTTTACATTAGGCTACTGTTAATCAGCCATCACTTGATTACACATTATAACCTTGTTATGAATATTAATATTCATATAAAATAGAGGAAGCACTAAAATACAATACAAAGTGGTGTGTCTTATTCTTAGGCTTTAGATTTACAATTGGATACTGGTTTGGAGTCACTGGGTCACATGGCATGGAAGCTATTGAAAGAACAGTATCATTTCTGAATATTAATATTCATATAAAATAGAGGAAGCACTAAAATACCATGAAAAGTGGTGTGTCTTATTCTTAGGGTTTACTTTTACAATTGGATACTGGTTTGGAGTCAGTGGGTCACATGGCATGGAAGCTATTGAAAGAAATATGATCATTCCTGCATATTAATATTCATATAAAATAGAGGAAGCACTAAAATACCATGAAAAGTGGTGTGTCTTATTCTTAGGGTTTACTTTTACAATTGGATACTGGTTTGGAGTCAGTGGGTCACATGACATGGAAGCTATTGAAAGAAATATGATAATTCCTGCATATTAATATTCATATAAAATAGAGGAAGCACTAAAATACCATAAAAAGTGGTGTGTCTTATTCTTCGGGTTTAATAATACAATTAGATACTGGTTTGGAGTCACTGGGTCACATGACATGGAAACTATTGGAAAAACTGCAAGTATTTTGTATTGATATATTTACGTGAAGTAATTTATTGACGGTCCCTAAATCAGTTTCCAGCGATTCACCGCGAGGCTCTGCGAGGTGCGCGAACCGTTCTCCTGCTGCTATTGCCGGGCAAACCTCCGTGAAGTCGCGGCTGGAACTGGACTGAATATCCGTCGAATATCCAACCTAAAACTAACTTCACCGCGGTACCTAAAACTAACTTCACCGCGGTACCTAAAACTAACTTCACCGCGGTACCTAAAACTAACTTCACCGTAGTGTTGTTTTTGGCGGCCTGTTTTCATTTTAGTCTTAGTCTAGTCTTTGTGTCAAACTGTCATTTTAGTCTTTATTAGTTTTAGTCACGTTTGTACTATTTTAGTCTAGTCAAGTTTCAGTCGACTAAAAGTCTGAGCATTTTAGTCTTATTTTAGTCAGAATTATCCATGACTATTTTAGTCTAGTTTTAGTTAATGAACATTGTATTTTAGTCTCTTTTTAGTAATGCAATTCTATTTAAACCAGTAAATATAGTACAAGTACCTAGTATAGTATAGACAAAACCAACATTTTCTTTAAGTCACCCATTTCACAAGTCAAACAAGGTTATCTTATTATTATATTATTGTTACCTTATAGACTCAAGAAAACATTCAATTCCAGACATGGAAGACGCTCTGATTTGAATTTACAACATATTTATTTTACCCACCAAACATGTAAGAAGTACACACACATGGCTAACCTGCCAGGTTTTGTTTGAGCTTTAAGGCCTTTACACACCGGGGCGTGACGAATAAACGACACGAAAATGTATACTCGCCTATTTCACATCAAAACTATTCATAGCGGCAGCGATGCGAATCTGCGACAGTTGCGACATTTGTTCAATACAAGTGAAGCGGCTTTTTCGCCGCGTAATATTTGCGTTCTGTGTGAAAGTACTCATGACAAAAACAACAGTAAAACTCATATTTACGTGCGAATTAATCACAGGAAAAAAAACGCCCCGGTGTGTAAAGGCCTTTAACTTGCCGCGAGTGGGGATTGAGGAAGTGACGTCGCTTGCGTCTTCGCAGTGCGCTGATGCAGCCCCGAGACTCAGGAAACAGAAATATTTCAAAATAATAATAATAGCGGGACGAAATGAACGGGACGAAAATAGTTTTTATTTTGAAAACCACATTTAGTCCCGTTTTTATTCGTCAACAATATTGCATTATAAATTTGATTATAGTTTTCGTCACATGACCACCATTTTCGTTGCGTCTCGTCTCGTTTTCGTCACGTGATAAAGGTTCGTTGACGACGATATTTAGTCATAATTTTCGTTGACGAAAGCAACAC
>JAOPHQ010001522.1:45000-58722 GCA_030340625.1 Merluccius polli | reverse complement strand
GCAGGGATGGAGGGAGCAGAGAGGGAGGGAGGGAGCAGAGATGGATGGAGAGAGCAGAGAGGGAGGGAGGGAGTAGAGAGGGAGGGAGGGAGCAGAGAGGGAGAAGAGAGGGAGGGAGCAGAGAGGGAGGGAGGGAGCAGAGAGGGAGCAGAGAGGGAGCAGAGAGGAAGGGAGGGAGCAGAGAGGGAGAGGAGGGTTTTTTTTGGGAGGGGGTGGTTAGTTTCAAAATCTTCAACTCAATCTACAACTCTCAAATCTCACAGCCCCTTCAATCCGACTTGTCTTGTAAGTATTACCTCGCTAGACGATGGCGAGGTACGCTAACCGAGGTCAAGGGTCAAGTCCTTGGCAGCAATAAACGCTTCGCCTGTTTCCGTCAGGTGGTGTTGGAGGGCGGCGAACAAGCGGTAGAGGTGGACGAGGTGGACGATCTGTCCCAGCTTAAGTGAGTTGCAAATACACACAGACACACACACACACACACACACACACAGGTAATGTATGTATAGCTGCAATGCATTGTATGCACTATGAAGTTTGGGTGATGATACGGTTGTGTTTCCATAGTGAGGTGTGTGAGAGCTCGGTGCTGCTGAACCTGAAGAAGAGGTTTCATCGAGACTGCATCTACGTACGTATCTTCACCCTCCTCTCTCTCTCTCCTCATTTTAATACTCTATGAATAACGTTTGACCCGTCCTCGTACGTCCCAGACGTACATAGGAAACATGCTGCTCTCCATGAACCCCTTCAAGCCTCTCCACGTCTACACGGAGGACACCAGACATCAGTACCTCGGCCAGGAGAAGCAGAGGAACCCGCCGTGAGTTTCCACCCCTCCCAGACGCTCCTGGTTTAACGGAGATACAAAACCACGCCAAAAGTGACACGAAATCCCTCACATCGAAGCCTTTTGATTTTTGCATTTGTACAATTTTTTGCATTAAAGTTGTATTCTGTCAATGCTGGTTGACGCCGACACGGCAACATGAGGGCCCTGATTTAGAGAAGCTCCATGACTATGTTTTATTATATTTTACCATGAGGTTCTGTATTGTGAACTGCTTTTTGTGATATGTTGTACATTGTTTACTGTAAAATGTTTATGGTAGTGTCAACGCTTTTATTGGTATTTTTTTTATACGTAGGCCTATTTCTTTTTATGAGCTTAATAAAAACACTAAATATTTTAATGTCAAAAATAAGTAAATGACTCACTTAAAACCAGCCAGTGGGCAGTTGTCGTCAAGATAAATATATGTTGTGTACGTATTCATAGCTTGTATTGCAGTGTTAATTCAGTCTTTGTGTTTTTCCCCTTATGTCCTCCGCTGAAGTCATGTGTACGCCATCGCAGACGCTGCCTTCACACAGTCCCAGACCACAGCACAGGAACAGTGCATAGTCATCAGGTATCACACACTAGAACTGCAACACTTACTACATCTGAGACCTGCGTCTGTATTCTCCAAATGTGCAGACTAGGCATTCAGATTCCCAAAATACTGCCTGTTGTGTTTCAATGTCTCTCTCTCTCTCTCTCGCTCTCTCTCTCTCTCTCTCTCTCTCTCTGCAGTGGCCAGAGTGGTTCAGGTAAGACAGAAGCCACCAAGCTGATAGTCCACTACCTGAGCTGCATGTTCCAGGACAGGCAGGACTCCCTTCGCCAGGTGGGATCCTCATGAGTTTCCTCCATGTCCACATCGCCCCTATATGTCAACCACCAGAATGACTCACTCTTCTTCAATACACAATGTTTTATTGGGATCTTGGTATTAGATTTCGGTAACAGATGATTGGTTTTAGCATGATGTTGATGCGTTATGTTAGAGTGGTATTACAGATATGGTACATCTTCATCACACCTTCTTTTCACTCTCACTGTGACTCTGTCTTCCACCTCCGGGGGTGTGGGTTCCCCCTCCAGCCCACGGATGTGCTTCCTATCCTGGAGAGCTTTGGGAACGCTAAGACCATCCTGAACAACAACTCCAGCCGTTCGGCAAGTTCCTCCACATCCACATCCTCCGGTGAGTCTCCTCACATCCACTCTCTCCACCTGCTCCAGCGAGTCTCCTCACCTCCACTCACATCCACTCTCACATCCCGTAGTGAGTCTCCTCACTTCCACTCTCTCCACCTCATCATCACCCTTCGAGTCTCCTCACCTCCACTCACATCTACTCGCACATCCACTCCCTCACCTCCACTCACATCCATTCTCTCACCGCCACTATCTCCACATCCTCCAGTGAATCACCTCACATCCACTCTTACAGCCTGTCGTGAGTCACCTCAGTCCACTCTCTCCACATCTCTTCACTCTCTCCACATCTCTTCTCTTTCTCCACATCTCTTCACTCTCTCCACATCTCTTCTCTTTCTCCACATCTCTCCACATCTCTTCTCTCTCTCCACATCTCTTCACTCTCTCCACATCTCTTCACTCTCTCCACATCTCTTCACTCTCTCCACATCTCTTCACTCTCTTCACTTTCTCACATCTCTTCTCTTCTCCACATCTCTTCACTCTCTCCACATCTCTTCACTCTCTCCACATCTCTTCTCTTTCTCCACATCTCTTCACTCTCTCCACATCTCTTCACTCTCTCCACATCTCTTCACTCTCTCCACATCTCTTCACTCTCTCCACATCTCTTCTCTTTCTCCACATCTCTTCACTCTCTTCACATTCTCCACATCTCTTCACTCTCTCCACATCTCTTCACTCTCTCCACATCTCTTCTCTTTCTCCACATCTCTTCACTCTCTCCACATCTCTTCACTCTCTCCACATCTCTTCACTCTCTCCACATCTCTTCACTCTCTCCACATCTCTTCTCTTTCTCCACATCTCTTCACTCTCTCCACATCTCTTCACTCTCTCCACATTTTTTCCAGCAACCGGTCCAATCATTTGGTTTCCTCGACTTGTGTGCCGGGAACTTAATAACCGTCTGGGACATTGTTCCACATAATGCGAGCGTTTGCTCCTTTTCAATTCATATTTATAACAAATAATGCATTTGCCTTTTGTGGACTTGTATCCATGTGATACTTGTGTCTGCTGTGTGTGAAATATTGTGAAGATTGCTAATAACCTGATAAACATAATATCCTGGTAATAAAGTGTGTGACATTTTTCATAATCATTACCTATAACTTCAAGTTAGTGTGCCTTGAATCTCTGGTTGGGAAAAAAAGGTTGGAAACCGCACTGCCCCAGTGGCTTATGGTGGTCATAGTTACAGTATGGTCATAGTGATGGTAGTCATAGTTACAGTATGGTCATAGTTACTGTATGGTCATAGTGATGGTAGTCATAGTTACAGTACGGTCATAGTTACAGTATGGTCATAGTGATGGTAGTCATAGTTACAGTACGGTCATAGTTACAGTATGGTCATAGTGATGGTCAGGGGCGAGGCTAGCCCATTTTTAGGGGTAAACAGGCTCAGCACCCCTAAAACTTGGGTAAGAAATGTTATTCTAAAAATTGTGTTTGTCTTTGACAGGGTTAAATAATGTCCAAAACATACTCCGTAGTTTGTGGTTTAAAATGTATATGTTAAGGACGAAAATGAAAACATCCCCGCTTAGCAAATGGTGTCATCCTCTTCTCACCCCTCCTTCTCCTCTGCCCGACCGGCGTCCAGCGCGACTCACGCAGAGTGAGATCTGTTTAGTTGTAGTGTTGTGAATCAACTCAGTAAGTGCTCCAAAGCTGTCTCACACTTCTTTCCTTTTACCGAGAGTTGTTCCGATTCCGATACCATATCGGTGAGTGCTGGAGTCCAGGCAGCGTTTACCAGTTAGCTCTGTTAGCCCGGTTAGCTCCGTTAGCGCCATTAGCGCGGCTACAGTCGAACTGGAGTCCATTTATTAAGCAGAAACAGCAGCGCCACAAGTACCTGTGTAGTGCGTACGTGTGTCTCTGTTGTTAAAGTTTAGCGTTACTTTGAGACTCATTTTAACAATCGGGAGTCATGTCAACATGACGTCAGTTACGTAAATAACTTACGTAATTTGCGTAAGTTACGTTATTTACGTAAATTACGTAAATAACGTAACTTACGCAAACGTAAGTTATTTACACAATTTACGTAATTTACGTACTTTATTTACGTTATTTACGTAAGTTACGTAATTTACGTAAATTGCGTAACTTACGTAAATAACTTACGTAATTTGCGTAAGTTACGTAACTTACGCAAATTACGTAACTTACGTAAATTACGTAGGTTATTTACGTAACTTACGTAAATTACGTAAATAACTTACGTAAATTACGTAAATAACTTACGTAATTTACGTAAATAAATTACGTAAATAACTTACGTAATTTGCGTAAGTTACGTTATTTACGTAAATAACGTAACTTACGCAAATTACGTAAGTTATTTACACAATTTACGTAAATTACGTAAATTGTGTAAATAACTTACGTAATTCGCGCGTCTTTTCTGGTCCGTCGTCATGGAAACATGAAGCCCTGCCAGTGGTGCGGCGTTTGGACCAGAGTGAAAACAAACGAAACGACACATCACTGTATACCACCAGTATGTGTGAAAACACTCACTGTGGCTTTTTAAATTAATTGTTATTTATTCATAGATTTATATCTGTTATTTTTCAGTTGTCTGACTATCAAACCAGACAATAAAATAAAGTTAAATGTTTTTCTTTTGCTGTATTCATTCATGTTTTACAGAGGATTTAACCTGAACCAGGCTTTGCAACAATAATAATCACATCACATTCATGGGGGCATAGTATATACTAACTCCTAGCGTTACTCTGTGTGTGTGTGTGTGTGTGTGTGTGTGTGTGTGTGTGTGTGTGTGTGTGTGTGTGTGTGTGTGTGTGTGTGTGTGAATGATAAAGTTATTTTTCAATAGACATATTTTTTGTTTTTGTGTGAAAAAAGGGTGGGTGGTGGCAGTGGGGCTCATTGGGTGCTCAGCACCCCTAAAGCTCTGACCCTAGAATCGCCCCTGGTGATGGTGGTCATAGCTACAGTATGGTCATGGTGGTCATAGTTTTAATGGTAGTCATGTGCTGTTTTTGTGAGTGCCCTCCTTCCTTTTGTTGTTGACAGTGGGGTTGTCGTGGGAACCTCGCTGTCCAAGTACCTCCTGGAGAAGTCCAGGGTCGTCTTTCAGGTGAGATTGTGGAGCGGGGAGATATCCAACGATGATGATGTTGAAAAATATTTATCACAATATATATATTTTATTTAGAGGATCGATGAGGTGAAGGTATTTCTTTGGTGTAGCAATCCCACCTTCACTGCAAAGAGGAGCATTTTGAGAAGTGAATATGTATAATATAATGTATTATTATGATCCAACAACACAAGGCATTTGTTCTGCTAGAAAATGACAACAATATGAAGACCAAGAAAAACATTTTTTATTCATCTGCTGTATATCATAATATTAAAATATACAATCCACAGAAACAATACCTTGCCTCATATCACAATATCAATATTACATTAGGGATGGGCATTTGAAGGCATATCAATATTCGAATACTCTATTTTTTAAAAATCGAGTAATCGAATAACCGAACTACAAAAAAAAAAAAAAAAAGTGTAGTGTAGCCTGAATGGCTTCCGTGATCTGGCCTTCACTAAACAAATGTATTCGTTTTCCATCTATTAGTCAAATAAATAAGGAAATCAAATCCAATTTGTTCAATTTATTGAGCATTTTAGAAGGAAAACATCCGAAATCAGTATGCTGAATCGAATCGAGTTGAAACGAAACCATCCTTTTTGACAAGAATATGAATGAACAGTATTGCATACTTAAGGCACAAACTGAAATTAGATTCAAGTAAATTTAATGCACAAACTAAATAGATTCAAGTAACTGAAGCACAACAGCAAAACGTATAAGTAGCCTACTGGTGGGCTTGGATACCAACAGAACTCCACTTGCAGCGCATGGGCCCGCCTCGCGTTGCGCACGATGCGCATATAACAGAACAACATCCACAAAAATATATATTATGTGCAAGACGGAAATACAGTATGTCTAAAACATTTCCAGTTAACATAACACATAAGCTCACCGACTGCATCACTCATTCTTGTTTAAAAAGTGAACATATCCACGTGCTCGGGGGATAGGCGGGTGCGGAGGCGATTTACAATCAAGCCCGCCGTGGAAAAGACTCTCCGCTGGAGCGGAGGTTGCCGTAGAGCGAAGTATTCCTGCACATTTCACCAATCTGGTCAACATATTTACACACTTCGCTTCTTTTGGTCGCCATTCATTTTAGTGTGCGCGCTGCCTGCAAGTTTAAACTACGTGAAGCGCAAAGGCACAAAAATATATCTAATGTATTGCAATTGTGTTTTTTCTTTCGTTCTACTTTACATATTTTAAATGGCATTAGTATACACGTTTAATGAACAATATGTAATTAATATAGCTAATGAATAATATTGAATTAACTTTAGGCAAATTTTTAAAAAAATCCGCTACAGCTAAAGTCGAACACCCACGTCATTTCGAATAATCGAATATTCGAAATGACGTGGGTGTTCGACTCCCAGCTCTTACCTGGAGTGATTTAGGCTGTGTGCTAAGAGAAATGTGTAGTATATATACTAATGTATAGTATATATACTAATGTGTAGTATATATACTAATGTGTAGTATATATACTAATGTATAGTATATATACTAATGTGTAGTATATATACTAATGTATAGTATATATACTAATGTGTAGTATATATACTAATGTGTAGTACACATAGTAGCATGTGGAGTGTGTATCTGCTGCTGTGCAGGCGAGGGAGGAGAGGAACTTCCATGTGTTCTACGAGCTGCTTGCAGGCATGAATGACTGGGACAAGCAGGAGGTCTACCTGCAAGGAGCTGAAACATACTACTACCTCAACCAGGTGTGAACATACTACTACCTCAACCAGGTGTGAACATACTACTACCTCAACCAGGTGTGAACATACACAGATGCATGCTCTCCTCCCCCCTCTCTCTCCTATCATGTCTAGTCTCGCATCATTGCTCGCAACGTGTGATTTGTTAACTTGGTAATTCTCTTGTTGTTCTCTCCATCCCTCCTCTCTTCTCCCCTCATCTCCTCTCTCCTACCATCCTATCTCCTCTCCATCCCTCCTCTCTTCTCCCCTCCTCTCCTCTTTCCTCTCCTCCTCTCTTCTCTCCATCCCTCCTCCTCTCTCTCCTCCCCTCCACTCCTCTCTCCTCCCCTCCTCTCTTCTCTCCATCCCTCCTCTCCGCTCTCCTCCCCTCCTCTCCTCTCTCCTCCCCTCCTCTCTTCTCTCCATCCCGCCTCTCCGCTCTCCTTCTCTCCTCTCTCCTCCCCTCCCCCCTTTCTCTATTCTCTCCATCCCTCCCCCCCCCCCCCCCCACTAGGGGGGTGCGTGTGACCTGAGGGGAAAGCAAGACAAGCAGGACTTCCAGCTGTTGGTCCGTTGCTTCCAGACCATCGGTCTCCAAGGCGACCAGATCTCCACCATCTGGGCCATCCTCTCCTCCATCCTGCAGCTGGGAAACATCTGCTTCAGTTCCTATGAGGTGTGTGTGTGTGTGTGTGAGCTACCCAGCAGTATGTAAAGTAATATATAAAATATAATATATCATAATATGGCACCTTTATCAACTCCAAGCCTAACTGTCTACCTTAAAGGGGAATTTCACTTTATAATACTTCTGGGGTCATTTCCACCCCAGACCATTTTTGGGTTGCTTAAATATTTAGGTATTTGATACATGTGGGAGCAATCTCCATGTTAGACTCACTGTAAACTTCATCAAACAACATCTCTGCTGCGTGCCGTGTGCAGAACCTCAGGTGTCAGGTGTCAGTCCTGTGACTTCTTGTGTCCTCGTGGTTGCAGAGCGAGTCCTTCGAGGTGGCCCGTATCTACAGCGAGGCCGAGGCCCGGAGGGTGGGCTCCCTGCTGCAGATCTCCTCCGAGGCCCTGCAGACGGTCATCACACACCGAGTCACAGTCAGTACCGCCCCGCAGACGCTCATCACACACCCAGCCACCCCACACAGACCTGAAGGAGAACCAGACCCCCCTGACCTCGCCTTTAAATATCCTATTCTATACTAAATAATAACCACATGATCGCCGACCAAGGAAGTGTGACTCTCAGGTGTGAGTCTGTCTTCAACCCCCATCTCTCGTCCTGTGCTCCTCCTCCTCCCCCCAGGAGACCTCCTATGACCGGATCTACTGCCCCCTGTCGGTGGAAAGTGCCATAGAGTCCAGGTGCGGGTTTCCCCCCCCCCCCCCCCCCCACACTGTCCTGCCAGAACCGGGCTGTCAGATGGACCCACCTGTTCAGGAAGTATAGATATAGAAACACCATGAGTCCTGTGACTCAAGTCTACATCTATGGTAGTCGTTTCCCCCCCCCCCCCCCCCCCCCCCCCCCAACACTGCAATTAAGGTCCGGTGTGTGTCAGGCGTTTTACACGCGTGTAAAAACACATGTGTGTTTAGAGCAACACGTGTTTACCTCCACTTTGATGGTGTTTTTTTCTTTAGAGACGCCATTGCCAAGGCACTGTACTCCGTGCTCTTTGATTGGTTGACGGAGGAGATCAACGATTGGCTGAGCCCCAGCGAGATGGACAGCAGCGTGGGCGTGGTGGACATCTACGGGTTTGAGGTGAGGTAACCGTGGTAACGTGGGGGTCCTCCATAACCGTGACCTAAGGATAAGTATCTGTTGTCTGACAGAGGTGTGTGGGTGTGTGGGTGCGTGTGTGTATGCGGGTATGTGGGTATGTGTAATATGTGTATGTGTGTGTGTTAATGTGCGTGTGTGTGTGTGTGTGTGTATATGCGTGTGTGTGTGTGTGTCATTATAGGACCTGGGGGTGAACAGCTTCGAGCAGCTCTGCATCAACTTCGCCAACGAGAAGCTGCAGCATTTTGTGAACACCGCCGTGGTCGCGCAGGAGCAGGTCAGTACCAGGGGTCAGAGAGAGAGAGAGAGAGACAGAGGGAGACAGAGAGAGAGACAGAGACAGACAGAGAGACAGAGACAGAGAGAGAGACAGACAGAGCGCACATAAGAGCTCCTACTAGGTTAGGAGGAACAGACATAAACTTTCTAGTTTACTTTATAATGTCAATAACAGAAATAACGAAATGGTAGACAAATATTTATTGAAACATTTCATTTACCAATGTTGTCTTGTGTGTGTGCATGTGTGCATGTGTGTGTGTGTGTGTGTGTGTGTGTGTGTGTGTATGTGTGCATGTGTGTGTGTGTGTGTGTGTGTGTGTGTGCGTCAGGAGGAGTACAGCTCAGAGCAGATCCCCTGGTTCCCCCTGCAGCTGAAACACTTCCACTCCTGTCTGGATCTCATCTCCTCCCGGCCACACGGGATCCTGCGGATCCTGGACGACCAGACCAGCCTCCCCCAGGTACACACACACACACACACACACACACACACACACACACACACACATCCTGGACGACCAGACCAGCCTCCCCCAGGTACACACACACACACACACACATCCTGGGCGACCAGACCAGCCTCCCCCAGGTACACACACACACACCTTTTAACCAAGTTTCTCTGCAGGACTGTGAGTCTGATCTTCTCATCATCAGGCCACTGACCACACCTTCCTGCAGAAGTGCCACTATTACCATGGCAACAGCCGCTACTACGCCAAGCCCAAGATCCCTCTGCCGGTCTTCACTGTGTACCACTACGCCGGCGCTGTCACCTACCAGGTCTGCTGCAAACCCGCTCACTGCTGCCCTCTGCTGGAAGGACTTTACATTACACTGTCCTGTTACAGTCCAATGACATGAGTACCGCTTAATAAGACATGGGACAACATGTAACTACATGTACTTAATATGCAATAACGCTATGAATAACATGTAACTACATGTACTTAATATGCAATAACGCGATGAAACAACATGTAACTACATGTACTTAGTTAATATGTAATAACATTATGTAAGAACATATAACTACATGTACTTAATATGTAACAATGCGATGCAACAACATGTAACTACATGTACTTAATATGTAATAATGCGATGCAACAACATGTAACTACATGTACTTAATATGTAATAACATTATGTAACAACATGTAACTACATGTGCTTAATAGGCAATAACATTATGTAACAACATGTAACTACATGTACTTCAAATGTAATAACGGTATGAATAACATGTCATTACATGTACTTAATATGTAATAACACTATGGTCAACAATCCATAAGGTTATTGCATATTAAGTACATGGCAGACGTTGTTACACTGCTTATTACACGTGTAATTACATTGTAACAGTAAAAGGACATTCATGTGAAGCGTTACCATGTGATGTTTCTGCTTCCTGCAGGTCCATAACTTCCTGAACAAGAACCACGACCAGTTCCGTACTGAGGTGGTGGAGCTGTTTGCCAGGAGCCGGCTCAAAGTAATTCACACACGCACACACACGCACGCACGCACACACACACACACACACACACACACACACACACACACACACACACACACACACACACACAAACACGGATACACACATACACACATACACAAAAAAGTGAATCATTTTTTTCTGGCTCAAAAACCATGTTGTGAATAATGAACCAATGCTGGAGTTTTAAACCCTACAAATCCGACCGCCTGTTGTTACATCCGGGTCATCATCATCATCATGACACCTGCGGTTCAGCGGTCCTATTTCATTAGAAGCAGCAGCGGTAGAGCCGGCGGCTTAACGCTCACCCTGAGGTGAGCCTTAACCCGCCGGCCGGTCGGTGGTCCTCCTGAATAATGAAGCGTGTTGGTGTCGCGTGTCCAGACCGTGTCCACGCTCTTCAAGCGGCTCCAGGACGGCTACACGCAGCAGCGGGAGCTGGGCTGGCGGGGGAAGGGCCTCCGCCAGCAGCCCGCCACGGTCGCCTCGCACTTCCTGCAGTCGCTGAGCGAGCTCACCACGCGCCTGGAGAGGTAAGCACACACCCACAGAGCGCCGCGAGAGGGCTGGAGGGCTCGCACATCGCAATGCATCATGGGATTCTTTTGCCGGCCATATTGAGGGGACTCCAGAGAGTTGTACTACTGTACAATCCTACATCAATGTGAATATATACCGTAACCTGGGCTCATGGAAATGTTGCTTTAGCCACGTCTTGCATGAGAAGCGCTGCAGCGGTTTCAAACACAACAACGTCTCCCCATCATGACGAATCATTTCACCATGAATGACTCAACAATGACCAAGAAACCATGACTACCAACACAATAACTAACACTACGATGCTCCTGTGCTTCCAAAATGGCGGCGGTCCTTGTGATGTGACGTCATGATGTACAAGCCTTATTCCCTAAACATATATATATATATATATATATATATATATATATATATATATATATATATATACTCCATCACTTTAAATGGAGGTTCATGACTGTAGAGTCGACCTGAAAATAACCGCCGTCAGTCGTTTCCTTTTGGAAATATCTGTTTTGTATTCCCAGGTGTAAAACCACATTCATCCGTTGCTTCAAGCCAAACTATTTCAAGGTGAGTCCAGTCTGATGTGTTTTATTGGTGTTGTATTAAAGCCACAACACAGCGACCTCTGTTCGGCGTAATAAAGGTCTCTGTAACACTTCACAATAAGGGTGCACATGTATTTTAAGTTTTAATTTCTCGCTCGTTGAATTGTCGATTCTGCTGTGTGTGTGACTACATGTGCAAGCGAACTATTAAATAATGTATACATTAATACCTTCGTTAACATGAACACCGTTAGTAAATGATTAGTTAGTTTACTTACTTGTCAGTTTGTGGTTATTACTGCATTAACTAATGTTAACAAATGTACTCTTATTGTGAAGTGTGATCAGCATGTCTTCCTGTTGCCCACAGCTCCCGGGGGTCTTCGATGTGGACTACATGTCGGTCCAGCTGAGGCACGCTGGGATGCTGGAGACCGTCCACATCAGGAAGGAGGGCTTCCCCGTCCGCATCCGCTACGGCGCCTTCATGGAGAGGTGTCTCCTCCTCACTATATATATATATATATATGTATATATATATATATATATATATATATATATATATATAGTAGATAAAGTCAGCTCATCAACTCATTTTAGTTCACCTGGTTCCTTCTTTCCCCATCCTCCTCCTCCTCCTCCTCCTCCTCTGTGTGTGTGTGTGTGTGTGTGTGTGTGTGTGTGTGTGTGTGTGTGTGTGTGTGTGTGTGTGTGTGTGTGTGTGTGTGTGTGTGTGTGTGTGTGTGTGTGTGTGTGTGTGTGTGTGTGTGTGTAGGTACGGTGTGCTCATACCCGCGCGGGCCGAGGAGGTGTCAGACCGGGAGCAGACCGTCTCGGTCCTGGAGATGTTTGGACCGGAGGAGGGGCAGTACCGGCTGGGGGTCAGCAAGGTGGTCCACACACACACACACACACACACACACACACACGTACACGCACCCACATGGAGATGTTCACCCGGCTGACCCGGTGACCCCTGGCCAGGTGTTCCTGAAGGAGCGTCTGCACCAGCAGGTGGAGGAGCGCTGGACCAGCACGCAGACGTGGGCGGCCGTCACCATCCAGCGCAACATCCGCGGCTTCATCTGCCGCAGGAACTTCCGCTTCTTCAAGGAGAAGGCCATCGTGATCCAGAGCCACATCCGGGGACACCAGGCCAGGTGAGCCGTCCCTCCCGGGTCAGCAGGTCGTCCCCCCACACAGGAGCTCCTCCTCACTAGGTCCCTCCCGGGTCAGCAGGTCCCTCCCCCCATGCAGGAGCTCCTCCTCACTAGGTCCCTCCCGGGTCAGCAGGTCGTCCCCCCATGCAGGAGCTCCTCATCACTAGGCCCCTCGCTCAGGTTTTATAGGGAATAAAGTGTATCTCCACAAGGAGACTCTATGTTCAAAGGTAAGACAAGATCATCGCTGGTTGCAACCAGGAAAACATATATATATAGTTTGTGTCGATGCCATGACGATAAAAATATTGCTATTGCTGTGCACCTGCATGGTTATGAAATACATAACTCTGGTGTTACATGGGAATTATTTTATTTGGGTGATGTCTTTGGGTCGGGGGGGGGGGGGGGGGGGGGGCTGTAGGTAAGGTTTGAGAGTTGTAAAGAGAGAAAGCAGAAGAGAGACAGATTTTTTAAGCAACCCAAAACCACATCCCCTCCCTCTCTGCTCCCCCCCCCTCCCTCTCCTGCTCCCTCCCCTCCTCTCTGCTCCCTCCCTCCCCTCCCTCTCTGCTCCCTCCCTCCCTCTCTGCTCCCCCCCCCCTCTCTGCTCCCTCCCCCCCCCCCTCTCTGCTCCCTCCCCTCCTCTCTGCTCCCTCCCTCCCTCTCTGCTCCCTCCCCCCCTCTCTGCTCCCTCCCTCCCTACGTTTCTCCACTCTCTCCAATTCAGTTCAGTTAAATTGAATGCAAATACATGTATTTGATTTGCAATTACTAATTACACAAAGGCATATTAAGGGCCAAATAATGACCAATAACGGGCCAATGAAGGTTCACAGTCGTGTGTGTGTGTGTGTGTGTGTGTGTGTGTGTGTGTGTGTGTGTGTGTGTGTGTGTGTGTGTGTGTGTGTGTGTGTGTGTGTGTGTGTGTGTGTGTGTGTGTGTGTGTGATTGAGCGCTGCCCCCTGTCTGCTCCAGGAAGT
>JAOPHQ010001522.1:35000-40000 GCA_030340625.1 Merluccius polli | reverse complement strand
ACAAACAGTAAAAACAAAATGCCATACAAGTAATGAGGAAGCTAGGGAAAGCTAACCCTAACCCCAACCCCCCCCCAGATGTTACGCTTCACCGACGAGCCTGAGCTCAGCGGCTGGCAGGAGCAGATGCTGGGGAACTACATCATGGAGAAGGCCCAGACCCGGCCGGCCCTCAGGGACGAGGTCCTGACCCAGCTGGTCTTCCTCACCTGGGGGGACGAGGGCCAGGAGGCGGGCGGTCTGAGGGGCTGGCTGATGCTGGCCTGCTGCCTCAGTGCCTTCGCACCCTCGCCGGCCATGGACAAGCCTCTGCTCAAGTTAATACTATACTAATACTAATATATACTATATATTATATATTATATATACTATATACTATACTAATACTAATGTCTATATATTAGTGTTAATACTATAGCCTGTATGGTAGTACTATAATAATACTATAATAATACTAATGTCTATATACTATACACTAATACTAATGTCTGTATACTATACTGCTAATGTCTATATACTATAGTGTTAATACCATAGCCTGTATGGTAGTACTATAATAATACTATAATAATGTCTATATACTATAGTGTTAATACCATAGCCTGTATGGTAGTGCTATAATAATACTATAATAATGTGTATATACTATAGTGTTAATATGGTAGTACTATAATAATACTATAATAATGTCTATATACAATAGTGTTAATACCATAGCCTGTATGGTAGTACTATACTAATACTATAATAATGTCTATATACTATAGTGTTAATATGGTAGTACTATACTAATACTATAATAATGTCTATATACTATAGTGTTAATATGGTAGTACTATAATAATACTATAATAATGTCTATATACTATAGTGTTAATATGGTAGTACTATAATAATACTATAATAATGTATGTATACTATAGTGTTAATATGGTAGTACTATAATAATACTATAATAATGTATATATACTATAGTGTTGGCCATGGCCTCCAGAGCGCTATCTTCAATTACAGGCGGGTGTGGTCTTCACTCCCCAACTTAAAGTCCAGGTTGTGCTGCTACTGCTAATGAGGTGAGGTGATAAGGAGCCTGTGTGTGTGTGTGTGTGTGTGTGTGTGTGTGTGTGTGTGTGTGTGTGTGTGTGTGTGTGTGTGTGTGTGTGTGTGTGTGTGTGTGTGTGTGTGTGTGTGTGTGTGTGTGTGTGTGCGTGGGCGTGTCCTGCAGGTACGTGTCGGACCGCGGGCCGGGCGAGTACCGGGCCCTGTGCCAACACAAGCTGCTGAGCTCCCTGCAGCTGCCCTGCCCCGCCCGGCGCCTGCACCCGCCCACCCAGCTGGAGTGGACAGCCAATCAGAGGAAGGGCAAGATGGTGCTGGACGTCGACACCTTCAACGGTGAGGAGGACACGCCCCCTTCCGAGCCGATTAGCTTTTGGTTTTTGTGCATTCAAACACACAAGCTTTATTTTTTAATTAATTTAGTGTTATTTTTGTATTGTCTTATTTTATCCACAATACCACTTGATTTTATTTTTTATATTTTTATATTTTTACATTTAAAATGTATTTTTTTTTTAATTTTAAAATGTTTTCATATTGAAAATTTAAATTTTGTAATTTTGTAATTTTTATTTCAATTTTTTACATTTTTTATTTTTTTATATATTGTGCATGGTCTGATCTCACAGCAACGCACGAGACAGTTCAGAGTGGGTTTACACACACTTGGTGTGGCTTTATTTAACAAAGTAACCGTTCAGCCATCAACGGTCAACTTAAATCCTCATCCTTGGCAGGGTATTCAATAATAATAAAGAAAGTTCAACATCATCATGCAGAAAAACCATCCCGGTTTTAGTGTCACACGTAGTTTGCCTACGACAGAGAAAACACAACACTTAGTACAAAGTATATCTCTAACATGGTTTTTAACAGTGGAGCATACAGTAGTAAGACACAAAATAGCACTTACCGCCCGATGGTGAAGAGGTCTGCTCAGGTGGAGAGCCAGGCATACACAGAGAGGTGAGATTCAGCTCCTTTTCTACCAAACATTGTGATTGCTCATTAAACCCAGCTGTGCTCCTGGGCGTTGGCTGACAGCAGGCAGGTACAGATCACACTGCTTGAGGACCAAATTAGGCACGTACCTCCCCTGGATGACACGGCCCAAGCTTCGGTGTTGTGGGAGGTGCTGATCTGGGCCTCCTCTGTGTATGCCAGCACTGTAACAGAACCTCTTACCTGGGCGTGCTATGAGTGTGGCTCCACATTTCCCCCCCCTAAGCTCCTTGCCCGGGCCAGGAGCTTCATGAATTTCCTCTTCATGCATGCGGGACATGGCATCGGCATGCCGCATTTCCTTCCCAGGCCGGTGTTCTACCGTGAACTTGTAGTCCTGGAGCTCGACGAACCAGCGGGTGATCCGGTCATTCCGGTCCTTGTTGACCGCCATCCATTTCAACGGTGCGTGGTCCGTGACAAGGGTGAACTGCCTGCCCCAGAGGTAGTAGCGCAGATGGTGGATGGCCCACTTCACCGCCAGGCCTTCCTTCTCAACCGTGGCGTAGTTTCTCTCATGGGGGAGCAGTTTCCGGCTGATATAGGTCACCGGGTGCTCGTCCCCGACAATGGACTGGGCCAGGACCCCCCCCAATGCCTGTCCCGGAGGCGTCGGTGTGGAGGATGAAGGGCTTTGAGAAATCTGGGGCGACCAGGACAGGTTCCTCACACAGGGCCTGCTTCAGGGTGTGGAAGGCCCCCTCGGCTTCTCTGGTCCATTTCACATGATGCGGCAGGTTCTTGCGGGTCAGGTCGTTTAACGGGGCAGCGATTGTGGCAAAGTCCTTCACAAACTTCTGGTAGTAGGATACCAGCCCCAAGAATGATTTCACCTGCTTCTTGGTGACCGGACGGGGCCACTGCTGGATCTTCTCGACCTTCCGCTGCTGTGGCTTCACACATCCCCTGCCTATGGTGTAGCCGAGGTAGTCTGTCTCGGTCCACCCTAGACGGCACTTCTTTGCCTGGGCGGTCAGGCCGGCCCGTCGCAGGGCATTCAGGACCGCCTCCAGGTGCTCCAGGTGTTGGTCCCAGGTGGCGCTGTGGACAATAATGTCGTCCAGGTAGGCGGCGGCGAAGGAGCGGAGTGGTCTGAGGACCCAGTCCATGAGCCGCTGGAAGGTGGCCGGGGCACCATGGACTCCAAAAGGGAGGACCCGGTACTGGAACAGGCCATCCGGGGTGGCGAAGGCGGTTTTGGGTCTCGCCCTCGGGGTCAGGGGAACCTGCCAGTACCCCTTTGTCAGGTCCAACGTGCTGACGTACCTAGCCGGTCCCAGGCGCTCGATCAGTTCATCGACCCTCGGCATGGGATAGGCGTCAAAGGTCGAGATATCGTTGAGCTTCCTGAAGTCGTTGCAGAATCTGAGTGTCCCATCTGGCTTCGGGACAATCACGATGGGGCTGGACCAGGGGCTGTAGGACTCCTCTATCACACCGAGGTCGAGCATCTTCTTCACCTCCTCCCGGATGGCTGCTCTGCGGGCCTCAGGAATCCTGTAGGGCCTTAGTCTCACCACCCGACCTGGGGGAGTCTCAATGTCATGCTGTACGACTGTCGTGTGTCCTGGTAACTCTGAGAAGACATCTCGGCTGCGACTCAGGAGATCCCTCATATCCTGGACCTGCTCTGGGGTAAGGTCCTCTCCCAGGGCCACCTCTGGATACTGGGAAGAGATGTGGGTCAGAAAGGCAGGACTGGGCAGCGGCTCGGCCGCGTGCCACTTTTTTTAAAATGTTCACGTGGAAGATCTGTAGGCCTTTTCGCCGGCCAGGCTGTCTTACCCGATAGTTGACGGGCCCCATTCGCTCCACTACCTCGTACGGCCCCTGCCACTTAGCCAGGAACTTACAGTCAGTCGTGGGAACCAAGACCAAGACCTTCTCTCCGGGCTGGAACTCTCGAAGCGAGGCACCTTTGTTGTAGGTGCGGCCCTGCGCTGTCTGGGCCTTCTCCATGTGCTCCCGGACCGTTGGCCACACCTTCTTGGCCCTCTCCTGGAGTCTGTCCACATGCTCGATGACGCTACGGTGAGGCGACGGCTGGCTTTCCCACACCTCTTTGGCCAAGTCGAGGAGTCCTCGGGGGTTCCGGCCGTACAGGAGTTCGAATGGTGAGTAGCCGGTGGAGGCCTGGGGCACTTCCCGGATGGCAAAGAGGACATAGGGGATGAGCTGGTCCCAGTCCTTCCCATCCACCTCCACAAGCTTCTTCAGCATTCGTTTCAGCGTCTGATTGAATCTCTCAACAAGACCGTCCGTTTGAGGATGATAAACAGATGTACGAATTTGCTTTACTTTCAACCATTTGTATAGAGCTGTTAGGACACGGGACATGAAACAAGTGCCCTGGTCCGTCAACACCTCGTCCACAATGCCAACACGGCTGAACAACATCATAAGTTCGTGTGCTACATTCTTAGCATTAGCGACTCGCAGGGGGATAGCCTCTGGGTAGCGCGTGGCATAGTCTACAATCACCAATATATATTTGTGTCCCCGAGCAGACTTCGGTAGGGGCCCCACGATATCCATCGCTATACGAGAGAAGGGGGTGCCAATAATTGGCAGAGGGACCAGGGGATTCCGGAACCCGGGCCGGGGTGCAACCTTTTGACACTCCGGACACGACCGACAGAACTCCTCAATGGCACGTTTTACACCTGGCCAATAAAACCGTGCAACTACTCGGTCAAAGGTTTTCTGGACCCCTAAATGGGCCCCTAACTGGTGTGTGTGGGCCAGATACAACACTCGAGACACATACTCTTTCGGGACTAACAGTTGCTCAACCGCTTCCCCCCCCCTTATCTCGTAGTACTCTATACAGCAGTCCATTATTCACGCTAAAGTGTGGGTTTGGAAGGTCACTCACCCCTGGACTCAGGCGTTGGTCGACTACGGCGACATTCTGCCGTGCAGCGGCCAAGTTCTGATCC
>JAOPHQ010001522.1:25000-30000 GCA_030340625.1 Merluccius polli | reverse complement strand
ATTATACATTTGTTTTATATATATATATATATATATATATATATATACACACATATAACATGTTATACATATATAATAACATATGTATAACAGGTATAATACATGTATTATAACATGTTATACATGTATGTATTCCTGCTGCAGCCATGGTGATGCCCCCTGACCCCATGCAGATGGCTGCATCCCAACAAGCGATCATCAACCAGCAGGCCTTAGTCATGGTGACAACACCACACCACACAACACTACACAACACTACACAACACCACACCACACTATGTCCACTCATCCTCACGCGGTTGCGTGTGTCTGTCCTCCCCTTTTATGAGACTATAGACGACCTCGTAAGATTACACAACATAAACACAGTCACATAAAATGCGATCATTTGTTGAAAAGAAATCATTCATCATCATCATCATCATCATCATCATCATCATCATCATCATCATCATCATCGAGCAATATAGTTCCTCAAGACAGCAAAATGGTTGCCGAGCAACACAGGTTAGCATACAGGCTAGCATACAGGCTAATCAGGCTTTAAAGATTGGGGTGAGTGTTAACATTTAGGGTTCATGGGCTGCTTTGAGCCAATCAGAATCGAGGACCTGAGCTGATCTGTTGTCTCCTCTACAGGCCCAGCAGATGACCATGCAGGCCGTGAGTCTGTCCCAGCAGCAGCAGAAGCAGCAGGAGCTGCAGGCCAGGTTGGCTGCCCCCCCGCCGGTCCAGCACTTCAGGGACCGGGAGAGGGAGAGCGAGAGGGAGAGAGAGAGGGAGAGAGAGAGGGAGAGAGAGAAGGAGAGAGAGAGGGAGAGGGACAGGGACAGGGACAGGGACAGGGATAGGGATAGGGACAGGGAGCGAGAGAGGGAGAGGGAAAGGGTGAGGGAGAGGGAGAGGGGGAGGGAGAGGGAGAGAGGGAGGGCACGCAGCCCCTCACGCTCCCCTCCCAAGAACGCCGCGGAGGACCCAGAAGACCGGGAGTCCTTCAGAGACCGGAGGAACTACTTCCAGAAGATCGGTGGGTGGTGACACTTTCTCGTTTCTCCATTAATTGGAGACAAGAAGCTCATCGCTCACATGGGAGATCTCACCTCATCTCGCCTCTCTCTCTCTCTCTCCCTCCCTCTCTCTGTCTCTCTCTCTGTCTCTGTCTCTCTCTCTCTCTCTCTCTCTCTCCCCCCCCCCCCCCTCTCTCTCTCCCTCCCTCTGTCTCTCTCTCTGTCTCTGTCTCTCTCTCTCTCTCTCTCTCTCTCTCCCCCCCCCCCCCCCCCTCTCTCTCTCTCTCTCTCTCTGTCTCTCTCTCTCTCTCTCTCTCTCTCTCTCTCTCTCTCTGTCTCTCTCTGTCTCTCTCTCTCTCTCTCTCTCTCTCTCTCTCTCTCTCCAGGCACTCGGCCCGCAGCCTCGGCCTCCCCAACGAGACAACCCCGGAAGCAGCCCTCCTCCCAGCCTCCACCTCCCCCTCCTCCGCCGCCTCCCCCTCTGGCGCCGCTTGCCCCGCCCACCGCCCCCAAACCTCAGGGTAAATATAAAACCTGATCCTCTGGTTCCTCCTAACCCAACCCCCCCCCCCCGGGTCAGGAGTCTGATTAGACCCAAAGGAGATCACCAACCAGTAGTAAAGTACAACAAATGCAATCTTGATGTGAAGAGATAGACACACACACACACACACATTTAACATTTAACTCCTACTTATTCCTCCCCCCCCCCCCCCACACAGTCCAGCGGTCCGTCTCCCCCCCTGTCAGGGAGGGAGACCCTGTGGTGGTCCCCTTGTCCCCCCAGCCTGAGCCCACGTCCAGCATCCGGGAAATCATCAAGATGTACAACAGCCGTCCGGTGCCGGACCCCAAACCCTTCGAGCCCGTCAGGTAACACACTCCCACATACACACACACACACACACACACACTCCCACATAGACACACACACACACACACACACACATCCTGTTCAGACACACACACACACACACACACACACTCCCACATAGACACACACACTAACACACACACACTCCCACATAGACACACACACTAACACACACACACACTCCCACATAGACACACACACTAACACACACACACACACACACACACACTCCCACATAGACACACACACACACTCCCACATAGACACACACACACACACAATCCCACATAGACACACAACAAACACACTCCCACATAGACACACACACACACACACACACACACACACATAGACACACACTCCTACATAGAGACACACACACACACACATAGACACACACACTCCCACATAGACAGACACACACACACACACACACACACATAGACACACACTCCCACATAGAGACACACACACACACACATAGACACACACACTCCCACATAGACAGACACACACACACACACATAGACACACACTCCCACATAGAGACACACACACACACTCTCACATAGACACACACTCCCACATAGAGACACACACACACACACACACACACTCCCACATAGACACACACACAGGTTGCTCCTCGAACCTTAAGCCTTAGAGGGCTAATGCCTGTGGCCTGGACTCCTCCTCCACTCAGCAGCTCCTCTGCTCCTCCTCTAAACATTCGTCCTCTTGGCAGAGTTCCTGGCAGACACTTTGTGAGGAAGAACGACCCCAAGGAGGAAGCGCTCGCCATCCTGAAGAGCAAAGGACCTCAACCCAGGGTGAGGCGAGACGTAATAAACATAACACACACATAGAAACGTGACCCCAACCTGTAAAAAGATGAAAAGATATTTCTCTTCAGCATAACGCGCCCTAACACCCCCCCCCCCCCCCCCCCCCCTCACCCAACTTATCTCAGCCACAGAGACAGTGGGCCCCGCCGCAGCCCAAGGCCCAGGAGGCCTCGCCCCCCCCCTCCAGGGGCCCCCGCTCCATCTCCAGCAGCATGAGGGAGAAGCAAGGCTTCCTGGCCAACCTCTTCGGCTCCCAGATCCTCAAGGACCCGCCGGAGGCCCCCCCAGAGTCTGAGGTGCCCAGCTGGACGCCGCCGCCGCCGCCACCCGCCGCCCCCCCCAGAGCATCCCAGAACCGCCCTCCATGGCGGCGCCTTCTCTAAGTACATAACCCCCCCCCCCACTAACAATACGTCTTTCTTTGTTTTTTACTTAAATTGCTATATATTTTAAAATGTCACATTTAAAACATATATATATATTTCAATTTTTTCAATTTTTAATTTTTAATTTAATTTTAAAATGTATCTATTTTTACGTTCTTTTTTTATTTTTATTTTTTAAATTTTTAAATTAATTTTAAAATGTATTTATTTTTACATTTTTTATTCATTTATTTAATTTTTAATTTTTAACTTATAGGAGGGTTATAAGGGTTTTAAGTGTCATGTGAGCTGCAGTTGTAAAAGCACACTCCCGGCCGCCACCTTGGCACTTCTTCTGGAATCACCAAGCAGCTCTATTATTATTATTGTTAAAAAGCAATAATAATAATAATAATAATAGATGATGGCGGTGCGTGACGTCACAGGAAACCCTCCTGTAATGTGCGGGCAGAACGCCGTCATGGTAACGAATGGCCCGCTTTCCTCCCCTTGGCGTTGCTCAGGTCTGGCGGCGGACGACGGCAGCGTGCGCACGCAGCTCCACCGCTTCGGCGCCAGCGTCTACTTCTCCTACTCCTCCATGATAGGGAAGCTGTTCCTACGCAAGGAGGTGCACACACACACGCACACGCACACACGCACACACACACGCGCACACACACACACTCTGCCCATGTTGCCGTGTGCTGCTATCTGAGTTGTGTTTCTCGTGGTCCAGGTGTTTTATCCCAGGGAGAAGTTCAACCGGCCGTATGTCCTCAACCTGCTGTGTGAACAGGTTCGTATTCACATAACACGTCAAACTGCTCCACACGCCTGGTGTGGAACACCGTCCGACACGCTTCACCACCGCTGAGTTATCACGCTGCGTTCTTATAACATGAAGCGCTTTGTAACCTACGTCACTGGGTTAGCGGCCCAACCCCCACAGTGTGTGGTGGTGGTGTCTACATCATGTGTACATCATGTCTACTTCATGTCTACTTCATGTCTACTTCATGTCTACTTCATGTCTACATCATGTCTACATCATGTCTCCATCATGTCTACTTCATGTCTACTTCATGTCTACATCATGTCTCCATCATGTCTACTTCATGTCTACATCATGTCTACATCATGTCTACTTCATGTCTGCATCATGTCTACATCATGTGTACATCATGTCTCCATCATGTCTACTTCATGTCTGCATCATGTCTACATCATGTCTAATTCATGTCTACTTCATTTCTACATCATGTCTCCATCATGTCTACTTCATGTCTACTTCATGTCTACATCATGTCTACATCATGTCTCTATCATGTCTACAGCATGTCTCCGTCATGTCTACATCATGTCTACATCATGTCTACATCATGTCTACATCATGTCTAATTAATGTCTACTTCATTTCTAATTCATGTCTACTTCATTTCTACATCATGTCTACTTCATGTCTACTTCATGTCTACATCATATCTACTTCATGTCTACTTCATGTCTACTTCATGTCTAATTAATGTCTACTTCATTTCTAATTCATGTCTACTTCATTTCTACATCATGTCTAATTCATGTCTACTTCATGTCTACTTCATGTCTACATCATATCTACTTCATGTCTACTTCATGTCTAATTCATGTCTACTTCATTTCTAATTCATGTCTACTTCATTTCTACATCATGTCTAATTCATGTCTACTTCATTTCTACATCATGTCTACTTCATGTCTACTTCATGTCTACTTCATGTCTACATCATGTCTCCATCATGTCTACTTCATGTCTACTTCATGTCTACATCAAGTCTCCATCATGTCTACTTCATGTCTACTTCATGTCTACATCATGTCTCCATCATGTCTACTTCATGTCTACTTCATGTCTACATCATATCTACTT